>JARHVA010000171.1:4865000-5067500 GCA_037957365.1 Torreya grandis | reverse complement strand
TTTGCATACAAAATTTGAAAAAAAAAACTAAAATCTAAAAAAAATGCCTATTTTTAAAAATCTTGAAATAACCCAAAAATCTCTCTAAATATCCTAAACACTATAATTAGAATACAAGACTAAATTCAACTAAAGTTGATGTCCAGTTCTAAAAATATATAATTTTAAAAAATAGAAAAAACCGAAAAAAATCATTACATCATAATTTTGGACCCATAGATGATCACATACGGCCTTTAAAAAATATCAAAAACACTACTAGGCTATTAGAACTACCTAGGATAGCAAAAAAAATTTTTATACAATCGTTTTAGTGCATGGAAGAGCTCAAATGGAGCTACAGGTCGAAAGTTATGGCCTCTAGAAGTTGGCCTTTTTTTTTGCATCATTCTCCTCTGGTTGAAAATAACTTAGCACATACGAGTTGCCCTGATTATATTTCTACCATTTTTCCTTGCCAATCTTCTTCATCTCCCATTATGTAATCCAAGTGTTGTCTTCTTGTTGCAAGCCTTCCCACTGCACCAAATACCTATTATAATTCCCTTGCCTTGTGCTCACTGTCTTCATATCCAAAACCTGCACTATTTTTTATTTCTTCTTCTTTGGAACTTGATGCTCCCAATTTACTTCTTCATCTTCATCATCTTCACCATCCTCTCCATGGAATTCATATAAATCTAAAACATTAAATACTAGAGATATATCAAAATTATGTGGTAAACTCACCTCATATGCATTATCATTGATTTTCTTCATAATTCTGCATGGTTCAATTTTTTTGTACTTCAACTTGTTGTATTTGACTTTTGAAAATCTTTCTTTCCTCAAGTAAACCATTACTAACTCTCCTTCAAATACCTTTGATCTTCTTCTGATATTTGATGTTGCTTTATATTTTTCATCACTTTCCTACAACTTTCTTCGTACTCTTTCTTTCAACTATTGCATATGCTCTACAAATGCTTTTGCATCATCCCTAATTCAATCTGCAATTGGAAATTGTACCAAATCTAAAATACCAATAGTATTTCTTCCATAAACAATTTGAAATGGTGATTTTCCTACTGATATATTCACTAAATTATTATATGCAAACTTAGTTTATGGTAAAGCCAGGTCCCATTGCTTTGGCTTCTCTCCCACTAAGCATCTCAATAAATTTCCCAAGCTCCTATTCACCTGCCCATCTATTTGTGGGTGATATGTACTACTAAATTGTAGTTCAGTACCCATCTTCTTCCACAAATTCCTCCAAAAATGACTTAGAAATTTTGTGTCCCTATCTGAAGTAATAGTTTTTAAAACACCATATAATCTCACAATATCCATAAAAAATAATTTTGCAACCCTAGTGGCATCATTGGTTTTTTTACATGTAATGAAATGAACCATTTTAGAAAATTTGTCTATAACAACAAAAATTGAATCGTTACCTCTTTGTGTGTTTAGAAATCTCAACACAAAATCCATATTTAAATCTGTTCATGGCTTTCTTGGAACCGGTAATGGCATGTAAAGTCCAATATTTTGTGCATGTCTTTTAGCCACTTGACATATTCTACACCTTGAAACATACCTTGCCACATCTCTCTTCATCTTTGGCCAAAAATAATTTTCCTCGACCAAAGCTATTATCTTCATCTTACCAAAATGTCTGGCCAAACCACCACTATGTAATTTTATTATTATATTATCTCATAGAGACCCAACTAGAATGCACAATTGTTTCCATTTGAAGAGATAACCTTCTTGCATAAGATATTAATCATGCATAACATTTGTCCCACCTATTAATGGATTCTTGCACTTCTCAACTACCTTGTTAAAATATGGATCAGTATCATATAATTCTTTAATATATTCAAATCCAACTACTTCACTTACCATAGTAGTTAATAATATGACCCTCCTGCTTAATAAATTAGCTACCTGATTTTATTTTCTTCATTTATTTTTCAACACAAAAGTATACCCCTACAAGAAAGAAGCCCACACTGAATGCCTACTATTCAACTTCTTTTGTGTATTCACATACTTAAAAGCCTCATGATCTGTAAAGAGTATAAATTCCTTAGGCACCAAGTAATGCCTCCAATGTCTTGATGCTTGTATAATTGCGTAAAGTTCAACATCATAGATAGAATACTTTTTCCTACCTCATTCAATTTTCACTAAAATATGCTATTGGCTTCCCTTCTTGACTCATCACAACACCAATTCCCACAAATGAATCATCACAATCAACCTCTAACACTTTGCTAAAATATTGTAATGCTAAAATTGGTATTTCTATAATCTTTTTCTACAAAATTTCAAAACTTTATGTGGCTTCTCTAGTTCATGCAAATTCTTTCCCTCTCATGCAATCTTTTATTGGTGCCACAATACTACTAAATTTTTTAATAAATTTTCTGTAAAAAGTTGCTAAACCATGGAAAGTTCTTACCTCTATAATGCTTCTTGGAATAGGCCACTTAACAATTGCTTTCATATTTTCTTCATCCATTTTCACACTATCTACTGAAACTAAAAATCCCAAAATTACCAAACTGTTATGCATAAACTTGCACTTCTTCAAATTTTCATACTTCTTCTTTCTTAATAAATCTATTACCATTCTCAAATGTTGTAAGTGTTCTTCTTTAGTCTTACTGAATATCAAAATATCATTAAAATAAACAACCATAAGCTTACCAATATATTCTCATAACACTGTATTCATCACCCTCATAAATATGTTAGGTGTATTAGATAATCCGAATGGCATCACCATCCACTCATTTAAGCCATCCCTAGTCTTGAATGTAGTTTTCCACTCATCTCCTTCATGAATTTGAATCTGATAATAACCACTCCTTGGACCAATCTTGGTAAAATATTTTTCTCCTACAAGCACATCCATCATATCATCTAAATGAGGTATAAGAAACCTATACTTTATTATAATTTTATTAATTGCTCTACTATCCACACACATTCTCCATCCTTCATCTTTCTTTGGAGTTAGCAATACTGGTGTTGTATATGGAATCATACTCTCCCTTATCACCTTCTTCCTTAGAAATTCAATAACCTATTTATTTAATTCTACATATTCTGTTGGACTCATCCTATAAGCTGCTTGATTGGGTAGAGCTAATCCTGGAATCAAGTCAATGTGATGCTGCATATCTCTCTTTAGTGGTAAACCATTTGGTAACTCATCAAGCATAAAATCTGCATATTCTTTCAACACTCTTGTTGTTTTTGTTGGTATTGGCACCATTTCTATTTCTTTATTCTTTGCTACTAGTGCATAACAACAACCTACTACCTTCATATCTTGGATAAATTCTTTAGTACAAAGCATGCTTTCTATCTTCTCTTCCTATTTAAGAGGTAAAAAAACCTACCTTTGTCCCACCTTTCCAAAAATTATATGTGTTCTTTGCTCCATCATGAACTACTTTCCTATCAAATTACCATGACCTCCCCAATAACACATGACACACATCTATCAGAATAACATCACATCATATTTTATCATTATAATTTTTTCCTATAGAAAACTTGATTAAGCACCTTTTATCTATTGTAACCTCATTCCCTTTCCTAAAGCATGAAATCTGATAAGGGTTAGGATGCTTTTCACATTGTAGATTTAGTTTCTCAAACATTTCTATAGAAACCATATTTTCACAACTACCACCATCTATAATTACTTTGCATACCTTTCCACCTGAAGTACATCTTGTTCAAAAAATATTTGATCATATCCATGCATCATCACCTTCTTTACTCTACACTTGTTCCTTCCTTGGAGTGATAATATTTATTCTCATCATGAGATTCTCTCCTATATTTGTAGGTGCAACTTCAGTATTTTTCTCTTTTATTTTAGCCTCAACTAGATTTATTCTTGGATGATCTTATTGCCTCCTTTCTTGATCTTGATAATTTCGACATGCAAATGCTATGTGCCCTTCTTCTCCACATCTATAACAAACATAAGTTCTTGTGTTGATTCAAAAACCATCCTTTAGCACCACCGTAACCTAATCCTCTCTAAAATCCTCTTCCTCTTTGTTGGTATTGAAACCCTTGCCTATTATCATCTTGTCTTTCTACACCACATGATGATTCACCTTTATTAGCAATAAATCCACCTCTGGTGGTATTAAACCCACCTCATCCCCATATTGGAGGGGATCCATCTCTTCTTGGACTAGTAGATGTCCTTTTGAAATTTTGTCTATTTTGTTTTTCTTTTGCCTTCAAAGCTAATTGATAAGCCTCTTCCATGTTAAGTATTTTATGCATGCTTAATTCATCTTAAATAGAAAATTTTAAACCATTTACATACCTTGCATCCATCTTCTCTTTTGTTTCATCATGTTCCACTCGTATGGAAAGTTTATAAAAATCATCTGTATACTCTTGTTACTGTGATCTTTTTACCTCAAATTCTAAAATCTTCTATATAAGGTTTGTGCATAATCCACAAGAAGAAATTTCTCCCTTAGCTTCTTCTCCATCTTTTTCCATGAATTAACCTTATCTTTACCTTTTCTTTGTCTCTCTTTTTATAGGTGATCCCACAAATCATTACATGACCTTTCAATTTTGTGTATGCAAACTTTATCTTCTTGTATTCTCTCATAGTCTTTCACTCGAAGAACTTCTCCATGCTATTCATCCAATCTATCAACACCTCTTGTTTTAAATTGCCTCCATAATATAGAACATCAACCTTAATTCCTTCATTCCTTCCTTCTAAAGCTCAAACCAAATTATCCTTCATCGATGGTGCCTACTCTTATTATTCTTCTTCTTGCTGAATTTCTTCATCATGATCTGTGTCTTCCTCATCACCACCTTCTATTCTCTACTGATTGGTGATAACCTCTATTAATTTTTGAACTTACCTCTATATCTCTTGAATAGTTCAGTTCATCTATGCCATACCTCTTCATCATCTTGCCATTCTTCTCTCTTCTAAGATTTGAACTTGCTCTGATACTAGATAATGAAACCTAAAACTAACAAGAAAAAAAATTACCAATAGGCCAATATCTTGAAATAATACTCAAAATTGATTTGTATTGATTTCTTGAAATAATTACAAGCCTACACCATGTTTAAATAAGCCTCAACTCAAAAATTAGAGTTTACATGTAAAATTTGAAAAAAACTAAAATCTAAAAAAGCCTATTTTTAAGACTCTTGAAATAACCCAAAAATCTCTCAAAATATCATAAACACTATAATTAGACTATGATATGAAATTCAACTGAATTTAATGTCTGGTTCCAAAAATATATAATTTCTAAAAATAGAAAAAACTTAAAAAATCATTAAATCATAATTTTAGACCCTTAGATGATCACGTACAGCCTCTAATAATTATTTAAGACACTGCTAGGCCATTATAACTACCTAGAATAAGAAAAACCTTTTTGATACGGTCATTTTGGCATGTGGAAGAGCTCAACCAGAGCTACAGGTCAAAAGTTATGGCCTCCAGAAGTTGGCCTATTTATTCTACATTAAGTTGTGATATTTAATTAATACAAATAGTTCTTGTTATTTCATAACTAACATTGTATAAAAAGGGGAAGAATAAGTGGGAGCATTTCACCATTACACAATGAAAGGCATACTTTCATTAGGATTTAACAATGACTATACTATATTTGTATTAGAGTGGGTTAGAGAGATTGGTAGGCAAAGGGAGTTAGTGGAATTTTAAATGAGAGGAAAATAACTAGTTCTCCACTACAAAAAGGTGGGTAGAGAGAAGGAAGGTGAAGAAAGGAGATAACTAGGAATTAAATATGCCACACAAAAGAGATGTTGGTATAGGTGTGATAATGATCAACATAGCTGGAAGACTTGACAAAGTCTTAGATGCAATGTGTGTCCACCAACATTAGCAACACAAATGTCTACTTATCCACCAACCTAAGACTATTAATTATATTGCATGATATAGGATCATATGAATCCATAAATAATCTTGAATCAACCAAAATATATAAGATTGTGTGTGTGTGAGTGAATCCTAATGTCACATCCTAATTTCCTCTCTAGACCTAATAACCAATTGATTAGTGGATTTTATGGTTATTGTTTGGTTAATTATTATTTTGGTTAAGCTATATTTTATATGCTGACGTATGGATAGTTATATGTTGCTTAATTTACGTGATTTTTAATTATGGAGTTAGTTGTACTTGCATATTATGTACATGATGATCATGTTTGTTTAGTTTATTACAACAATATATTTTGGATTTTATATTGTTTTGGGCTAACTATCTTTATTTTTTTGAGGTGGATGCATGATAGATCCATCCCTTAGATTTTGATAGAGGGAGGAAATCATCGAAGAGGGTGGAAAATATGGAGACATTAGGGGATGATACATTAAAGACTAAAAGGCCACACACACTATGATAGTTTAATATGCTTTTATATTCATTGCTGGATTTGATAGCTAATATTTTCTTTCAGTTATAATCATGCTTGTTGTGATTGAATATGGTTGTGTGTTATATTATGTTGTCATACTTAACTTATCTCATGTGATGGTGTTGCTATAACAAGTGATGTAATCTATTAGTTGAATTTGTGTAATTGATTAAAAAAAATTACACTATTCTAGTAAAACCTAGTGGGATTGTTACATTATGGTATCAAAGTTGAGGTTCAAACTCTAGGACTTAATGAGTCTGTTAACACAAATGTATTCTACTATTAATCATAAATAAGAATGGTACACACTATACTTGGAGGTGAGGGTACCTCAAACACCAATCCTCTAGTGGATCCAAATCAGTTTACCACTAAACAAGCTACAAAGTTGGATCAGATCCTCATAGCCATACATTAAACTAGGGATCAAATCATGGCCCTAGAGAATGAAGTGCATGGGCATGTTGAGGAGAATGTTTATGAATACCCTGAAGAGCATCCCACTGAGCAATAAAATTCTCAAGAGCAGAGACATGAAGAAGTGACACAAGATGCAAGAGCTTGAGTAGCTACAGAGTTGGCACGAGATATGAAAAGGTAAATCCACCCAAGTTCAATGGAACCATTTTAGGAGATGGAGTTGAAGCATAGATGACTGAGATGGAGAAATATTTTGAGATTTTCAATTACTCTAAAGTCACCAAATTAATTTGGAGAGCACATGAACTTACTAAAAAAGTATCAACTTGGTGGGCAAACACAAAGTTTAAGATGAACCTTGACTCTACCACCACCATTTGGGAGTAATTCATGACATTGTTTAGATCATGGTGGATTTTTTACCTATATTTCAATCAGAAGCTGATGGTTTTTTAGAACCTTAAGCAAGGAGACCTTTCTAAGGATGAATATTGGGAATTCACCAAGCTCTTAAATTATATACCTAGTATCAAACAAATGAGAGGTTCAAAATCAAGAAATTCATTATGGAATTAAAACCCCCAATTGGTTGTGAGGTGGATGTGCATGGGCCATCTGCCATAGATTAGGTCTTTGAGAAGGTATTCAAGCATGAATAGAAGCTAAAATATCTTGCCCAAGCCATAGATGAGTACAATAAAAAGTTTAAAATTTCCAAAATGACTTTCAAAAAGAATAACTTGAAGAGGAGTAGAGACTCCAAGAGCCAACATGCTAAGTTCAAAAATAGCTTAGGAAATAGGAAACCTAGGAATGGTTTCAAGGGAGGTTCCAAGGGAAACAAACAATCTAATGGGAAAGTGCCACCTAGATGTTTATTCATTTATAGAGGTGAATATTACACTTGAGAATGTACTCAGGGTAAATCAGATGGAAAGATCAAGGGTTCTGATTCTCAACAAGAAAATTTTTAGCATTGGATTCATGCAGCGGTTAACAATCATCGAGTTGAATTCCAAGCTTCTCCTATTAAACTATCAAGTATTTTGTTTGATCATATAGTTTCTATTTTGATTGACACTAGGGCTATAAAATGTTTTATTGCTGATAGAATGCTTAATAAGTTGTCTATAAAAACTAGAGTTATGGCAAATGCATGGTCAATATAGTATGGGAATGAGTCAAAGGTTAAGGTTGATAAGTGTCTAGTGAAAGTTAAGATTAGGATGTGTTTCTAGAAGAATTACCTGGATTATCACCCAAACATGAGTTTTATTTCTCAATAGACATCATACTTGGATTTGAACCATAATCCAAGGCAGCATATAAGATGATAATTATATAATTGGTTGAGTTGAAATCTCAACTTCAAGAATTTTTATCAAAAAGGTTGATTCAACCAAGTGTGTCACCATGGGGTGTACTAGTGGTGTTCATCAATAAAAATGATGGTACTCTTCACATATGTATTGATTACAAGATATTGAATAAGGTGATAATCAAGAACATATATCCACTACCTTGTATTGTTGATCTCTTTGATTAGATGCTCTGGGCAACCATCTTTTCTAAGATTGATTTTAGAGCAAGGTATCATTAGTTGAGAAACCAAGATGAGTATATTCGAAAAATAATGTTCAGAGCTCGATATGGGCATTATGAGTTCATAGTGATACCTTTATGAATATCAATAATAGTGTGTTCAGGGATTATTTGGACAATTTTGTGTTATTTTTTGTAGATGACATCCTCATATATTCTAACGATGAGGAAGAACATCTTCAAAATTTATAACTAGTTTTTCAATGGTTTTGGAAGCAAAAATTATATGGAAAGTTGTCCAAGTGTGCATTTTTCCAAAATAAAGTACAATATTTGGGACACATTATCTCTATGGATGTAATTTTAGTGGATTCAGTGAAGATAAAAGCCATAATGGAATGGCCAGTGCCTAAGAATGTGTATGAGGTAAGGATTTTTATGAGATTAATGGGATATTACAAGAAATTTGTTCCAATTTTCTCAAAGATAACTAACCCAATTACATCTCTTCAATGAAAAAATTAGATTTTTGTTTGGTCATACAAGTGCAAGAAAGCCTTTGAAGAACTAAAAATGAGGCTTACTTCAGCACTCATGTTAAAATTTCCCAATCTTAATGGTCAATTCTAAGTGATCATGGATGCATCTAGGGATGGACTTGGAGGATTTATTATGAAATATGGTTCAATCATATCATATAAGTCTAGAAAACTAAATCCTTATGAGATTAATTATGCCCCTCATGATCTAGAATTTCTTGTAATAGTGCATGCCTTATAAGTTTAGAGGAATTATTTATTGGGCAAACCATTTGAGCTCAAGACTGACAACTTGGGACTTAAGTACATCTTCACCCAACTGAACTTAAATGCATGTTAGAGACATTGGTTATATTATTATATGATTATTATTTTGATATTAACTATATCAAGGGCAAGGAAAATAGAGTTCTTGATTCCCTAAGCCATAGAAGGTACATAGTAGCCTTGGATACTATTATGAGTAATTTTCATGATCAAGGAATCAAATTCTTACCAAGAGATGAATTTAATGATTAGGTCAAGGAAGCATCATTAGAGAATGCTCAGAATCCCAAGTATAAAGGATTCAAGTTAGAGAGTGATGGTGTTTTAAGGTATAATGGTAGGATGTATGTGTTTGATAGAGAAAATTTGAGGAACACAATGCTAAATGAATTACACAATGCCACATATTTAGGACATCTTGGTGTAACTAATCTCATGGATGAGCTAAGACCTCTCTATTTCTGGAAAGGGATCAAGAAAGATGTAATAAATTTTGTGTCTCATTGTTTGGAATGTCAGCATGTGAAGACTGAGCATGTGCATCCATCAGGATTGTTATATCTTCATGATATAACGGAATGAAAGTGGCAAGTGATTATGTGGCTTAAGACTTCTAATAAAGGTAAGGACTCTTTAAAAAACATAGAGGAGAAAGGTAGTCTAAAGGAAGGCTTGGATCCTGAATTTATATGTAAACCCAAAATAGAGCCAAAGTTTGTAACTTCTACTTGGGATGAATTTATGTAATTATGATATTCAATTAATATAAATAGTTCTTGCTATTTGATAACCAACTGTGTAAAAAAAGGGGAAGAATAAGTGAGATCATTTCATCATTATTCAATTAAATGCATCCTTTCATTAAGATCTGATAATGACTGTACCATAGTTGTATCAGAGTGGGTTGACCCTGTAGAGATATTGGTAGGTAAAGGGAGTTAGTGGAATGTCAAATGAGAGGAAAATAACTAGTTCTCCACTACAAAAGGGTGGGTAGAGACAAGGAGGGTGAAGAAAGGAGACAACCAGGAAGTAAAGATGACACCTAGAATAGATGTTGGTAGAGGCATGATAACAATCAACATAGCTGGAAGACTCAACAAAGTCTTAGATATGATGTGTGTATACCAATATTGGAAAATAAAATGTCTACTTATCCACCAACCTACGACTATTAATTAGATTTTATAATATGGGAGCATCTAAATCCATAAATAATCTTGCATCAACCAAAATATATAAGGTTGTGTGTGTGTGTGTGGATCCCAACTCAATGAGTGAAAGGACCTCACCTCCTCCCCTAAATAATCAAATACAACTATATTCTTTACAATGACCTCTTTGTATAAGATATAATGATATAAGACTTAGATTGATATTAATTCAATATAGATTTAATGGGTCAAAAGTAAGTCTTCAATAAAGTATATCCACCATATAACTCTATGATGTCTAATGACTTTTTGAGTATGTCATATATTTATAAGATGTGATAATTTAAAAGTAAGTCTTCAATAAACCATGTACACCATGTAACTTTAGGGTGTCTACTTACTCTTCATAGGTTTATAAAATCTTGGAAGAAAATATAGTACAAAAAAGTCTAATTAGTGACCCACAAATTAATTAAAATGAGTGGACCACTTCTTATAAATTATTATTACAAATAGGTATCTAACAAAAAAATCCAAAATGCTAATAAGAAGTTTCCTAATTTGGACACAACACAATTTTTTTGGAAGGGGAAATTTATACTATGTGGTTTACAAATTTCATTATAAAATTCTCACTTTGTTGAAAGTTTAAAAGATTTCATACATGGAAATAAGAGCTACGTAATAGTTATAGTCCCTGCTTTCAGCTTACAAGTTATTTTTTATATATTTTAAATGATTTGATATATGGTATTAGTTATAATTAATATATATAACAAATTTTAATTTTGATTATTTAATAATATACATATAATTGTGCAAATAAATTATATTAGATATGCAATTGCAGAGGCTATCACAATAGTAAGTCTTTTATTTTTTGACTCAGAACAAATAACTCTTCTTGTAAATATATTAATATTTATAGTGTACTATATAATTATTTATGTATAAAATTTTCATTTCTTTGGCATTTATATAGGAAATGAAGGAACACTAATAAAAAAGCTAAAAAATGTAAATAAATCAACCAACTTAAGAGCACTTCAAAAAATTATTTATCTTTAAGCAAAAGACAAAGCTCTACACAATATTGACTTATCTACAAAAAACCCTGATACACATCGGATACATAGTTAATAAGATGTTAGTGTTGGTGTCCTAGATTGTACCCTAACTAAGCAAGGGAATTGTTCAGGTCCTCTTACTCAAATCTAGGCCAACATGGGAATGAACTTAGGTTGTGGGTCACCTAAGATTGGGTCAGACCTTTATAAAAGTCCAACTTCCTTCTTGATCTACCACCTAAGTTAGACCTAAACTAACACTTTCTTGGAAAATGGATAGAGATTAACAAAACTCTATAAAAGCATGTGAAATGAGGTGATGCACTAGTAATTTGAACACTCATACTTTGCACAAGACACACTATAAGACACATTCAAGACTAAAGAAGATCAGTCCTCACATAAGTATTTCATAAAAAGTCATTGATCAACTATCAACCTAGTATAGGAGTGCATTTATCCACTTCCAAACTAATCAACAAATTATATATTACATTTAGAATGACCTATGATAACTAAAAAGCACTTCATGAAGGTGATGAAACTCAGACAGGGGCAAGTAAAACATACATTCACTTAACCACAACACATGAATTCATAGAACACACTTCAATTTAGCTTGCAAAAATGAATTAATTCAATCTTTATTACATCAAATAGGTGTTAAAGTACAAATTTTGGTATAGCCTGAGCAAGATAAAGGCATAAGAGTCTTTTCTCTAAAAATATCAGAGATTTATTTTCTAAAAATTTCTAGAGAGAGCCACAATGTGGAATAAGATGGGACATATATAGAAAAAGGGGAGGAGGGAGAGGGAGCTATGATGGATTAGCATTAATTTGAGGATGTTGAGTCATGATCTTATCAATAAGGAACAAACTTTAAAATCTATATAAAAGAATTGAATGCCCACTATCCTTATCCAACCACCAGGTCTCCTTCTTGGGACTCTATGTGTTTTATTCTTTTTGGGAATTAGGTGTTTAACTCCTAAGAAAATAAAGGTTTGAGTAAATGTAAATTAGTAATTAATGTGTCTCAATTAGCCTAATAATTTGTGTAAATAGATATGTATTTTATCTTTTCTAAAAATAGCAAGAAATGTAGAGAAATCAAACTTAGATTATTCTAGGTCAAAACAAATGATTCCACATCTAG
The DNA here is from genome assembly GCA_037957365.1 of Torreya grandis. Lineage (NCBI taxonomy): Eukaryota > Viridiplantae > Streptophyta > Pinopsida > Cupressales > Taxaceae > Torreya > Torreya grandis. Next base: position 5,054,896 of record JARHVA010000171.1, on the reverse strand, counting down.
AAATTATTGTATAGGGATGGAAAACTGTCACAAATAGGACCCATAACTATATTTCTAGGTTGGATAGGAGTGCCAAACTCAAGACACCATATTACTTGGTGTTTTAGTCCACTTTTTGGAGCTATTACCCCTTTTTGGAGCTATTGTCCACTTTTGGCGCTATTGTCATGGTGTTCTGGCTTTTCTAGGTTTTGTTTGACAAGACTGTAACACCCTAGTAGTGAAATATTGAAGCTTGATTATATGTGTATCTTGTTGTGTGTCTGATTCAATCTTCCAAACCCTTAAGATCTCCTTGTACTTAAACTTGAATAACAAACTTGGTAAAGAGAGAAGGGATTAGTGTGTAAAGGATATGTTGGACACACTTCACATCTCATGTGTGGACACACTGCCTATATACCAATACTTTGAAGAGGGATCAAGCTAATGTAGTTCTCCCATTTGAAGTGCTTGGTAAAATTATGTGATGTATGCAACTAGATGTAAAATTAGAATGTACTTTGGATGACTAGGGACTGGTATGAGTGCTTGAGTGTACTTGTATTCTTGCTCTTTTCCTGTGAATGAGTGCCAACCCTTCTAAATTGACATTGAATGGCATTTTATAGGGAAACTGATGATTTTGGGTTAGATGAGCTTGTATTATGTTGATAAGGGAAAAGATAAGGCATCAAGAAAACCTAACTGTTAGAGGTAAAAATGAACTTGGATAACAACGTCAAAAATAAGACACCCCTAAATTATAACACTCCTATCCAAATTGGGCACTATTATCCAAGGAGTATGATCCCTAGGGGATGGATCTGGGTCTGAGAGTGTTGCATGGGTCTCAAAAATCTAAGTCTGAGAAGCTAAGGGTGATTGGGAATCAATGAAAGTCTAGTCAAGAAGGGTCGAGTGAGCAAGAAAGAGGACTCATAGGTTGGGTGCTATTAGTCATACCTAATTTATCCAATTTTGCATTTTATATGATTGCATTTCCGCCCCCCCCCCCCTTTATTCTAGTGATGTAAAAAAGTGAAATACTAGGATAAAAGAAAATAGAAAGCATACCTAAACTTACCTATAAGGGAAAAGCTCATGAAGTTGTGTGATGTTGGATGTGCGCAGAAAGAGCATATTGTGACATGTGAATCTACAAATAAAACATTAAGTAAATCATTTATTACTAGATACACTATTTCTAAAATAATAACTTATAAAAAATAAGTACAGAAAGAGAGAGGAATGAATACACTTCATTGGGTACATGAACCAATATAAAACCTATTGTGATGCTAGATTGTGTTGAGTATGTGCTAAATCAAGATTAATATCATGAATAGCGCTGAGTGATCCATTCCTCAAAATGTGGCTCAAGAATGAAAAGGATATCCCTTTGGCTCCATCATCACCAATTAAATGAAGTTAATAAATCATGCATGTGCTAATCAATGTCTAGAGTGTGTGTCCAATCCCTTTGAATAGGTGGCTCAAGAATACAAAGGCTGGCCCTTTGGCTCCATCGTTGCCCTGTGAAGTGAAGCTGTGAAGTAATATTGGTATAGAATATATGTCATATGAAATGGATCATGGATCCTATGAATGTGCTAGAAATCTGACACTAAGGTGTGGATAACTAAATGTGTCTTGGAAAATAGGTCACTCTTGGCCATTTCAAAAGATGGATATTAGGCTTGTATGAAAGCCACTCTAAAACTAATGTACTAGGATTATATGAAAGCTAACTTGAGAACTCAAGTACTAAAAATGTTAAACTTGTATGAAATTTTAACTCAAATGTGATACCAACCTCCTATAGATGTAGTAAGGTATGCAACTACTAGGAATTCTTGGATTAAACTAAACTCATAAACAAAAGAAGATCAATGTGCCATGCACATTACCCCCAATTACTAATGTCTGAAACATGGATTCTGATCTAGAAGTTATGCCAACTACCCAATCTGATTGAAAGTAAGAACCATCATACCATGCATGATAACCCCCTATATCCAAGAAAAATATGTTGAAACTACTGAATCTAAAGGATTTGAAAGTGTAAAAACTATCCTTGAACTAAACTTTTTACCTATTTATGGAAACCTTGAGTGTTTTTCTACTTGGAAAGGAGCACCAAACTATGGACACCCCTATTTTTGGTGCTATTATCCAATTTATGATTCTACTATCCATTTCTAGTGCCACTATCCATTTCTAGCACTACTATTTAGTGTAAAAATTGATTATTGATATGAGACTGTTCCTATTTTCCTACTCTAATTTGACTTGTTTGACCTATGGATTTTGTGATGATTGTTTTGAATGCTGCTAGTTTGATTACTAGGAGGTTTTATCTTTATGACAAATCCCCTATTGGATGCCCCCTCTTCTGAGGGTAGGAATGATGAACCTATAATGACTACCCTTAGAAGAAAAGAGTCCTGCAAGTGTGTTAATTCTAACAAGATATATGATATAGCATTTGATGTTTGACAATATGTTTCAAGATATAGAAATGTTTTTACCAAGAGATTGTTAGATCAATAGGGGTATGCCTAGATAGATGTAATAATGTGAAATCATGTGCATGATATTGAACTAGACTGGTAATGTTAGATATTAGCCATTAGTTGTTAGTTAGAGGGATAAAACATGATGTCCATCATGGCATCCAAGAAAGCAAATAAAAATGCATGATATTGATTATGGCATTATACACATTGAGGAGAAAATAATAAAACAAGTATACAAAGCAAGAATCAAGAATCATACAAGGGTAAGGGGCCACATAAACAAAGGACATGGACACATGTCACTCAAACTAGAAGATAAACATACAAGGCATGTTCACATGTCACATACACATATAAGTGAATAAGCCAAGTTGGTACGAGAGCCATAAGCACATGAAAAAGTAAAAACAATGGACATTGGTAGATGTCTTAAGGGACACACATGAATAGAAGTAAAGGACATTGGTAGATGTCCTAAGGCACAAATATAAGACAAGAAAGAATTGGAAAGTGCAATCACACAAGCTATGTTAAACAAGGAATAAAAGAAAAAGTAAGAACTAGAAGATACAAACACATCTACCTAATTAAATAAAATGTGAAAGTATGTAAAACATGTGTAGTATAAGACTAGGTATATGCTAAGAAATACACAAGTGCTAGGTACTTGTGAAATATCGATGTCATAATCTATGTAATCTAGTAAGTAATGTGCATCAATATGATAAATCAGAGTGTGTAGTATAGGAATGACATAACTTAGATGTTGTAGTCATGTATAAGATGCCCCCAATGGGTCGAATGAATAAATCAAAGATCTAGATGTCATGGTGAGTCTCAAATGAGACTCCTTCTCATGGTGTCTTGTATCAAATAATGGGATCGTGCATGATCATGAGGTAAGATGGAGTGTCTAAAATTATGCAGCTAAAATCTATGTACATTATAACTACTCTAAAATCTCTAAAGTAGAAGTTGAATGTGGGGTCCCCCTGTGACTCTGAGAAGTGGATACAACTATAGGTCTCTTTGGGACCCATCTAAAAGTAGGAGAATAATTTCTATGAATAGGTTCTCTCTGTGTAGATATATGAGACTGCAATGTAACTACTCTAGGTGTGAATATTGAAGCTGGAATTTATCTAGAATCCTAAAATTAAGGAGGTGTATGAACCCTCTGTACTAGAGATGGATGTTTTAATTGTGGTTGAACCTGAAGTGGAACTAGAACAAAAGATGGAGGGAAGCTAAAACTAGTGTAAGAACTAGATCTGGTGACTAGAATCTGGTAGATGGCTCTAAAGTGGGGAGTGGTGACTCATAAGGAACTTTGTTGACTGTCATAACCTGATTAGTGTGAATGAAATTTATACATCTATGAATTTTAGAAGGTATTGCCTTGAGTTTTTAAATCCATGGTCGACCAAGTAGTATGTCAAAAACTCCTATGCTAGGAACTATAGTGAATGGTGTAACCACATGTGTAGGACCAAACTATAGTGAAAGTGTTATCTCACCTAATGAACTCTATATATTGCCATTGAAACCACCACTAACTTTATCGATTGGAGTGATATCCTTCTCTGAAGAACCCAAATGTTGTAGTAGTGTGAAGGTGCACATATTAAGACTGAAACCATTTTTAATGAGTACACTACAGATAGACTGATTATGGATATATGTTATGATAAAAAGTGCATTGTAACCTATATCATCCTCCACTATCTCCTAATCTAAAAAGGATGTCAAAGGCCTAGTTGGAACTCTAGACTCATACACACCTATCATACATATCAAAAGATGTGCCTCAACTAAAGGTGCATGGTACGTAACTGGCAGAGGATGTGTATGGTATATATGATGAACACCTGATGTGTCCTCTTTCTCTTGTTTTGAATGTTGTGAAAATGGATCTAAAAATATTTTCAAAGCCTTATCTTGTGTTATCTTTATCTTTGGAGGCTCAACTAAAGTGCCTAGATCAAGTAGACTATCATCAATCAAATCCTATATCTTATGTCACAAATTAATGCATATATTTGTTGTGTGGCCTGGTGCCCTATGAAAATCACAAACTATATGTTGATCATATCCCCATGGAAGAGTTTTTGCTAGATCTACTTCCTAAATAGGTGGGAGAGTTGTGATTTTACATTCCAATAACTACACTAAAACTCTAGCTAAGAAAACTGGTAAATTGGTAAATGCACATCGAGGAGGTGCTGATAAAGTCACATGCTAAGGAGGCTCAAAAGCTGCATTAACTATTGGTTGATTATGATTCTTGTTGTCACTAATTTTTACCTTGTATGAGAATTTTCTATTACCACTATTAGTTGTGTCTAGAGTACTTGCATAATTGATTTTTCCTATTGAGATTAACTTGACTTCTCTTCCCTAAAGTGTATGACATAATTTGGTGAAGGAAGAGAATATTTTGAACATAATGGATTCATGCAGTGCTGGTAGAAGGCTCTATTTGAAGATGTCATGTAGCTCTTGATCAACCATGGGGCTAGTTAACTTAGCCATAATAGTCTTGTATCTAAGAACATAATCCATGAGGGGCTCATTTTACCTTTGTTTCTATTGTGCAATCTATGCATATGAGACCTTATCACTAATGTTGATACTGAAATGTGATAGGAACATGTCTGCTAAAGGATTGAATGCTGTGACTGACTGATTTAGTAGACTATAAAACTATTGTAGAGCATAATCCTTTAGGTTCAGTGGAAAGAGTTTGGTTAGTAATCAATCATTTGGTGCAAAATCCAAACATGCTATGTGAAAATCTCTTACATGTGTCTCTAGATAATCTTTTCCATCATAAAGAGTAAGCTTGGCTTGAACAAATCCTTATGGCGAGGGTGTAGAAGCAATGTGACATGCCAATGGTGTATGCAGTAAAGTGAAAGAATCTAATGCCTATGTAGGTCTAGTGGTAACTTTCTCGAGATGTTGCACCTTGGATTGAAGAGATCATATCTCTTGCACAAGGGATGTGACATTAGGAGATAGGCATGTACTAACTATAATTGATGGCATAGAATAAGGTTGGGCTGCTATAGGGGTGGTTAAGACATAGTTGCCCCTGTAGTGTCATTTATAACTAACTACTCTATGGTTTGAGAATATTTCCCATTGGTTACTTTTTTCTATTCTTCTTGTAAAATTCTAAGCATGTTATCTTGTATATCTAAATGTTTGGTTAAAAGTTCTTGAAGTTCTCTATTATTAGTTTCATCAAAACTGGTATATTGGGCAATTGATAAAGTAGGAAAACAATTTGAAATGTGTTTAAATGGTTTGAAATATGTGTTAATAAGCAATATGCTATAAATGGAAAGTACTAAATATAAGAAATGCAAAGACCAAAAAATAGTGACTTTGGATTTGGGAAAAAAGGATACCGAGTTGTCAAACATGTAAGGTGATACCTCAAAAGCAATTAGGTGCTAGTAAATGTAACTAGGGATTTTTTAGAAATATTATTCGCAAAATAGTATGAACTTTTGAATTGATTTTCTAAGTTAGATATGGAACTCAATTTTTAGAAAATTATGCAAAAAATACTAAAGAATAACTGAGAATGTATTTGATGTAATTAGAGGTTTGAATGATTTTTTCCAAAATTAGTGTAGTAATTTACAAAAATTATAGAAAATTTGTAGTTTTAATTTTGAAAATTTTAGGAAAAATCTTAAAATATTTCTAAAATTAATAGTATATTTTTCCTAGTGGTTTGAAAGTGTTTGTATGCAAATAGGACCTAGTATGTGAAACTAGGGTTTAGGTGAATTTATTTAAAATATTTCAATTAATTTATAGTTTTATGATTTTTAAATTTAGGGAAAATTAGGAAAATATTGAAAAAAATCATAAATAATTATCCTTAGGGTTTTTAGGGTTTTTTTTCAAAAATTCAAAGTAAGTTGGGTTTACCAAATGTTTTATTCTTTTTGGGAATTAGGTGTTTAATTCTTAAGAAAATAAAGGTCTAAGTAAATGTAAATAAGTAATTAATGTGTCTTAATTAGCCTACTAATTTGTGTAAATAAATATGTATTTTATCTTTTCTAAAAATAGTAGGAAATGTAGAGAAATCAAACTTAGCTTACTCTGGATTGAAATGGATTATTCAGGATCTATAAATTGTTATACAGGGATGGTAGAATATTACAAACAGGACTCAAAAATATGTTTCTAGATTAGATAGGAATACCAAACTTAGGATGCCCTACTACTTGGAAATGTAGTCTACTTTTTGAAGTTGTTGTCCCTTTTTAGAGTTGTTGTTTACTTCTGGTGTTGTTGTCCTAGTGGTCTAGATTTTTTGGGTTTTGTTTGCCATGCCTATAAACCTTGGTAGTGAAATATCAAATCTTGATTCTATGTAGAGATTATTATGTGTCTAATTCAAAATTCCAAACCCTTAGGATTTTTTGGTACTTAAACTTGAATAGTAAACTTGGGAAAGAGAGAAGAGGTCAATGTGTAAAGGATACACTAGACACACTTCACACCCCATGTGTGGGCATGTTGCCTACATACCAATACTCTGAAGAGGGATCAAGCTAATATAGTTCTCCCATTTGAAGTGTTTGGTGTAATTGTGTGATGTATGTAACTATATTTGAAATTTGACTATACTTTGGATGACTAGGGACTCGTATGAGTGCTTGAATAGGCTTGAATTGGTCTTGGAAGGTTGTATGCAGAGAACAAGGAAGAGTGCTTGAGTGTACTTGTATTCTTGCTCTTTTCCTATGAATGAGTGTTAACCCTTCTAAATAGACATTGAATGTCATTTTATATGGAAAATTATGATCATGGGTTAGATGAGCTTGTATTAAGCTGATAGGGGAAAAGATAAGGAATTAGGAAAACCTTATCATTATAGGTAAAAATGAACTTGGACAATAGCACAAAAAATATGACACCCTTGAATTCTAGTGCTCCTATCCAACTGGGGTTCTATTATCTAAGGAAGATGAGCCTCGAGGTAATGGATCTAGGTTTGAGAGTGTTGCATGGGTCTCAAAAAGCTAAGTTTTGAGAAGCTAAGGGTAATTATAAATTAGTGAAAGTATAGCCAAGAAGGGCGGAGTGAGTAAGAAATAGGACCTATAAGTTGGGTGTTAATAGTCATACCTAAGTCATCTAATTCCAAATTTTATACGATTACACTATGCCTCTTGTTACCTAATCTACTAATGAGGACAAAACTCTCATATCTTAGAACTGACAGAGCCATGCCATATCTACTTTGGGTGTCTATAGGTACTTATTTATTGAAAAGATGACTATGTCAATAGATGAAACACCTCTCCATAATCACATTTATGTCTGTATTATCTCTAACTTGAACATAGGTATACTACAGATGAAAACCAATCAAATTTATTGGTTTTCATATAGTCACAATATCCATGAAAATCTGCCAAAATGTTTAGTCTTGATTCAACAACTACTAGTCCATCTTTGATCTCTGTATGAGGCCCTAAAAGACCTATTCTACTTCTAAATCTTATGGGAGTTGAGAAGTCACTAAACATGAGGAAATTAATTCTAAAAAGTAATGAACACATCAATATAATAATTATTCAACTTTTAAGAACAGGGTTGATGAGTTCTAAATCATCAATTATAGGTCTTGTCTCTATTTTAATGACGATGGAGCTTCATCATTAATCATCCTGATTGTATGGCTATGTTTTCCTAATGGCATTTGACTAAGATCCAATGATGGCATATATATTTGAAACACTTATTTTGGTTTGACCTCAACCATATTCAACCTCCATTTAAAGTCCCTTAGCTTCAACTTTCAATCTCGCTCATCGATTTACTTTACATGAAATGAATGTGAGCCATTGATTTACCTAACAGCTTAACGTGCTTATGACACTTGGAAATCTCTCACTCTTCCTCAAGATCTTCTGAATTATTGAATTTATTCACACCATTGATCTTGATTTGTATGAATGATTTTGTACCATTGATCTTCTACTAGTTAATGTGGTCATAACACTTGGTAGCTTCTCATTTGTGCTAACCTTTTGACTTGAGCTTATACCACTGGATTGCCTTTACATGATTAAATGTGCACCATAGATTTTCTTGGACCTATTTTTTTATCAATCAATGTGCACCATTATATCTCTACTTAGTTACCTGATATATTAACACTTGTCATCAATGTGTTCATACTAACTTTTGACTTTAACTTGTGTTGTTGGATCTTTATGTATGATTCAACACAAGCCATTGATTTTATGTGAGGAACCTTTTGACCTTATTGACCTTGTGCATGCCATTATATCTACCATATAGCTTCCAATCTCATGCACACCATTGATCTTCATTTAAATTAAAGCTTTGTTAAGGATTTTCAAATCTAAATGGTTATTTTATGAAGCTACAAACTTGAGTTTTTCACGAATGTTTCACTCTACCTGTTCAACTTTAAACGCTTGTATCTTGAGATAGAAAAATCATCAAGACATAAAATTTGTATATCATGATATTGGCCTGAATAAATTCATGTCCATATAATATTTTGGCCTTAGAGGCTCCCTAGGTGCATTTATTAAATGCAAAAATAGCTTGGTCGTCTCATTCTTGTATGATGTGCCATGACAGTCTAGCTCCTTAAGATCATCAAATTTATAATTTAAACTTGATTAAAGTGTTTCAATGGGTTGAAAATGATATGTTATCTCCTCTTGAAGTCCATATGCTCCTTGTGACATTGGGTCACTCTTCAATCAGGACCTTGCTCAGCTTCTTATTCTAGTTTTGGTATCTAGGCCAAATTTGGCCAACATCTTTACCAACTTAGTTGGGTAGCATGCCTGTTATGATTGAGAACTCAAACCATTTACATGACTCTTAAACTCATAAAAAATGATAAATCTGATCTATGACTGTAAGAAATCTTTTGACATGCAAATACAATGAATTCTACAAGACGTGGAAGGAAAAAAAACAAAATGAAAATAGCCTAACAAACAAATGTGCAAACAAATCACTTATTTGAGACAAAATAGAAATAAATTAATGTGTTAGAATAACAATTTAAGGAAAACAAGACCAATTAACTATATATAGGGAACTTATCTTCCTTAATAGTAGTGTTTTATATGTATCCCACTGATTGAGATGGGAAGCTCCTCACCATCCATTTTTGCAAGTTGGAAGGCATTTTGGGATTTGCAGCTGGAGATTGTATGTGAACCATTCCAAAGAGATTCAAACTTTTTGTGACTTCCTAGTTTATCTCTATCATCATCACATTTGAGGACCAAACATCCTTCTTTGAAACTTCTTGAAGATACTCCTTTGTCAAAATATATCTTCGCTTGTGCTTGATGGGCTTCCATGGCCAACATGGATTGATGTCTTGTCTCTTCCAGCTCTATGAGCTTAGCATATCTAATTTCCATTGGCTCATTCTCTAAAAGCTCAAGCTGATGCATCAGTTTAAGGTAGGGAATTCAAAAGAAATAAGCATTCTTTCTTCCTTACCATAAACCAACTTGTATGGAGAGTTGGCTATATATCTTTTGTAGGTGATCCCATCAACCCATAGAGCTAAATTCAACTTGAGATGCCATGAAATTTGTTGTCTTCAATAGTCCTTTTGATGATCTTTAACATATTTTTATTAGTGGACTCAATAAAGCCATTGCATTGTGGATAGTAATTTGTTGAAGTGTTGAGGAAAACACTATGTTGAACTACCCACTGGTTGATTTTAGACCTCACAAAGGTCATAAAATTATTAGAAATAATGGTTGAAGGGACTCCAAATCTAGTAACCAAACCTCTATAGAAATCTAGAACATTAGATTCGTTTGCTTATTTTGATACCACTGCTTCTATCCATCTAATGAAGTAATCTATAATAATTAGTGTCCATTGAACAAAAGGCTAATTCACTATAATTGGTTGGAGAGGTAAGGCTATAAGTTTCACCTTTTCAGCAAACATAGCACACTATCTGCATTTCCTAACCCATGCATGACAATCACCAAATATACTTGGCTAATAATACCCACCTCTCATGATCTTGTGTGCCATAGTCCTTGTTGAATAATTCCCTCAACCATGTCCATCATGTAACTCTTTAAGCACCTTTTCCTTTTGATGTTGTTCAATGCATCTTAACAACATGCCATTGATATCTTTTTTGAAAAAAACACCATCAACAAGAATAAATGGAATAGATTGTAATCTGAAATATCTTCTTTTTAAAGGAGTGAGGTGAAGGGGATAAATACCATCCTACATATATATTACCATGTCTCAAGACTAGATGGAAGATGAAATATGATTAGCTACAACTTCTTCATCATTTGACACCAAAACCACCTCATTTACCTCTTGTAAGTTTTGGGCTAGATGTTCACAAAGTCCTTTGCTTCTAATCATCTATGTGACCTTGATCTCCACATCATACTCCATTACCTTGGTTATCCATCCAGCTCTGTTTTCATTTATATTCTTGTTCAATTGAAAATCCTTGACACTTGGATGTGTAACCATCAAACGTATCTTATTATTAGACAACACATTTATAGACTTCTTGTGAGACCTTATAACTAAAATTACATGCTTTTCAACGAAAGAGTACCTTATTTTGTATTCTTACAAGCCTTGATTTAAGAAGTCTATTGGCTACTCTAAAGCCTCATGATTATGTTGCATGAGAATGCCTGAAATGGTGTCAATGTTTGCATAAGTGTACATTATAAAATCCTTTGTGAAATCAGGGTTCATGAGTGTAAGGGCACTAGTTATGACTTTCTTTATCTCTTTAAATATTCCTACTCCTTTGGACCAAATGAAACTTTGATTCTTCTTTAGAATGGTTGTAAGTGGCCTAGTTAAAGTATCAAAATCTTAAATATACCTTCTTATAAAATTGATTTTGCCTAAAACACTTGCAAAGATTTCTTGTGCTTAGGAAAGGAAAGAGCAAGAATTAAATCTATCCTATCATGATCTATACTTGTACTATGTTTTTAAATCACATGTCCAAGAATCCTAACTTCATGAACAAAGAAAACACACTTTTTAAAATTCAAAGACACCCCAAATTACCTGCACCTTTCAAACACTTGCTTGAGGTGAATCATGTGCTCACCTGCACTCTCAGAGAACACTATTATGTCATCCAAATAATAAGTATAAACTTGTTAAAGAGACCCTATCATGCCATATATATGGCCTTCTATAAATTTTCTCTAGCATTGGATAAACCAAAGGGCATCTTTCTATATGCAAATGTCTCCCACTTTGTGGTGAAGGCTGTTTTGAATTGGTCTTCTTCCTTGACCAAAATTTGATTGTAACCACTATAGCCATTAAACAAGGAGAACCTTTCTGAACCTATGACTAATTACAATTTTTTTTCCATGAATGGTAAAGGATAGTTGTATTTAAGGGAATCCTTGTTCAAGTCATGAAATTCAACACACAGTCTAATTTCACCATTCTTTTCCTACACTAGAAAAAGATTTTCCACCCAAGTTGAGTGATTGATTGGAAATATAATAGATGACTCAATGAGATTATGAAGGTTAGCTCTCATTAAAGGCTCAAACTTTGAATTAATAGGCCTTTGTCTTTGTTTTATTAGCTTAGTTTTAGTTTCTAACTCAATGGTGTGTTGAGCTAGACTTGGATCAAATCCTTTGAGATCACTATATTACCATGCAAACACATCCATAAAATTTGAACATAACTTAATGAAAGTTTCCCTTTCTAAAGGAGTGCATACCTTACCCAACTTTAAGTTTTTATGAGTTACAATCTCCATATTGGCATAGTGTTCCTCCTTGGTTGACAAGGATGCCTTTTCTTTTCTCAACTCATCGTCACCACTGAATATGTTCTCAAGGGTGACCAACCATTTGGGTAACTTATTTGTCTTCAATTGCACAATATGGTCATTATATTGTTGTAGAAACTTCTCTTGGTTCCTTGAGGAAAACTTAGCCTCTTCTTACAAGAACCTGACAATCTAATTTTCATCTTCAAACACTCGCCAATTATCATTATTATTTGGAACATAAGGCCTTACAATCACCTTAATGTGTGACTAAAACTTTTCACTTTTTTTATCAATTGGGATACTAAATTATGACCTAATGGTAGCCAACCTATCTGCATATTTGTTCTCATTTCTTGATATGGCATAAATATTGAAAGCTTGAATGTCTTCAAATAATTCCCATACTCTATGCTTGTAAGATCTAGGAAAAGGATTCTTGCATACATTAAGACCTATTACTTGGTGAACTACAAGTTCACTATCACCAAAGACTTGTAAGGCATTGACCTTCATCTTTTTTACCCATTGCAAACCATGAACTAGTGCTTCATATTTAGTAACATTATTTGAATAACCAAACTAAAATTTGAGAGAAGAGAAATACATTTTATTGGTTGAAGAAATCAACATCATTTCAGCCCTTGTGCCATGTTTTTTCCTTGATCCATCAAAGTATAGTTGCCACATGCCATCACTAGGCTCATCATACTTCATCAAGGCTGGAATTGGTGTATCTTTTTCATGAAGCCAATAAACACCAAGTCCTCCTTGAATTAACTTATAAGGATCATGATCATGTAAATCAGAGGCCCATTCATCAAGGAATAGATCTAGAACTCCATCTAGAGGTGATTTAGTATCCACTTCATTATTTTCTAGTACCTTTCACCATACTTGGCATATATGGATCCAAATGGAAATGTGCATTAGGTTCAAAATATATTGTTACCTTAGTACCATACCTAGTCCTAAACATCAAATTTGTCCGATCAAGTGATAAGTATCCTCTAATCTTTGAGGTAAAGTCCTTTGACATACACATGGAAAAATAGGGAGGTAAGTCCACCACTACCACATCTTGTTAAATGGTAACATTGGGAAAAACATGTAGTGTCAATTTTAGATCTTTAATAATTCCCACTATCTTCATTGGTGATCCATCTAGTTGTAATACTCCTTTAGTATTTGGTTTATAGACAAGACCCAACTTATCTACAATTTGCTTAGGCATGATAGTGCTACTAGATCCACTGTCTACCATATAATTATGAACTAAATAGTCACCATCTATTAAAGAGAGGTAAAAAAGAGGAGTTTTATTTGATTTGACATTGGTTTTATCCACCTTTGTCATTTTAAGTGTATGTTGGTCTTGTTGCTTGGTTGGCTAGTCTAAGTTAGCCAAAACAACACCTTGTTTCTCAATTGGTTCTTGAGATATCTTGAGAGCTAAAAGCTCTTGGATAAACATGTTATTTTAACCTAGAATAGCAAGGGAATCCCACATGCTAATGCTAACATTTGATTTCTTCATCTAATCTATTATGCTAAATGAGGATCCATTAACCTTTGAATGTACCTTGTGAACCACTAGTTGTTATCTATTCAGAGGTATTCGAAGGACTTTCCTAGCCTCTGCATTCTAATTTTTCTATGTTATAGGGGCAACAAGTTGATATTTGATACTCTTGGGAATAATATTAGGAACACTAGAAGAATTACTCACATCTTGAGCTTCCTTAATGACTATTCTTTTAGTTTTAGTCAGAGCTACAACTTGACCACTTATGTTGCTTGTCTCATCAATTTGATTGAATGAAACATGATCATACATTTTCCAATTCACATTAATGGAATTAGGTTTCCCTTTAACTTGTTGAGCCTCTCCTTGGGGTACCAAATTTATCTCTTGATATTGACCTTCTTGAAGAGAAAACTCTTCTTGTGTCATTTGTGGTATAGTAATGTTCTATGATACCAAGGCTTGGTTTTGAGTATCATTGGGATTAAAAGGCTTCCAACTTGAATCTTGCATCAAGTTGTTTTGAGGAGGTGTGGGAATAATAGCTCTTGAACTAGAGGGTACATTAGGGTCAAGGGATGCATATGGCTTGGCTTAGGTTATGACTCCTTGAGATTGGTAAGGTGGTATATTTTATCTAAAACCTTGCTAAGGAGGCCTATGATATCTAAAAGGTTGATAAAAGTTCTGATTCTATTGTTGATAAGGCATACCTTGGTATTGTTATCTCTTGAGTTGAACTTTTTACATCTCTAATCTCACTAGCCTAATTAGAAGGGGATACAACTTGGGATTTAGGGGATGGAATATGGTCTATAGATGGGATTTGAGGAACTTGATAGAGTGTGATAGGTTGAAAATCTAAGAATATAGGCATTAGGGGCCTTGGAGAAAGTTTACAAGCTTGTACCAAAATATTCTCTACTCTTATTACAGCCTCATAGGCATTTGGAAAATTATTACCACCCATGGGCTGTATCATCACACTAATTTTATAATTAAGGGATTTTAAATAGTAAAAGAAGTTATATTATGAGGATGGTTTGACCAATGTAGGTATCTTAGTCCATGTCTTTTAGAATCTGAGTTTAAAATTACACATGAATTCATGGGGATATCTTTTAATGGTAGGCAGTTGTTCAACTAAGGATAGGTGATAAGATTTGTCTTCAAATTATCTAACTAAGGATGCACCTAACTCATCCCAGGTAGCAATGGAGGTCAAAGGATGATTTCTATACCATTGTAACACTTTTCCTTTGAAGGAAACAATAAGTAGTCTGATAGCCACATTATCTTGAACAACATTTTGAATAGAACAAAGGTTGGAAACATCTTGGATATGCTCAATAGCAATTATTTTATCCCATTATCCTAAGAAAAGGATAATATTAAGGGTAGACATAGGAATATCATCATATTGGGCTAAATTCAAGGGGTTACCCCTATTTAATGGAACAAACACTTGATTCTTGATGACCATTTGGGTAATGGGGATAATAACTTGGACTAAAAAAAAAGGATGACCAGGAGATGAATATTTATTTTGAGGATAAGCAATTTTCCTATTGAATCTTGATTTTTTATAATAAGTAAAAGGTAACTCAATAAATTCAAAAGGAATACCTTTACTTGCTAACCTTGTAGTAACCTTTGGCATGAAAACACTATCTGAATGATGCTATGAAAACTACAAATTGAATAATATTTAGCTTTTGATGATGGTGTATGTCTCCTCCTACTGCAATTACTTCTTATTAATCTTCAAAATTCAACTATGCCAAGGAAAACTTGTCCAATTGGGCATGCCAGAACTATTGGTGTCTTAGATTGCACCCTAGTTGAGCAAGGGAATTGTTCAAGTCTTCTTACTCAAATCTATGCCAACATGGGAATGACCATAGGTCATGGGTCACCTAAGATTGGGCTAGACCTCTAAATAAGGTTGGCTTCCTTCTGGACCTACCACCTAAACTAGACCTAAATTAACACTTGATTGGAAAAGGGAGAGAGATTAATAAAAATATATAAAAGCATGTGAAATGAGGTGATGCAATAGTAATTTAAACACTTGTACATTGAAAAAGACATACTATAAAACACATTCACAACTAAATAAGACCAGTCCTCACATAAGTATTTTACAAAAAGGCATTGATCAACTATCAACCTAGTATGGGAGGGCAGTTGTCTACTTCCAAACTAATCAACAAACTATATATTACACTTAGAATGACCTGTGAGAACTATAAAACACTTCATGAAGGTGAGGAAACTCAAATAGAGGCAAGGAAAACATACATTCAGTTAACCCCAACACATGAATTCATAGAAAACACTTCAATTTAGCTTGCAAAAATGAAGGAATTCAGTATTTATTACATCAAATAGGTGTTATTGTATAAATTTTGGCATATCCTGAGCAAGCCAAAGGCATAAGCGTCTTGTCTATAAATATATCATAAATTTTCTTTTCTAAAATTTTCTAGAGAGAGCCACAATGTGGAAGAAGATGGGATATGTATATAAATAGGGGAGGAGAGAGTGGGAACTATGATGGATTAGCATTAATATGAGGATGTTGAGTCATGATCTTATCAAGAAGGAACACACTTTAAAATATTTGTAAAAGAATTGAATGACCATTGTCTTTATCCAACCACCAGGTCTCCTTCTTAGGACTTTATGCCACTTCCTACTTGATCTACTAACAAGGACAAAACACTCATATCTTGGAACTGATACAGCCATGCCATATCTAATTTGGGTGGCCATAGGTACTTGTTTGTCAACAACATGACTATGTGAATAGACAAGACACCTATCTGTGATCACATATTTTTTCATATTTTCTATAACTTGAACATAGGTCCACTATAGATGAAAACTAATCCAATTTATTGGTTTTCATATAGTCACAATATCCATGAAAATATGCTAGATGTTTAGTCTTGCTTCAATAACTACTAGTCCATCTTTGATCTTTGTATGAGGCCATAAAAGACTTATTCTACTTCTAAATCCTATAGGAGATAAAAAGTCACTACGCATGAGGAAATTCCTTCTAAAAAGCAATGAACACATCAATGGAATAATTATGCAACTTTAAAGAATAGGTTCGATGAGTTCTAAATCATTGACCAAAGGTCTTATCTCTATTTTAATGATGACAAAGCTTCATCATTAATCATCCTAACTATATGACTATGTCTACCCAATGGTCTTTGACTGAGATCCAATTGTGACATAGTTATTTAAAACACTTGTTTTGGTTCAACCTCAATCATATTCAACCTCCATTTGATATCCCTTAGCTTTGAATTTCAATCTCACTCATTGATTTTATGTATACAGAATGAATGTGAGTCATTGGTTTGCTTAGTAGCTCAACACGCTTATGACACTTGATAGTCTCTCACTCTTCCTTAGGATCCAGTAACTTGTTGACCTTGTTCACACTATCAATCTTGATCTATTCAAATGATGTGTACCATTGATCTTTTATTAGTTAACATGGCCATGACACTTGGTAGCTTCTTGTTTGTGCTGACCTTTTAACTTGAGATCGCACCGTTAGATTGCCTTTGCATGATTAAACACACATCATAGATTCTCCTAGACCCACTTTATTTTTAATTGATGTGTACCATTAGATATCTACTCAAGTACATGATATCTTGACACTTGTAATTAATGCATTCATATTGACTTTTGACTTTAACTCATACTATTAGATCTTTATGTAAAATTTAATATGAGCCATTGATTTTCTATCAGGAACCTTTTAACCTTGTTGACCTTGTTCATGCCATTGGATCTACCTTCTAGCTTTTAAGCTCATCTACACCATTGATCTTCATTCAACTTGAATATTTATTAAGGGTTTTCAAATCCAAATGGCTATTTTATGAAGCTTAAGCTTGACGTCTGCATGAATGTTTCACTCTACATGTTCAACTTTGAATGCTTGTATCTTGAGATAGAAAAAGCATCAAAGACATAAAATTTGTATAGCATGATCTTGGCATGAAGAACTTCATGCTCATAAAATATTTTGGCCTAAGAGGCTCCCCAGGTGCATTTATTAAACACACAAACAACTTATTTTGCTTGTTCTTGTATGACATGCCATGATGGTCAAGTTCCTTAAGATCATCAAATTTACACTTTAAACTTGCTTAAAGTGTTTCAAAAGGTTTCAAATGTTATGTTATCTCCTCTTAAAGTCCATATGCTCCTTGTGACATTGGGTCACTCTTCAATCAAGACCCTGCTCAGCTTCTTATTTTGGTTTTCGTATGTAAGCCAAATTTGGCCAATAGTTAGCATATTAGTAAATAATATATAACTCTATTATTTACAAATCACTATGAATACCAGTAATAATGTTCTAAAAAATAATATTATTTGACAATGATTTAATTTGAAAGCATAGATGAAATCCATTAAATATGTAAATAGATATGCAAAGTGATTCAAAATGTATAAGTGAAGATTGATGGATTGATAGAGGTCTCATTGGCTTCAAAGAATAAAATTTCATTTCGTGACTTAATTGTTCTACAAGTAGGTAAATTGCCATTTCTTACCATAATACATGTTGGCAAAGACTAAAGTTGATAGTCAACCATGCATGTCGTGAAATTTTATAATAAAGTTTAGTTATTATATGTTTGGCCTTCAAATGCCAATATAATCGATAATAGAAAATAAAATATTAAAATTAATCTATATATTCATTATAATTATTTACATTTTTATTTTATTTTAGAACTAAAAATGTAAAACAGTCCTATGGTCATCAACTTTAGCCCATGTGGATTGTTCTCTTTCTCACGAGTCACTACAGTTTACTTGTAGAGAGACCTTATAGCAAATTATATATAATATTAAAAAAATATTAAATATATATTATATTTATATATACTATTAATTTATGTGATAATATTTAAAAAAAATATATCAATAAGTTTTTTCATAATATTAATGCAAGGTGAGTGCTTAACCCAAGCAACATAATAATAAAGAAAGTAACAGTTGTCCAAAAATGTGAGCAATAAGATCCACTTTGTGGCAAGAAGACATGTCATGATTAACAAACCCTAAAGAGAACTCCTACCTCTGCCTAATTTGCATGAAAGTTTATGCACAATGAATGCATTTTCTTCATTAACATTTAAATCAATATAATTTTTGTAGATTTGTGTTGAATTTTGACACTTTGCAAAAAATTTAAGAGCTCTCGAGTGGATTATTTGTATGTCTTGTATAAAAATAATAAGCACAATGAGAGTAAAATAAAATGGAGTTTTTGATCAAGTGATTCTACTAATTTTTTTTAGTGTTTTAAAGGGTAGATTCGATAGGCCGATATGTTTTTTAGAGATTCTCATAATTCTTCTATTTTTATTTTTGTGTTTATTCATTTTGATTGTATCTTATTTCAATCTTGTTTGAGATAGCTTTTGGGGTCTCTTGGGGGTGCTTTTTGAGGTATTTATTAGTGAGGGAATTAATTTTCATAGAATCCTCTGTTTCTAATGTTTTCTTTTTGTTTGTCTTGAAATCATTAGTATTTAGGCTGGCTAGTATATAATATTTTTAGGTAAGTTTTGATGCATGTTGGAGATGCTCTTGATTTAATTGTTTTTATAGAAATCATCTACAAATTGGTGGGTATTTTTGGGAAAGAACATATATTTAAAGATGTTCTTTTTCTAATGGATTCCTTTGGTTTCTCTTGAAATGATCATAACTCTAGTTGTTTGACATGCATTTTGGGGTCTATTTAGGGTCATGTCATATCAACATTAAATCCAACTTATTCCCAAAGTCTTCTTCATGCTACAAATCAGGTAAAATTGCATTGAATTTTATACTTTCCTTGTAAAAAAAATTCCAAATTTAAATATAAAATATAAGCTAAAGCTAACTTAAATTGGACAATTTTACTAATCTTTATGCCAAAATGTTCTATGGGACATATGACACACAATGTCATCAAGGAAATTGGGAGTGGCCTAAGAACCTCTCATGGCAAAGGCAACTGGGTCATAAGCCTTCTCTAGGAAAGAAATTGTGTGTGTGTGTGTGTGTGTGTGTGTGTGTGTGTGTGTGTGTGTGTGTGTGTGTGTGTGTGTGTGTGTGTGTGTGTGTGTGTGTGTGTGTGTGTGTGTGTGTGTGTGTGTGTGTGTGTGTGTGTGTGTGTGTGTGTGAATTATATAATTTGTAATTTTCCCAAAATTTGATACATTATTTGAGTTATTTCATCAAACAAAATTTTAGTGCATTGCATTGCATACCCGATCGATTCCACTTATTTAGAGGAGAAAACAACAAAATCTTTGGCAAAATTCGATTCTTTTCTAGAAAAATTATAGATAAGCCTCAAGTTATACATCATACAACATAAATTAATGTGATTAAAAACACTTGTTTGTTAATTTATGACACCAACATTTTAGTTGCCACATTGCTATGTAAAAGTGCACAGGTGGTATTCGCTGGGAGTTTCTTGCTGCTACATGTCCTAACACAATATTCAACTAGCTGTATGGAGACAAAACCACATGAAGATTACAAACTTAGGATTTTTTTTCCCATACTTATAATTAGATGTTGTTATTTTTTTATTTAAATCTATTTTAAACTTTATATTTACACTAGGAATTCCCAAATCAACCAATAACATTGTCTATAATAATTATTTAAAGAAATAAAAAAATACTATTTTCCCACACACATTATGAAAATGGAAATGTCTTCACGTGTTATTGTTGGATGTCAAATGACCATCCAAATTAATTCACTTGTGAAAAACATACATTACTTGACATGTACTAAAAATAGGAAAGATTCTCCACAGAGTAGTATAGCATGTAATGAGGAGAGTTTTTAATGGAAGTTTGGATTCATCTACAGTTTTGAAAACTCTTCCAGTTATGAAGGAGAATTGGAAACAAATGATAAAGAACTAACTTTAATTTTTATTTTTTTAAATTGGAACCCATTAATATATTTATTAATTAAATTTTAAATGAAGCATATTCAAAATAAATGAATATTAAGCACAAGTAGTAGCACGAGGGGCAGAGGATCATCCTTGGGAGGCTCTATGGAAGGAGGATCTAGGGCCACCTAGCCATCTACGAGATCTATGGTCATATCAATATCCTAGCCATCAACAAGCTACATGGAGTATGAGTTGTGAATACCAACCATATTACTATGTAACCTTCTTATATTATTATTTTTTGTAGTATATGAAATCCTAAAGCCTCACAATAGTAAAATAATTGAATATTTTTTTATTTTTTCGTTTAAAATAAATATAAGATAAATAAAATGTTAGAGATGGTGTTTCCACAATCCATGAAGTAAACAAATATTTTTTTGGGTAAATCATGTCAAAGATTTCAAATCAACATTATAAATCACACTCCATGAACCATCATAAAGATGAGAGAATATAAGATTAGATAGCAGGTCGAGGTTTATGTTTATAGATATTTATGATGAAGTACTGTTTATCCAGGTGGTTCATGTAAAAATATAAAAATATGAAGAAAAGTAATAAGGAGGTAGTTTAATCTCTTCATGTTATTGATTTTTAAGATGTGTTGCATAACCCTCTTGTACTCTAGATATCTTTGCACCCTTGCCAATTGGTTTTATTCGACCTAACTTTCCATTTTATGATGGCAAGGATGATCTTGAACAACATCTTCGATCCTTCTATGAATCATGCCTTGACTATGCCTCCAATGATAAAATTTTGGCCAAATTATTCACAAGAAGCCTCAAAGACTATGTTTTGAGGTGGTTCTATGATTTACCTCTCCAATCCGTGAAAACATTAAAACCTCTTATAAATCAGTTTTTGTCACACTTTTACATTAATCTTTATAAAAAGATTTCCTATGTTCAAATTACCAAAATCAAACAAGGAACAAATGAACCTATCAATGAATATGTCTTAAGGTACAAGATAATGTTGGCTAAAATGACAATCCTATGGCAGATTAAGAGTTGCAAGACATATTCAAGCAAAGGTTATTTGCTCCTTTACATGAGTCCATTATTTTAAATAAGATCAAATCTTTTGATGGCTTATGTTATATGGGACTGTGAAATGAAGCTTATTTTTTTAATAAGATCAAGTATGTAGCAAACACACCAGTTGCATCTACATCTAGTACCAAGTTTACAATCAAACCAAGTTATAAGGTAAAACCTCTTGGGCCTAAAAATGAAATAACCATTGTAGTTAACATAGTGTCACAACAACCTAATTGACTTATTTTATCCAATGCACTAAGAAGAGAGTTCTCATGTTTACCTAAGTCTCCAGCTTTATTAATCCTTGATTAATAGAGTGTTAGCTTTTATATGTCCCTCAACCTATAGAATTTGATATGAGTAAACCTCTACCCAAAGGATATGATGTAAATGCTTATTTTGATTATCATTAAGGACCAATGCATTCTATAGATAAATTTTTTACCTTGAAACATAAGATCTAAGACCCTATCGATGATCAAAATATTACATTTGATGACCCTCCAAATGAATTAGGTTCACAACCCAGGGATCACGAGAAATAGAAGATATTTAAAAATCATTTGCAAGACCATAGTAAGAAATAACTAGAAGTGTAAATGCTATATAATGCACATCCTCCTCCATCACATTATGAGCACCCATTAGATGGGATTATTGGTACTTATACATGGTATATACTTCCTATGGTTTAGATTTTTTCTATTACCTTCTATGATAATGTGATTAAGAATGATGATGTTGATCTTTATTCTTTATTTATTCTAGCATTATTTGATCACCAACCTATACACAACATTATGATTGATATTGGTGTTTAATAAAAAATATTTGCACCATGACATTACTTGGTTATAGTCATCATGATTTTCATCCTTATAATAGATCATTTAGAGAACTCAATGGGACCTCCCAGAAGGTTCTTGGCAAGATTGACCTACCTTTATAGGTTAGTCCCAAATATATGGCTATTACCTTTTTAGTTATACCTTTCATAGGCATCTTTGATATGTTAACGAGAAGACATTGGATCCATACACTTTTAGAAGTACCTTATATAATATATGGGTATGTTAAATACATTCATTTCAATTAGGTAATTATAGTTTTCACAATTCAATATGAGAATCCTCTTGAACAAGAAAAAATTATACTCAAGTAGCTAACTATCAAACCTAATAAGGTTAATCCACTAGAAAAAGGTAAGTAACAAGAAATATCCTTTACTAGGCAACCGATACTTTATAGACCATTACATGAGAGACATACAATAGATTCCACATAATCCTCATTTCTATGCACCATATTTAGATATACATAGCACATACACATTTTATTATTACAACTATTCTAAAGAAGCCACATAACACTAAAATATGGGTTCCATGAAACCCTAATCCTAATACTCATATTATTATTTTAATATTATAGAGTCAAATTTTATGTACATAGAGAATCACAAATACTATAGTGATAGATATTTCAGCCATATAGGATCCTCAATAGCATCACCAACTTATTACACTAGGTTCACAGTGGGGAGATATCTATGACCATACATTAGATGGAATCATGGGATAATATTTCCTCTTCAAATATTCTAAAAATACGAAAAATTAAAAAACATTCAAAACTCCAAAAATATTCTTAGTATAGATATATTATATTGTATTTTTGGCATCTATGTGTTATTTACATATTGATGGATGGCATAATAGTTACTTCTACATACACGTGAGTCATGTTTATACTTGAATGTGATACAGACATACATAGATACATGATCTATTCCTATTTTAGATGTTGGACCTTACTTCTAATCATGTCATGTGGACATTAGGGGAATCCGCTTCTTTGATCTTTAAACTCACATGTTATATGGCTCAATGATCACCTTTAATTTTCATGTTTGAGCTTATATGTACTTATACATGCCTTTATCCATGATTTTATATATCATAGGGTACTTGATATGCTATGCACTTGACATTTTTTCTAACACATTTGATCCATGGGCTACTATGATATGTTTATGAGGGTTGCTTATGTTTTCTTTTACGCACTTCTTTGAGTGTCCTATCTTGTCATTATCTTTCTTGTTTAATCATTTGAATATGCTCTTTTGTTTGTGAACCCCATGCCTATGTGTGCTCTCTTTGACATTTGAATATGTCATTGCTTATTGTATAGACATTTGAATATGTCATACTTGATTTTTTTGGAAATTTGACTAAGTTATCTTGCCTTGGTTATGAAACATTTGAATATGCCCCTTATTTGTGGTCTCCTTGGACCTTTGTTGTTTGACTTACTTTTGAGTGCTCATATGTTTATACTCATTTTCTTATTCATATTGTCCTCATTGCTGCCGAGATATTGCCGTCATCTTTATCATGCATATTAGGCCTTTATGTAATCACATTATTCTATGTGATTCAATGATACATTTATATAGACATGTTATTCCATATGCTACATGGTTATATTCACAAATATATAGCTATATTATCATTTTAAAGTGAGGTAACTAGCAGTTTTTATTTTTCCCTCACCTTAAAGAGGGGCATATTAGTGGGGGCATGTCATAGAGGCATGTTATCCACACTTAGCATATTCTTTAGATTTGGTGGGGGCATGATTTGAAAGCATGTTTTACACACTTATTCATTATTCAACATTTTTAAAATTCAATGGAGGTATGATTTGGAAGCATGTTCTCCATAATTATTCAATTTTTAGCATCTCTAGATTATAGTGGGGGTATGTTTTGGAAACAGGTTCTCCACATTGGCAATTATATCAATTTTAAAATTTCTCCACATAGGTACTCGTTTCATTTTCAAATTTATCCATATATAGTGGGGCATGATTTCAAATCATATTATCCACACTTACACAGTTTCTAAGTTGGACAAAACACATATTTATATGATTTAGATTCATAATTATGGTAGAATTTTATACAATGATACCATTGTTATATAAAATTTTGGTGTGAGACATATCTAAGGTGCATATTCTATGGAATGTGTGCCTAATATTGTAAAATCAAAATTATTTTTAGAATTCAAACTCTTCTATGGACTATCATGACCCACCAAGATGGACTATTACTAATTGTATTAAGCCAATTTACTATAGTAGGTGGTTCGCTTTTGGTATGATTGAGATGATTAAATCACTCAATCTTACCAAGTTTTTAGGTTGTACTTGATTGTATCATCCAGCCTCACTAGTTTGATAGTGTGAGTTATTTTGGTTCACTCACACTCACTAGGTTATAAGTATGACTAAGTTTCACAGTTGAGCTAATCTCAACTGTCGAGTGGAAACTCACCTTTTCATGAAGGTTTTGGGGGCATGTGCCTTCCAATTTCTCTCTATCTCTTTAGATATATTCACTTTCTAGATTTATATATATTTGTCTTAATCTCAGTTTCATATCTTTACAATGATACACATTTTTATAATCAACTTGCCAATAGGGAAGGTTGCTTGCATTGATACATGGGGGTAGTCCTAGACCTTAATATTTCAATTTTAATTAATTTCATATTATATGCACTGATTATATACTATAACATGCTCTTAGTTTTAGGTTAGTCACCTACAAAGCACTCAATTTAGGCTCATATAAAGGTAAGGTGTGTTATACACATCTAGGTACACATTCATTTACTTTAAAATAGAAATTACATTACTAGATTAAAGGGGGGAGATGTAGATGATATTTATGGATTATATATCACCTTGGTCTTGTACACTTGGAAAAATTAGATCTTTTTTATTCCTCTCAATTCTAGACCTTTCCCACTTTTGGAAGTCTCACATCTACTCTATCTTGTTCCCCTTGGCCTATCTCTTACTCTAACCAATATTATGTTGATGACTTAGAATTTTTATCTTTCCCAAAATGATTAAAATATACTTATATTATACCCTTATAAGTTTTTATCTTGTACATATTTTCTAATTGCCAGGACACAAGTACCAGTCCTAGACCCATCCATCGATGCTAGTGTCATACCTTAATGCAGGTGTCTAGTGCCCTAATGTCATCTAATTTTAAAATGAAATGTATCCTAATGGTTGTCTTCAGTGTTTTGATGTGATTTATTCTCCAAAGGGATTGGTATAAACATAATATCAACCATCATTCATTTCTCACCTAGGAAAAACCTACCATTCATACCAAAGAACATTCAAAAAAGTAATCAATTAAACAAAGCTTCCCTATTTATTCCTATTTCAATATCAGTCATAAGGAGCAAACATTTATAGGTATTAATTAATTAAGGAGTAACTCAAGATTTTGATTTGCCTAATTATAAGCTAGGTCATTATTGTACTTTTATTTTATATATTTCATGATTCACACACAAGCCAATATGTAGGGGAGAACTATATCATTCTGAGGTCCTCTTTAGAGTATTAGCTATGTAGGAAATGTTCATTGATATAGGTTTATTTGGGGTTAGCTTGATATCATGAGCAAAATAACCCATTTTTTCCAAGCTCATTATGAATATTAAGGACTAGGGTTTTGAAATTTCATGAGTGACAGTCTATGACCTAGATATGAACACACCAGAATGAAAGTGTAGATAAACCTAGAGGCATCCAAGTGGTTGCATCATTTTCTAGCAGGTGTTTTGTATAGGACACCTACGTCAGGTTCAAATAATATCATTGATTTAACCATCCTAGGATGATACTAATGTTTGTAACTCCAGATGCAATCAATCTAAAATGTGATAACTATTCTAGAATCAGCTTCCAATTTGCTTCCTATATGTTCCAAATATATAATTGTGTTAGAATCACAACCAAATAATTACATTGTTTCTTTGTAATTTCCACATCTAGCATAGATGTACTTTCTATTTTTAGCCTATTTTAGTTTAATAAATTCAACATATGTTATATCTGTATTTAACATTTAATTGGCATATTATATATTTGATTATCATCATTATACATTTTCATTTCTATATTCTTAACCTTACCTACTCAAGTAAGAACCACATATAAATTTAGGATTAAACTTAAACACAATATATAACTAAATAAAATATAGAAGCAATAAACAATGTCAACACTGTTTGGGATTCCTTACTTGAGGGAGATGACTAGTCAGAGACTAATTGGGGCAAATCAAATGACCAAGATTCATCTACCACCGGTCTTTTGATATGGCTACTTGAGTACTTATTTTATATTGTTAGGATGTTTTAGCATTCAATAATATATACTTTTTCTTGTTTCCTAAATATTTTTTTATTTTAACCTAGTTCATTAACATTAGAGTATTCTTTCATATTATTTACATGTTTGTAAATAGTTTATAATATTTTAAAAATTAATATAACTCTATTTTATCAAATATATAGTTAATATAATTTACAATTTTTAATTATAACCTTAATGTGAAAGGAATTAAATTTAGTTGAAAGAAATTTTATTTATACAAAGAAAAATTATGGGTAAACTATGTCAAATGTTTTAAATCAACATTTTGGATCACACTCCATGAATTGTCATCACAATGAGAGAATAATAAGATTAGATTGCAAACCCAAGTTTATATGAATTTGAGTATGGATTCAAGAAGGCAATGGTAAATTAGAAAGATAATATGACAATAAGAGACAATGTCATGAGGAAAGCAGAAGGATGAAGGTAATTTGAGAATGAATATGGCAACCAACGATGGGAGAACTAGATGAAAACCTAAGAAAAGAGATTGAAAATTCATTTTTTAAATAATTTAATGTTTGGTCCCCATTATTGGCTTAAATCCAAACCTCCTTCATGGTTTAATTTATTATCAAATTTGAAAATTTCAATGGCTTCTCTAAGATGACATTTAAGGTAGTGGTATTCTATAGCTAACACTTTGGTAATCTCAGTGTGGATATGATGATGGGTTTTAAAGGAATGTGTAGCTAAATCTGACTTAATCACTCTTTACTTGTTTATGTTGATAATGTGTTCACTAACCCGTACGTTAATTGAGTATTCGATCTCTTCAATGTATGGTAACCCACAAGAGTAATCAATCTTACACACTCCACTTCTAAGAGTTGGATCTAACTTGTCTTTGGATAACTTGATCAAAATTCTAAATTTTATAAGGAAGAAAGGTTTATGTATATACTTGCTCTTTAAGATTTTTATAATTTTATTATAAATTCATTCAACAAAAGGTAGGAAAGTAGTGGTTCTATTATGGGTTTAAGCCAAGATTTTTGGTCTAACAAGAGTGTTACTAGTTGATTTGAAGGCTCTATAAATCATTTTCCTTTTGTATCCATTTTTAGTAAATACTTCAGTTAATTGTTTGATCTCATCCTCTAAGTGATTATAATTGTAGATTCTATAAGATCTAGTAGCAAGGGTTTTGATGACTACCACATTTTGATAAGGATGATGATGTGAGTTCGTGTGTAGATAGAGATCAATATGGGTAGATTTTATATAAACTTGTCATGATAAAGATCCATCAAGTTTCCTAGAGAGGAGGATGTCTAAGAAGGGTAGTTTTACTCTAGATTATATTACTTTGGTGAACTTAATAGTATCAAAAACCTCATTTAAGTGGCAATAGAAGTATTCTAATTTCCCTAATCCATGAGGCCAATTGACATGTGTGTCATCTAAATATATTTATCAATAAATAGGTTTCAAGGGGAAAGAGTTAATAACTAATTCTTTGAAGTAATCCATAAATAAATTGGCTAACACGGGAGAAAGAGTGGAACCCATGGCCACACCTTTTATTTTTCATAATTGACCCCTAAGAAAGTGAATAAGTTGGACTTCAAATAAAGTTATAAAAGTGAAGTAGTATCCTCGTCAGTGTGACTACTTACCACTCTAATTATGTCATCAATTGGTACACCATTATAAAAAGATACACAACGTCAAATCTAACTAAAATATCTTCACTTGAGACCTTCATATCTTTGATAAAGTCAACAAAATCTATGGAGTCTTTGATAAAGGGAGAAGTTTTCCCCATAAAAGGTTTTAGTTTTTTGGTCAGGAATGAGGCTAAGGCATACATGGGTGAGTCTATGGTATCAATAATAGGTTTTATTAGGATCCCTCCCATATGAATTTTTGGGGAACCATGAATTTTAGGAGTGATATATTTTTTAGGGAGGAGACCTCTTTTTGTGTTTTCATCAAAAGAGGATTGATTAATAGCTTTCATAACACTTATAGATATTTTGAAAATAGAGTTAGAGGTTAAAACTCTATAACTCATGATATTTTACAAGTGGTCAAGCATCTTAGAGTTATAATCACTTTTATATAAGACCACATTAGAATTCCCTTTATCTATTTTAGTGATCATAATATTCTCATTCGAGTTAAGATATGTCAAGACCATCCATTCTTCCCTAGAGATGTTAGACTTTGAGGGTTTGTATTTCCTCTTTAAGATTGTGCATTGAATTTGAGGAAAGCCAAACCCCCTAAGTCTAACATATCTAGGGATGAATAAATGGCCCTAAAAAATCTTAACTTGAAGGAGAATCTTGTGACCACTAAAGAAGATAAAGGGAATGCTATGGTGGTCTTAAACAAAAGTGATTACAACCTAAGATGCTTAACCACTTGAAAAGTATTAGGAGGTATAGGTTTTCAACTTCTAACCCTATTTCCAAAATCTCTAGAAGATTTAATAAAGCTCTTAATCAATCATATTTTGATGAAAACACCCAAAAATGTCTCCTCCATACAAAAGATATCACTTTTAGAATGTATGGTACCCCAAAAATTCACAAATAAGGGGTCTCAATAAGACTTATCATTGATACCACATACTCACCCATGTATGCCTTAGCCTCATTCTTGGCCAAAAAATAGAAATTTTTTATGGAAAAACCTTTTTCTTTTATCAAATACTCCATGGGTTTTGTTGAATTTATCAAGGACATGAAGGTCTTGAATGAAAAGATTTTAGTTAGCTTTGATGTTGTATCTCTTTTTACAAAGTTACTTATTAAAAACACAATTATCATGGTAAGTAGTCACCCTAATGAGGAGACAGCTTCACTATTATCACTTTTTTTGAATTCTACCTTATTCACTTTCTTAGGGGTCATTTATGAACAACCAGAAGGTGTGGCCATGGGTTCCCCTCTTTCTCCCATGGTAGCCAATTTGTTCATGGAGTACTTTTAAGACTTTATTCTAAACTCTTTCCCCTTGAAACCTATTTTATGGAAAAGTAAGTAGATGACACACATTTAAACTAGCATCATGGCTTAGGGAAATTAGAAGACTTCCATAACCACTTAAATGAGGGTTTTTACTATTAATTTTACCAATGAACTAGAATCTAAAGAAAACTACCCTTATTAGATGTCCTCCTCTCGAAGAAACCTAATGTATCTTTCTCTTGACAAGTTTATAGAAAATATACCCATATTAATCTTTATTTACACATGAACTCACACCATTATCATTCTAAAAAAGTAGGAGTCCTCAAAACCCTTACCACTAGAGCTTATAGAATCTATGATGATGATCATTTAGAGGATGAGATCAATTATTTAACTGAAGTCTTTAATAAAAATGGCTACAAAGGGAAACATATTTACATAGACTTCAAATCAGTTAGGAACACTCTTGTTAGATTAATTTTTTTGGCTAAAACCCCTAATAAACCCACTACTTTCCTCCCATATGTTGAAGGAATTTCCAATAAAATTAAAAAATATAGAGCAAGAACATCCATATAAACTTTATCCCTCATAGGAAACTTAGAATGTTGATCAAGTCATCCCTAGACAATTTAGAAGCAATTCTTAAAATCATAGTGTATAAAATTGATTGCTCTTGTGGGTTGTCATATATTGGGGAGACTAGATGTTCAATCAACATAAGGGTTAGTGCACATATTATCGACATAAATAAGTAAATAGGGATTAATTTAGCTTTAGCTTAACATTCTTCTAAAATCCATCATCATATCTCCATTGAGAATACCAAAGTGTTAGGTATAGAGGACTACTACCTCAAACATCATCTTGGAGAAGCCATTAAATTTTGAAAATATGATAATAACTTAAATCGGGATGGAGGTCTAGATTTAAACCAATCATGGGGACCAGTCATTAATTTACTTTAAAAAATGATATTTATAATCGTCTTTTCTTAGGTTTTCATTTGGTTCACCCATGGTTGGTTGTCATCTTCATTCTCAAACTACCTTTGTCCTTCTGCTTTCTTCCTACCCTTATCTCATTATCATATTATCTTTCTAATTTACCATTGCCTTCTTGAATCCTTACTCAAATTCATAAATTATTTAATACTCTAATTTAATTTACTTTAATTTCCTTATAGGCTCTTTCCACCTAATCTCTTATAGTTTAATTTTCTTCCTCTCTTTTGATGAATCAATGTGAATATTCTCTTAATATTTCCCTTCTTCAATTAAATTATTACTAACGTGATTAGGAGCATATACTATTTAATTTTTAAATAGTCACCAACTAACATATTTCTAGTTTTAGTCATCCTTTCTTGTCTTCTATTATAGTGTCCTATCTCCTTATTAATTTTCTTCCTCATATTTTTATATTTTCCCCCAAACTACCCAGCTAAACAATACTTCATTTTAAATATCTATAAATATAAAACTAGGTATTTAATATAATCTTCCTATTCTCTCATCTTGCTGATGGTTCATAAAGTGTGATCCAGAATGTTGATTTAAAATCTTTGACAAAGTTTACTCTAAAATTTTCTTCATATAAATAAAATGTCTTTTAAATAAATTTAACACCTTTCACATTAAGGTTATAATCAAAACTTATAAATTATATTAATTATATAATTGATAAAATAGAGTTATATTAATTTTATAAAATACTATAAACTATTTACAAAAATGTAACTAATATGAAAGCATACTCTAATGCTAACAAACTAGGTTAAAATATAAAAATATTTAGGAAAAAAAAAGTATATATGATTGACTGCTAAAACATCCAAACAATATAAAATAAGTACTTAAGTAGCCATATCAAGATACAAGTGGTTGATGAATGTTGGTCATCTACATTGC
Organism: Torreya grandis; assembly: GCA_037957365.1. NCBI lineage: Eukaryota > Viridiplantae > Streptophyta > Pinopsida > Cupressales > Taxaceae > Torreya > Torreya grandis. Next base: position 5,022,893 of record JARHVA010000171.1, on the reverse strand, counting down.
CCTAACTAGCCTCTAACGAGTCATCTCCCTCAAGTAAGAAATTCCAACTAGTGTTTACATTGTTTAATGCTTATACATTTTCTTAAGTTATATCTTGTGTTTATGTTTAATCCTAAATTAGGATGTATATCCTACTTGGGTATATAGGGTTAAGAACATAGAAATTTGGCAATGCACAAGGGTGATAATCAGATCTAAAACACGCCAATTAAATGTTAAACTCAGATATAACATATGGTGAATTTATTAAATTGAGATAGGCTAAAAATGAAAATTACATTTATGTTATATATGTAAATGACAAATAAACAATTTCATTTTTTTTATGTTGCTAACATAGTTCTAGATATGAAATAGACTAGAATATGATTCTGGAACAGTAACAAAATTCTAGATTGAGTGCCTTTGGAGTACGAACACTAGTGTCAGCCTGGAATAGTTGCATTAACACTATTGTCTAAACTTCATGTAGGTGTCATGTACAAAATAATTATTGGAAAAGGATGTGACCACATAGATGCTTCTTGTTTATCTTCACCTTGATGATGCGATACACTACTATTATGAAAGGTATAATATATTTTCATTTATAATTTTTTTCACTAGGTAAACAAATTTGTAAATATAGTATAAAATTTAAATTAAATTTAAATAAATGTTTTTATGGACAAACAATGAGAAGATTAAGAAATAAACTTTTAATTTTATACATGAATGGATATCTTTTTGTTAATAATGTTTACACTATTTTTAATTGAAATGAATCAACTTAATAGAAATAAACTATTGAAATCTAATCTAGATTATTGAAAATAATAAAATAGAGTAAAATATAAAATTTATATTAATTAGAAACTTGCTAAAAATAGTAATCTAGTTTAGGGTTAGATAATGTCATTTGGAACTTAATAAATTTTTATTATGCAAACTTTTTGCAACTGCTAACTATGTAAAAAGACATGCAAACACAATAATATCATAAAAAAGTATATTTTTCATTTAGGACAAATCCAAAATAGGTAGATATGTGTGTAGTGTGTCATTAGCTAGCTTTTGTGACTTTTCCATGTTTGATTATATATTGAAACTAATGATCTTGTTAGTTAACCTATGTCTATTGATGTTATCTTTATGTTTGGGAGCTGAATTCATGTACTGAAGACATGTAAAATCTAAACCCTAGTCCTTCACAAACACTTAACAGATATAAAATACCAAAGGGGGAAATTTAGGGGGAAGTTATAATGGCCAAGCTATCCTTATAAAATATTGTGTAGTCTGAGTGTTGTATACATAGCTTTAAAAGCCTCAGGGTGATGAAGTTCTCCCTTTAGGGAAGATCATGTAAATGCAAATAGCATATTTGATTAGAATGATCGACAATAGATGTCCTTAACTTGTAATAGAATAATTTTAGACTTATCCTATGGCTATAGAATTGTAGAAAAATTGAAATTGGATAGAATGTGTCTCTTTGCTCAGAAAATAGATGCTTTTGAAATAATAAATTAGATGATTACCAATAAAGTGATAGGGGGTTTCATGTGTGAGCCTTGATGTGATTTTATAGAAGAATATTTAAAAATATTTTAATTAACTAAAATTTTAGAATGCATGGGAAATATGTTAGGAAGCATGTCAATATGAAAAATTGATCGTTAGAGTGTGGGAGACAAATCCATACTACTAGACAAGTGCATGGTGCACATATGTCTCCTTAGTGCAAACTTGTATTAAAAGGTTAGAAACTTCTAAAACATGAATGTTATGAGTTTTTAAGTTTCATACAGACAAATAAGGATGTCTTTATGATATTATTAATATTCAAGAGATAATAAAGGCTTTCATAGATATTTTCAAGTTAACAAAATGGAAAATAGGCAAAGCAAAGTAAATATGTCAAGAATAAACATTGTTAAGTATTTATTGATTAAATTTGAGTGTCTACATTCCCTGCCTTATTATAGTGATGCATGGAATGAAATTATTAGATTAAATGAGATAAAAACTTAAGTGTGTATACATATTTTTCCATTTGATGGGGCTAAATGCATTATCCTTATTGAGTCATGTGTAAAAATGTTGAACCTGTGGTGAATTGAGAGTGATAAAGTCTCAATTTTAAAACAAATGAAGATGATTGAGTTAAAAAATATTGTATTCTAAAACCCTCATAGAGTACTCTTTAATTTTTTTCATAGATGTGGAACCAAAAAATTAGTTCACTAAAGTACAACCAAGATGTGGATCATCAATAGGTTCAAACATGGATCACTTGTTGAATGGAAAAGGGGTAGAATGAGTGTTATGAATAAAATAGATCTGATACTACATGTCAGGATCAATAAGCTATATATCATAAAGTGAAAGTAAATAATTTGGAAAAATAAACCAAAAATAAGAGACAAAAAGGAAACACATTACATAGAGATTACGTCGAAAACTCTTGTAAATAAGCAAAGGAAAAAAGCAAGGGAAAAATGGTAGATTCTAGAATTCATATTAATCTCAACATAAATACTCTTCTACAATATCTCCTCTAGCAACTCAATGCTTATACTTGAAGCATTCAGGTTATGAAACAAGCATAAAAATACCTCCAGGATCCAACCTCCAAACATAAGATTGTATGGATCCTCTAATGGGATGAATTACAATGAGAAAGCTTATGCTTTTAATAACATTTACAACATAGAGAGAATAATAAGAGAGAAGAGAAAATGAACCATACTATAAGTGGGTGCACTATTCATGAATAGGGAACCATGTCTCCCCCATGTGCTAAGTTAATTTTTGAATAACATCTCATAATTCCCCCTTGACCACTCCATGTGTACACCAAAGTGTTATGACCCACTCCACATGTGATCTCAATTTAGCATAGTGATCTTTGTCCCCCACTTTTCCATTTGATTTCACATGATTAAAAATATTTCCAAATTGTGACCTAATCCAACAAGATCCCACAGACAAACCATGCCCCATAAGCACATGCTTAAATGGAATCATGAGATCCACTATCATTATATCCTCACATGCATCTAAAAAATCCAACCTATGTGACTAAGTGGAGAAATGTACCCCATTTATCTCTCCTCATTTTTTCAACTTGAAAGATGCTTCATGGGCCATACTACCCACCATAGGCCATGCCAAATCACAACCCAACCACATCATTAACCATCCATATCACTAGTATGAAATATCACCATGAATAGTGGTCGTGAACCATGATTATGAATAGTGATTCATGAATAATGATTGTGAATAGTGACTTCACATCCTAACATACTCCCACTTGAAGTTTATATATATATACACACACACACACACACACACACACACACACACACATACATATATATATGTATATATGTATGTATATATATCTATATGTATATATATATATATATATATATATATATATATATATATATATATATCTATATATATATATATGTGTGTGTGTGTGTGTGTATATATATATATATATGTATATATATACATATACATACATATATACATATATATACATATATATATATACATATATATATATATACATATATATACATATATATATATATATACATATATATGTATATATATATATATACATACATATATATGTGTGTGTGTGTGTGTGTGTGTGTGTATATGCATTTACCACACTTGAGTATTCTAAAGCCAACTGTCCATCTATGCCGTTTATTGCCCTGACACAAACCTAGTAAAAGTTTTATGCACTATTAAAACTTATTCATCCTAACCAACTTTGTCAAAATCTGCTTCTCTATAGTAGATTATAGCACCTAAAGTCACTCTCACTTCTCCAAAGACCAATCCTCTAATCAATATTATGCCATGAACCATCTCACAACTCCCACTACTTGGGAATATCCAACTTAGTGCTCACCATGGCATCATGAGGCTTTATAGTCTTGATGAATCCAATACATAAGACATAATAACATGTCTTCTCCTCTATTATATGATTCTCCTAGTAAGACAAACTTAACAATGGAAGAAGTGGGTCAATTCCTTGATTTCATGTCCTTATGCATTTCCATCCTTGGTTTGATCCTCATGTCACCTTAATCGCATCCTTATCACCTGATCCATCACAATAGTGATCATGTTGTGGCCTACTTCCAACATGTCATCATCACATAGTAGCAACATATACTAACCATTTTGGCTCTCTATGAAGGTATTGAATATACTTTAATACATGTGTTGTGCCTACACAAACCTATATAGTGATTTATTTATCATGCAAACCAATAACTCTTTGACTCATCAATGTATCTATATTTCCTTAAGAGAGATCACCATGTAGGAATAATGCTACTCCAAATCCTTGAACAATATTTAGTGCACATAACACTCTTGATAGTAGTGAGGAGAGAAGATCTCAAAAAATTCAAAACTATACTTATCCATATAAACACCAAGCTATCAACATGTCACAAGTTCACTAGACTAATCATAGCTCCTAGGAAGTCATCATGATACTCGGTGCACTAATTCACCTACTAATTTTTCAAGCCTAAAAATGCATCCAAAATGCATCACTACTATACTAAATGTCTAAGCACATGGCCTTCTCCTTCCAAGAACATTGGGTCTCATTTGTTCATTTGCATATTCACCTTCTTTATCCTCAACTACTTCAAATTAGGTATAGCTTCAAGTTTCTATGTACCTCCTCCATTTGCATGGATTTTTATTTTTTAGCATCTCAGCTAATAACATGTGGTCAGTAGGATACCACATCATACACCACTTTTATTTGTTGCCAAAAACCATAATAAGGTCATGCCTTGTCTTCAACTTCCTCCAAAGGAGACCAGCTTAATCCTCAAGTTGTACAATTACTTCTATATCATGAATATTATATAGGTTGATGACTTGTCTGGCAAAGCTTATTAAGATTTCTCTTTCAACTCTCATGTGAGCTTTTCCTTAGTAAAATGAAGAGAATAGGATCTTTTACAAGAGACCCTCTACCTTACTCCACAAAGAGATACTTGCCATTTTTCTTCTTCTTTAATCTCCAACTTGGTCTCTCCTCTTGTCACAACAGCTTTGACTTGCACACAACTAGACAACAATAGAAAACACTCATACATGGAGTTTTTCACCATGTATTTGATACCAACTATTATAAATCAAAGCTTCATAACCAAATCTATGATACCAATTGTAAGGAATAAAATAACTTTGATACTACATGTTAAGATCAATAAGTTATATATCTTACAATGTAAGTAAATAATGCAGAAAAGCAAGCTACAAAATAAGAGACAAAAGGGAAATACATTACATAGACATTACGTGGAAAACCCTTGAAAACAAGAAAGGGAAAAAAACTATGAGAAAAATGGCAGCTTTCAAACTTCATATTAATCTCAACATAAACCCTCTTCTATAAAATCTTTTCCAACAATTCAATTCTTACACCTAAAGCATCTGAATTGTGAACTAGGCATAATAATTCCTCCAGGATCCAACCTCTAAGCATGTGAGCACAATCTTTCATAGATCCTCTAACAAGATGAATTACAATGAGAAAGCTTATGATATTAATAGCATCTATAACATAGAAAGAATAATAAGAGAGAGGAAAAAATGTGCTATCCTAGAAATGGGTGCATTATTCATGAATGGGGAACCATGTCTCCCCCATATGCCAAGTCAAGCTTTCAATGGAATATCATAATGCCCCCTTGACTAATCCATGTGCACACCAAAGTTCTATTCGCCACTCCACATGTGACCTTAATTTAGCATAGTGATCCTTATCCCCCATTTTCCCATGTGATTTCACATGAGTTGAAAGATTCCCAACTTTTAAACTCATCCAACATGAGCCCACAAAAAATTTCACCCCGTAATCACATACCTAAATGGAATAATGAGATCCACTATCATCATGTCCTCACATGCATCCACAAAATCCAACCCATGTGATTAAGTGGAGAAATGTGCCCCATTTCTCTATCCTCATCTTTTCAACATGAAATATGCTCTATGGGCCATACCACCCACCATGGGTCATGCCAAATCACCACCCAGCCACATCATTAACCATCCACATCACTTACATGCCACATCGCCATGAATAGTGGTCATGAATAGCAATTGTGAATAGTGATTCATGAATAGTGACTTCACATCTTCATAATGAGTATATGGCTCTATAAAGTACAACTAAGAAGTAGAGTGTCACTAGGATCAAACGTGGTTCACTTGAAAAAGATGAAACACACCACTATAGATATCTCTATTTAAACTATAACTTATTGAAACTTTGAAACTTGAAAAAGAGCTATTTGAGATTTTTAAAGTAGTATCTTGGACATGAATGAATATCATATCCCTTGTAATGTATATATTAACTTTTTAAATTTGTATCTATTTTTACACATGTGCATCTATGCTCAATTAAATTATAAGAATGAAATGCATATTGTAGCCATATTCCCACATAATCTAAAAATTATAGAAATTTTCATAATTTATGTTATCATAAATATGAAATATGTTTCTTGTAAGCGATTGAATTCAAGATAATTCCATTATGATTCCCCATTTTTATATTAGGTATGTTGCCTATATACTTAGTTGTCTCAAAAGTGTTATAGAATATGTAAACAATGTAATCATGCAATAGCATTTGAATAATTGAATTGTATGAAGATGTATCATTGAATCACCTGAGAAGCTTGTATGCATAGAAATTATATTGCATCAAGAAATTGAATATGTCATTGAATTAGCATATGAAGCATGTAAATAGATTTTAAGCATTAATATTGTATTGTGAGCATAGGATGAATGATTTAAATCATTTAAATAAATGATCAGGATGTGCATGCCACCATATGTGTGTGTGTGTGGGGTATATAGTATTAGTGAAAAATAAGAATCATGACACCATAGTAGAAAGTAATGATCAAGTAAGTAAAATAAACCATTATCACATAAAAAGGATAAAAGTTAGCATACAATGCACATGCAAATGTTGTATCAAGATTGAAATTTATTGCATGAAATGTCACACACCAAGACCAAAATCTTACATACAAGGGACATGTAAATGTCACACAAACATAGAAGGCTGAAATCTACACGCAAATGGCATGATGATGTTCTAAAAGTAAGAGGGTATATGTTGAACATACACAAGGCCAAGGGCCACATATAATAATCAAGTTAAAGCATATCATATAATGAATTGAAAATATGAAAGAGTCATAGAGCACATGAAACTAGAATATGTTTATCATATGTATATATGTCATTGTTAGAATATAGTATATCCATTGTAACACATTTAAAGAATGAGTGAATAGAAATATAATTGTATGATATATATATCAACATGGAAAATATATTATGAATGATTAAAACCTGTAAAACTGGTCATATATAATGATGAGATACCCCCAACTTAGCAATTGTGTTGGATGAAAGGCCAACTTGACATCAAATCCAAGTAAAAGTATATCATGTATCACACTCACATACCTTGTGAAAATAATTTTGTATTAAAAAGTAAATTTAAATATGTTATCTACCAATCATGGTATATATGACATATATAAATATGTAAACTAGTAACATGAGCAAATTCTTAAAGATATATTTTGGATTTTTGTAAAATATTTTGATTTTTTTTGGATTTTTCAAATATATGAATGTTTTTGTATTTTTTCCATATTTGAAATGTGAATGTGTAAAAGGGACATTAAAAAAGTATGAAGAGAGAATAATATAGTCTTTAAAAATATATAATAAGTAGGAAGAATTGGAACATCTTCACCAAGGTGATAAAGCAAAGCATTGCAAGACGGAAGGTGATTGACATTCCCCTAATGTATGTGAAAATGAATCGATAAAAATGTAGTATAGATGACAAGTAGGGCCATGCATACTCATGTAAAGTAGATAGATGTAATCATGCAAGTGAAAATGAGATATAAAAACATGTATAAATATGTAATGATAAGAAAATGAGTTTACATAAATAATGTGCATTAACATCTTTGTAAGATGGTTGTCTTGGATTGTTTGAATTGGGTTGAAAAAGTCAAGGAAGATAGTGCCCCAAAATGAAATATAGAGTCAAGAGCTACAATAAAATTTGGATAATATGCATAACAAATAACAAAAATTCAAGGACCAAGAATCTATGTACAATTAGGAACTATCCAAGGGAGCTAACCAATTACTAGGTTAGAGGAAAGCTCCCATGAGGTGCTTGCATAAATAATATATCCTCCTACTTCATTTTTTGATAAACCACATATTGGAATGGGTTTATTATGTGTATAAATTTCTAAACCATTACATTGAATTTTATGTGTTGTATTAATTATAATTTAATTAGATGTTCCTAATGGAATATGCCCTACTTTGTGCTCTTTGATGGAAAGAATGTTCTCCTTTGAAATGCTGACCATTGCACTATTTGGATAAAATTGAAGTGAATAATAATTAGTGATATGTTTGACTCCCATTGATATTCTAAGTATTTCATTGTATTACTCTAAATTAGGATCAATGTGAAATAATATTGAACATTATTTTGGACCAAGTGTAAATGGTAATGTAATAGATCCTATGTAGTGTTGTGGTCTTGGAAATTGATGAATATTTTGTGTAACATAACCAATATATTTGAGAAGAGATAGGCCACACATGTTAGCATATTTTATGTGAGTAAAAATAATAGTATTGCATTGCTTAGCATCCATAATTGGTTTGATAAGGTCTCTAAATATGAATAATGTTGCTTTGGAAATTATTTTATGACCACATTTAAAGGAGGATTTTAGATATTTATTATTTGTTTAAAATGGTTTTTTTTTGGAAATTATTTGTTGAATATACTATGTTCCTATACTTTTTCCTTTTGATTAATTTGAGTGTTTATTTTTTTCACTTGCACTTTTTATTTTGGAGATATAAGCATTGTATTTTTATAAGTTCTTGAATCAATGGACCGTGAAATAATTTATGATATAGTATTGGAAGTATTTAATAGATCCTCTTGATCAGATATTCATTTTTTACCTTTATCTTGTAAAGGAGAGAGAATCCAATATTCACCCACCCCAAGTGATGTAAACTAAGAATTGTATAAGCACTCATATTCCTCAACATGATTGAAATTTAGTTTGAAAATTTTCTCATATATCAACTCGTATGTATTTTCATCATCACTATTATAATAATCTTCTATTTTATAATAAGATTATTATATATTAACTACTAATGGTAACTCTATAATATGTTTGGTTAATTCCATAGGAAGTAAATCTTGTTATTTTATTTCCATGATAATATCTTCAAGTTGGGTCGGGGATTATAGCTGGTTGGTCAGGTATTTCTGTTGTGGCTCTGCTAGTCAATTGTTCAAATCCCCTCGGCCTCGTGGTACCAGTATTAGTCGTGTCTAGCCAGTGGCGTCGGTCACATTAAAAAGTTTACCTGGCTTTAATAAAAGTGGATAGTTTCTTCAAGTTGTGTGGAAAGTGATGTTTTTGGTCAAGTTGCCTTGATAGGTTCCTACATATGCATAAGAATTAGAGAACCTTTTGAAATATCATTTACGTTACTTGATTCACCCACCTCATAAATATGAATTTGTGCAATTAGAATTGGTTGGTTAGAGGGCACGATAAGAACCTTATTAAGTTATAATTTTTTCATTTAAAAATATTAAGAAGGTGAATTATCATCTGGAATTGTATACATATGTGTATTATGTAAAAAATGATGTATTTATGAAATGTAGAAGGCATAATTTCCATTTCATGAATCCATGGACGCCTTACTAATAAATTGTATTGCAATTGATCATGTATGACTTGAAACACAATAAATATAATCCTAGGGCCCAATAATAAATCTAATGTGATAGTACCCATTATTTGTTTATGAGTACTATCAAATCCATGTATAGTTTCCTTGGTTTTTTGAAGATTATATTTATTGAGACCTTGATTATGTATAAAGTCATAACTAAAAATATTTATCCCATAACCATTATCAACTAATGCCCATTTGATTAACTTTCCATATATTTGAACCTGAATAAATAAGGGAAGATAATGTGCACTAATATCCTTTGGAGGTATGTCATGTTTTTCAAATGTAACAATATTTTATTTTTCCTTGAAGGTGTTTATGATATAAGCAAATGAAGCTTGTTAAATGTCGATGGGGAGAGTAGTATCTCACAACATTACATATAAGATATATTTATAAATTGGTGATTATTTTAATAATTTGAGAATATAAAGTTTGGATTTGGTGTTATGTAATTGATCAATAATATTTTACCCTTTCAGATAAGAGGTTTTCCTTGAATAAGGTTCAATAGGAGGTGGAACAATAGGATTTGGTTATAAAGGCATAGTTAGTCACCCTCTTCTAGTTTGAAAGTCACAGACTTAGGAATTTATAATGAGCCTCGGTTGAATAATTGGAATATATGAAGGTAAAGGAGTTGGTCAAGGATGAATATATGGAAGCACAAAGGGTTGTGCATAAGATATTTGGTGTCTAGTGGTGATAGGAAGTAAATTAGATTGGTATTACAATAATATGAATGACAACATGCTTGTGATTTTTAGAAGGTAAGTTTGGGAATATTAATAAATTTCAACCATGTAAAAATATTACCCATGGCATTTTTGAGAGGAAGAGAAAATTTCACAAGGAATTTGATGTTCAGCTAGATAATGTGTGAATTTGTGTCCATTCATCATGATAAAAGAGAGGAAAAACATGAGTGAGTAACAATTGATCTATAGAATGTATATAACTAATAGATTTACCTTAACTATCTATAAGATATATAATTAATGTAAATGTTACAAAAAGGCATAAAATAAACCACTAATCTAGCATGCATAAATGATGAAGAAAATGATTTTTAGGCTCTCAAACACACTTACTCATTCTTTGATTAGTGTTGACCCAATGTTTCATTCCACTAAATATAGAGGTATAACCATGCCTATATCCCACTTACCTTAGTTTTGATGTTATAATAAGCGTAACTTCCATAGGAAATATGCTCCTCATAGGTGCTCTAGAAATAAAATGGCTAAAATAAGTTTTCTATTGTTGTAAACAAGGGGATCCTAGGTGTTTCCGATACACTGTGAAGCACATGGAAACTAAAATCTATGTTTAGTTTTTTACTATGGCATTGATTATTGGATTAAAAACCCTTATGTCATGGTTTATTCAAACATATAACACATATCCCTTCATGATAGTCACTGAGTAGTTTGAAAACTGCCAAAACACAATTTTTAAAACAAGCAAAAGTAATGAAAAGTAAAATGAAAGAAAAATTGAAATATTTTTGTTTATAAATATCAAAAAAATCCTACCCGAGGTCAAGATAATTGATTCACTATCATATTAGTATCCATGGTGTTAATTAAATATCTTACAATGAAGATTAATGACTTGTGGTGTTAGATTTATATCTAAAAATTGAAGTTTTCCTCTCAGTTACAGGTCTCAAAATATTACATGAAATCTTAGGAAAAATAAATAAGCAAGAATTACAATTTGAAATAAAATTGTGGACTCACTATAACTTTACATTATTTTCAATTGAAATTAATCAAATTAATAGAAATAAACTATTGAAACTTGATCTAGATTATTGAAAACAATAAAATATAATAATTATAAAAATAAAAAAACTTGCTAAAAATATTACATTGGGCTAGGGTTAGAGAATGTCCTTTGAAACTAAATTATTTCTAACTACATAGACTATAAAATTGCTAAATGTGCAAAAAGACTAAAAAACATAGTCATATTGTAAAACATTAATTTGATGTCCACTGGGTCAATTTCACAAGAGGTAGATAAGTACATAGTGAGTCATTATTTAGCTTCTAAAACTTTGTATTGTATGATTATATGAAAAAATTGATGATCTAGGTACTTGAGCCTATGTATGATGATGACCCGATTTTATTAGAGAGCCAAATTGATGCATGGAAGACTTGTAAAATATAAATCATGGTCCTATGTAACCACTCAATAGATATCAAATATAAAAGGAGGAAAATAAGAAAAAGTGGGAATGGTCGATCTATCCTTAGAAAACCTTATATATTTTGAGTGTGACCTACATATCCCAAAAGCACATCAGGTCGATGTAGTTCTCCCTTTAAGGAAGACCATGTGAATGCAACTAGAAGTTTTGATTAGAATGATTGACAATGGATGCCATTAACCTATAAATAAATAATGTTAGAATTGGATTATGGATGTAGAATTATAGTAGAATTGAAATTAAACATAATAGAGATCTTTTCTATGAAAATAAATGCTGTTAAATATAAAAATATATGATTTCCAAGAGAGTGTTAGGGAGTTTCAAGTGTGAACCTTGATGTGAATTTATAAATGAATATTTCAAATATTTTCATTAACCAACCATTTTTAATGTGCATGAAAGCCATTAGGAAGTTTGTCAATTTGAAAAAGTGACCGCTAAAGTATGGAAGATAAGTCTACACTACTACACAAGTATATAGTTCTCACATGTCTCCTTAGCATAGACTTATCCTAAAAGGACATAGGCTTATGAAATAGGATATTTATGATTTTATATGTTGAATAGGGATCAAATAGGGATGTTTGGATGATACTTTTATTAATTACAAGATAATATAGGCTTTCATAGATATTTGAAAGTTGATGGAGTGGTGAATAAGCTAAGTTAAGTAAATATGTCAGGGATAAGCACTATCAAGCATTCATTGATTAAACTTGGGTATCTACACGTAAGTATAGACCAATATGTAAGGATGATTTGATCTACAAGAAGCCTGGAGTAGATTAATTTATTTAGAAATGTAATTATATATTTTATATAAGCATATTGTTCATGATGCAAAAACATAACATAAAAATATCAATTGATGAGTTGAATGAGGTTTTGGATAAACCACTACTATTTGTTTTCCAATGGTCACAAGATAACTATGATAATAGCTATGGAAAAGAAAATTTAAATAAAACTCTAAATAATTCATATCTTAAACCTCATAAAAAGGTTTTAATTAAAAAAACGAAGTATTTGGGATAATAAAAATATAATAATTATTGACAAGTTCTCTATCCAAAAGAGAATGGGTGGTGATGCAAATAATTTGATAACTAAAAAAAGAGTTCATAAATTCTAAAGACATAAATGTTTGGTTTAACAAGTATTTTATATCAAACTTGAAAAAAAATATAGACAATATGTGTATACAATTAGAAATGCATCATGTCTATAAATTAATCATAACTCATAGAAGATAGAGCATACCTACATTTCCAATTGGCAATACATTTGTTAAGAGGGAGCATGACCAATATAGGGATCCATTAGACCCGATTAGGGGATCAATTATCACAATACACTATGCTAAGGAGGGTTTCAAATTCTCCAATCTAACATAATCATGCAATAACCCTAAGGTGGTCCTAGGTTTTATATTTCACTATGCTAATAACAAGAAATTAAATATAATCTAGTGCTCACAAAGTTTGTGGGGGTTAGAAACAATAAAACTAAACATGCATAGAAGACATATACTCATGTCAATATAAATGGAATCATAATACATAGAAGAGAAGAACAAATGCATTATCTATATGAACCCATTGAGACTCAATCTCTCCCTTGGCCAAGGTGATTCACAAGAGGCTATTATGGTATGTGAGGATAACAAAGACAAGTCAGATCTAGGCTATACAACCTATCAATGCATCCAAAATACTTATCCACAAGATAAGATCTATTTCTCCAAAGGAAGTATGGAACCCTAAGATTTATTCCTCAAGTAGAATGGTCAATAAGCAGATGTTCATTAACTCTTACTTTTTATTTTACTTCTCATTTATAAATGGTTGGAAATGAACTTGTATTTATAGGTAGATTTGACCCTAAACCCTTTCAAAAATCCTAGCTGACAGAGTTGATCCAGTCAATGTAGAACAATTTTATAAAATAATTCACTAGGTCCCGAGCTAGGTTGGCCAAAGGCTAACCTAACTCCCAAGTGAAAAATACACTGAAAATATACAGGGTTGACCCAATTGACCCAGTATAGTCAACTGAAAAAAATGAGATTTAGGTGAGGAATAGGAGGATAAAGTGTAGCTAATGATTGGAATGGGTATAACTAAGAACAAGCTTAGGGTTAATGGTTTTAGGATACAAGTGTGTAGATAAAAAGTGATATAAGGGACAAAAATCCTACAAATCACCAATGGTCTGCCCAACACTTTCTCAATGCACCCCTTAAGGCATGCACTTAGAGAGATTGAGAATCAATCAGTTTTTTTAAGATATAAAGTGTCAATAATCGATAAAATTTTGAAAATATTATGTGTATACATATTCCTCACTTGAATATCATCATGTGTCACTTGAGTGAAATATGGAATGGTGCTTCAAGAAACAAAACATGATAACACATAATGTTGATGTTAAGTAAAGTGCAATAAGTAACAAATAAGATAAAGGAAAGTACAAAATTGAAAAACACATACCTTTACTTATCTTAGTGTTGTAGATAAATAAGTAGACTACAAGAGAAGTGAAAGCATCCAATGTGAAGAACATTAGGTGAACCTGTAGAAGTTAGTAAAAAAATAGCCAAAACTTTTGAAATTTTTCGAAGATAGGCATATAGCAGTGAAAAATGAGTTAAGGCAAAGATATGAGGGTATTAGGAAAAAATGGAAAATTAGAATTGTTAAGACAAGGCTTAAAATATTGAAGGCAGATGAATGATAAAAGGATGGCAAATGAATGACAAATTATGTTAAATGAATGACAAATGGTTGTAGAGCACAGTAAATCATGTTGAAAAACATGTAAAACATAAATGGAAAAAAGGAATGTAGAATATATTAAATCATGTTGGGAAGCATGTAAAACATAAATGGATAAAAAGAATATTAATGAAAGAAAATTTTAACAAAGATATGTAATAAAATGAAAATTAACCTCATGTAAGATAAGCATGTCAAATCAAATATGAAGAAAAACATGGATGAAAAATGAAATTGTAAATCAATATGTAATACAATTATGTCAAATGAAGGTAAATAAATCATAAATAAGTTAAAATTAAATGTAAGTCAAGATTTAAGACAAACATTAATAAGTCATACATAAAGAGAAACGTGTAAGAATGCAAAATGTCATATGTAAGATAAGTGAAATCTGTAAAAATTAGAACATGATGGAGAAATGAAAATGAAAAGCTCTAAAGGATTAAAAATCAAACTTAGTGATTATTCTAAGATTCAATGTAATAAAACACAACCACCTAATGACATGACTAGTATGACAATGAGATGGTGTGGTAAATGGTGTTAGGGTGTTTTTGAGGAAGGCCTAGTCCTATCCATGGTCTTACAATGTAACTCGTAAATTATAAACCAAGAAGCATAATAAGGTAGATGTGATAAAGGATATGATCATCTAAAATAAATATCCAACAAGGGGAATATAAGGAAAATTTGATGTAAATAAGGAATGTGAGGCACCACATAGGTGATTTGAACATCCTTATCAAGAATGAGATACACTAGGCAAGAGAGACAAACTAAGAACTAACAAAACCAAGGACTTAGGACATGTTGACTAATGAACACAAAGATTAGGCTAACAAGTGAAGTATATATATTATCCCATGAAGGAAATATGAATGAAAATTAAAATGGACCTACCTTCCCACAACGTGTTCCCTGATCCTTAGGACTACTTATAGAGCCATCAGTCTACTGTGAAGATTGGGTACTTCTGTGAGAAAGTAGGTAGCACTAAAATATTTTTTTATTCTCTTTTTATAATCTACTAGCCTACCACACCCCAATGGACCTCATCTCTATTGTGAGGCCAACTATGGAGTTTGAGCTTCAACTAAAAAAGGATATGTGCTTTGAATCATGTTTTTTAGTTTTATTTGACTTTTAGATTTTTTTAATGTTGCCTTTTAGATCATTGACTTTTTTTAAATGATTTGTCCTTTGAATGTTTTTTATTTTGATGGATTTTTTCTATTCCTTCTCCATATGGATTTGGAAAACTGAACATGGGTGCTAAATATGACAAACAAAAGAGATCTTATACTTGGTCACTAGAGAAAATTACCTAAAGACCAAGGTGTCTAAAGACTCCTAGACTTACCCACAAATAAGTGTGTAATCTCAAAATTGACCAATGTGAGCTTCAAATGTAATAAAATAAGGGGAATTTTGGGATCATGAGAGATCCATCTATGTAATAAGTGATACAATTATGAATATGCTTGTAATCGATCACAAGGAGGTAAAATAGTTCTATGAAAGGGATGGAACTATGCTTATGATAATCATGTCAATAGAAAATCCATGTTAACCTACAATGGATCTGATACAAGCACCAATGAATGTAGTAGTAATAAAAATAAATGGTTTAAAGATGTTTTAATGTGGTAATTTGTGAGGAAGTCTAGGTCCTATCCATGGTCTCACACTGCAACTCACAAGGTGAACACGAATGAGGTAAATGGTAAATAATGGGAAAAATAATAATAAAGATACTAAGGCAAAAAATGACATAAAAATACAAAAATAAAAGGGAGAAATAAAAACCAACAGGAAAACAAATGCTAAATATAATGTGTAATAAAAATCAAATAATGTAAAGGAAAATAATGATACTAAAGTGAAACTAAAAGAAGTAAAGTACACAAAAACAAATAAACATGAGACAAAAAAAAAGTGTAAGATCCATGCTAACATCTGTATCAAAGATGATCATGTGAAATATAAGTATATAAGTCTCAGAAGGTTTCTTGAAGTTGAATTTGGTTGTTATTATGAATTGTATAATAAGAATGGGTATCGTAAGATGACCCAATGGGTAACTAGATGTAGGGATGGGCATAGTAAGATGTGCTAAAGTCTGAAGGGACATGTAAGTTGGAGTGAGATAACATTTAATCATTAGAATGATTTGCATTGGTTTGGTAGGTACATTTGGAGATAGGTAAATTTGTAGGTTTGTTAGATTTTAGGGAAGTTGAATGTGACGTAATATTTGTAGGAGAGGTATGAAGAGGTAAATGAGTACCATATATGATATTCTTTGGAGTAGGCATTTGAACTAGGTACTCTTTTCGTTCATGCGACCTAAGAGGTTGAGGTTCAATGGATGCAATGATATGTTTAAATTTGTTCATGTTAGATGTCCTTTCCCTATTGGTGTAGGAAGAAGGATCAATTATGGTTTGAATAAAATTAGTGGATGAGGTGTAGGTATAGGATAATTATTGTTGTTCATTAGGTATTTGATTTTGATGTGATTATGGTTCTTGAGATTGACTTTAAGAAGCTTTAAGATAGTCTTGATAACAATTTTTTTCTAGAGTATCAAGATTGAAATGTGGACCAAGGAAGGAAGAAATAAGAAATTGATGAAGATCACGACAAGACTCATGAGAATGACCTATAGTAGCATGCCACCAACAAAATTTATCAAGATTATACCATTTTGGAGGAGGTTTGGAAGGATCAAAACCCATGGGTTTAGAGGGTGGAAATTTTTTCTTAAGCTATTCTAGACTCAAGGGTGGGTGGGTTGGGTTAAAATTGGTTGAATTAGATGCTCCATGTTGAAGTTGGGGAGGATTGGATGAATCAATATTATGGTAAAATGATTGGAAAGGTTCTTTAATAATTATTTGAGGTGTTTCAAATTGAGTCATAAGAAAGTCTTGCCTTTTTTCTTGGTCTACGGCTTCTTCTAGATTTTTGGGTGAAAAGATTCAAACTTTGTATTGAAGGGGAGGTTTAAGAGCAGTTAAAAAATAGTTTTAAAAGAGTATCATCATTAATTTTGTGATCCACTTTCTGATCAAGAGACTTCCATCATTTGATGAAAATGTGAGCAGATTCATTAGGAAGTTGCTTAACATTGATGAAATGTCTAAGGTAATTTTCAGGAAGGTCATCAAGTTGGAATTCTTTCACTAGAGCATTGACTAAATATTCTAGTTTTGAGATGTAATGTCTAGGAAATTAGTTGTACAATTCAAATGCATCACCAACAAAAGTTTTAGATAAGATATTGGTGGTAGAAAAGGTGTTAGTTTAGACCCATTCCTTATAAAGATTACCAAAAGACTTAATAAAGATAATAGGATCCTTAATCCCATTATATATGATAGTTGGAAAAATGTTTCTAATATCTATGGATGCAATTAATGGAGTTAAAGGTTCATTTTGAAGATGTTGAAGCATTTTGTTATTCATTGGCACTTGAGGGATGATATTCCTATTGGCATATCTAAAAGGAGGAGGGAAAAAATTTTGATTTGGTTGAGACATGATGACTTGAAGTGGTTGAATAGTCATGTTTAATAAACGTTGTTGCATGTTCATCATTTGATATTGATTGGTTAGTTCATGATGTTCATACTTGTGTAAGAAGTTGAGTTATATTAATACGTGGATTGGTGTTTGTACAAGGGGTATTAGTGTTGATAGGAGGGAGATTATTAGTGTTGGTGGGAGGAGGATTATTTGTAGGTGGATGATTCCCAACATTGGTATTGAGAGGAGGATTAGGATGAATGACCTCAATTACATTACATTGTGTAGTGATTGGTTTTGGATTAGGAGAAGATGAAGGAAAAAAGTGAATAGTCTCATCTAAAGTAATAAAATAAGTGAGTTTATGATCTAAATCCTTGATTATGCAATGTTCTTGACTAAGGGAAGGTTGAAAAGATGCCATCATTATGAGATAAGACTAGATAACCACACAAGAAAGAGGTGGAAAAAAAAACAAAGAGATGGGAAGTCATATAAATAGTAAAGAGTCGATTAAATCAACCTAGCACAGGAAACAAGGCCTGTAAATTATATAGGGTCGACTAGGTTGACCTAGCATAGTAAACAAAGGATAAAAAAGGGTATAGGGTCAACTGGGTTGACCTAACATAACAGGTAGGAAAAAATAGATAGCCTATAAGAGATTATGTCAACTGAAATGACTATGCACTAAGATAATAATTTTTTTGTAAGTACTTACGAAAGTAAGAAATGAAATGAAACACATAATCAATTGAGTTAATGAGGTTGATCCAATTGAGGAACACAACACAAAACCTTACATCAATGCTGGCTAATGTAATTTTTTATAATATAACATACAATTGAGCAAAGAAAAAGCAATCAAATTGGAAATTAAAATCTAATTAGATGGTTAACCTAAATGTTGTTAATTATTAGAATATGATTTTTAAATGTGATATGAAGTTTTCTATAAGCAAGGAACTATAAATAAATCTAAAGATGGTTTCAATATGTTTAGACTGAAAGGGATCTGTATTGGCAATGGTACAGGATTGGTATTGGGGCCTACCCCCTCACTTCACACATCGTAGTGATAAGGGTGTTGGGTGCTTAGCAAAAATATATCATTAACCATGTATTTATACTTGGCCAAAAAACCAAGTTGGCTTCCCCCTTGGTGATGAAATACAAGTAGGTTGGCCTTGGGTAGATAATTGTTAAAATGCTTATTTAAGATTTTGTGATTTGGTAGTGTGTGCATAAAATAGAAAATATTGAAACTAAACGGTATATTGAAAACCACCTAATAATATTATGTGATCTATTCTAAGCATGCCAACAATAATAAATAAAAGTGTGAACTAATTATTAACATATAAGGGTTAGTTCCAACTTTGAAACATAGTAAAATGTCAATACAATCGATAATGTATACATAGAATATAGAATGGGGTTGATAGTATCACCTCTTTACTAAAAAATCAAAGGTCTAAAAATGAACAGGGTCGATAGAGTCAGCCTAGTTATCTAGACAACACATAAAATACATAATTGGGTTGATAGGATCGATCTACTTGACTATACAAGGGTAGTTTTAAAGACTGTAAACTATGAAAAGAAAGACTATAAGGAAATAGAGAAAGAATAGAAAAGAACCTTGGTGGGTAGGAAGATGTAAATAAGTGAGATTGTTGTCAAAAAGCCTTGATAAAAGCTTACAAATCTTGCTAATAGGGTCAACTAGGTAGACCTAGCTTTACAAAACCCTATTGTTAAGTACCTAAAATGTATAGAGTCAACTGGGTCGACCTAGTATGTTGAACTGAGTGTCTAAAAATGTACTAGGTTGATTGAGTTGACCCAATAGCCTGAACCTAGTAAAAAACCTACATAAAAAAATAGTCATATGGATGCAATTGTGCATTAAACTTGAGCAAAGAATTTAGAATTGTGTCGATGTAGTCGACCTAGTATGACAAATATATGATAAAAATAATGATAAAATAAGTAAATAAAGCCTACAAGGGTTAGTTCACATCAGGTTCACTAGAATGTATGTAATCAGAAATGCATCATGTCTATAAATAAATTCTAATTCAGAGAAGATAGAGTATACCTACACTTTTGATTGGGAATACATTTGTTAAGCAGTAGAATGACCAATATGAAAATCTGCTAGACCTAATTAAGGGATCATTTAGCACAATACACAAAACCTCTAGTCTAACACAATCAAATAATAACCCTAAGGGGGTCCTAGGTTTTATATTTCACCTATGATAATAACAAGAAAGTAAATATAATCTAGTTCTCACCAAAGCTTGTGGCATAAAGTGGGGGTTAGAAACAATAAAACTAAACATGCATAGAATACATATACTCACATCAATTTATATAGAATCCTAATATATGGAAGATAAGCACAAATTCATTATCTATCTACTCTTACAAAGGAGAAATAAAGTTAGGAATACTTACCTTTGAAGATGAACCTATTGAGCCTCAATCTCTCCTTTGGCCAAGGTTCTTCGTAAGAGATTGTTATGGTATGTAAATATGACAAAGAGAAATCAGATCTAGGCTACACAACCTATCAATGCATCCAAAAGACTTATCCACAATACAAGATATGTATCTCCAAAGGAAGTATAGAACCTAAGCTTTATTCCTCAAGTAGAATGGTCAATAAATAGATGTTCATTCATTCTTACTTCTTATTTTACTTCTCATTCATAAATGGTTGGAAATGAACTTATATTTGTAAGTAGATTTGACCCTAAACCCTTCTAAAAATCCTAGTTGATAGGCTTGACCCAGTCAACCTAGCATAATTTTAGATAATAATTCACTAGGTCCCAAGCTAGTTCAGTTAAAGGCTAACCTAACTCCTAAGTGAAAAATTCCCTAAAACTATATAGGGTTGACCCAGTCAACCCAGTACAACCAACTGATAAAATGGGATTTAGGTGATGAATAGGAAGATAAAGTGTAGCAAATGAGTGGAATGGGCATAATGAGAAGAACAAGCTTAGGGTTAATAGTTTTAGGAGAAAAGTGTGTATATAACAAATGGTATAAGGAACAACAATCCTATGAAACACAAATGGTCTACCCACCCCTTTCCCAGTGTACCCCTTAAAGCGTGCACTTAGATATATTGAGACTCGATGGATTCTTGCAAAATACAAAGTATCAATAATCAATAAAAATTTGAAAATATTATGTTTATATAATATGTAATGTAAAAAGATACATAAAAACCTTCCTAAACATTTGAAATAGATTATATTATTAAAATGTTATTAATGTTTGTGTATTTTAAATTTAGGGTAATTATTAAACATGTTATATCAAGTATAATATTTAAATGTTGAATATTTGAATATTTATAAAAATTGAGATGATATTTTATGAAACATTAAAACAATCAAGATTTTATATTTTATATTGGTTTATGTTCTCTTTCATTATGCAATATGAATTATTCATCAATGAAGATATCGTGGAAGGATCTACTAAATCAAAATGTGACACATTCTTACAATCATTGGAAATGTTTTTTCTATGGCAAAATAAAAATTATAATGAGAAAAACTCCATTGAAGTTACATTAGAGATGGGCCAACAAAAATTGACAAATCTAATTTTGCAGAAGAAATGCTTGATGTGGAGAGAGATGACAAGATAATAGTTTTTTTTTAAAAAGGTAATTTGAGTGATTGTTGTTTCTTATTGTTTTCCAAAAGTTTTTTTCATTATTAAATGTATGTGGTCTTTTATATTAATAATTAAAATAGTTGAAATATTGTTTTGTTTAGAAAACTATAAGAATAAAATAGTTTTAGTGGTGTCTATTAAGATTTTAATAATTTTTATTCAATTATTAATTATTACCAAAATAATGATATATACCAACAACTAACCAAATTTTAGATGAAAATGTAATTATAGTTAAAATTTTAGAAGACATAATTTTTAATTTATTTGAATTATAATAAGAACAATCACTTGGTGTTTGAAAATTTAGAGAAGAAAACCAAAACAAGTAGGAAACTATTCATTATTGAACTCTTTATGAGTTGTTATTAGTTTTTATGAAAGATTTAAAGGATGAAAATTTATCAAAAGATATTTAGACTATTTAATAGGAAATACAATATATTATATTTATTATAATGAGAAAGTGTTATTTGATGAATCTTGTGGGGTATTTAAAGACGTAGATTTATGGCCATCGATTCAAGAAGAACACTTCCATGAATTGTTGAATCATTTTTCTAATTTCAACATTGAAAAGTTCAAATTGTTTTGGGTTCAAACTCGATGCAAGCCATTAGACTCATTCATGTGTGTGTGTGTGTGTGTGTGTGTGTGTGTGTGTGTGTGTGTGTGTGTGTGTGTGTGTGTGTGTGTGTGTGTGTGTGTGTGTGTGTGTGTGTGTGTGTGTGTGTATATGTATATATCTATATGTGTGCGTATGCATGCATGTGCACACACAAAAAAATATTTTATAATACACAATCCTTAGTTAAAAATGATATATAACACCTAAAAAATATGATAATAATATGAACATCAGTGTTGATCAAAAGTGGGAAACCAAGACTAAAAATGTAATAATATATTTAGGTGATACAAAAATATAATTAATATATCAAATAAATAGCATTGAAACTCAAGGACTATAGGATTCATTTATGATTGAATGAAATTATAGGTGTACCTATAAATTTTAATGTTTAATATTTTTTTATTTCTAAACAAGCTAAGTGATCGTAATTTTTTATTTTGAGTAATTTATTAGGGTGTGAATTTGATAAAGGGAAATACATTTCCATTCAATGATGCACATTCATAGTTACAAATTGTGTTCCAAGCATGTTGGATTCATCTTAGGATAAAATATAAGAATTTAATATTGAATACTATGATGAATATGTGAAGAAAATAAGATCACCTAGAAGTTGGGATGGAGAATACGAAATAATTATGGCTACACTTGTCTTTAAAATATCGATTGCATTTTTTGAACATAGAATAAAGCCTAATTATGTTAAATTTAGTAGAGTTTATGGAAATGAATTCAATGATTCACAAATTGATAACATTATTAGGATTTTTTTAATTGAAAGAGAAGACATTGTGATCTTTTAGATAAACACACTAAAGATAAAATGAGGTTTAGAACCAATTTTTTAATAACTCCATTTTTTTTTGGTAATGGTTCAATTTATTTTGAAATAAAATCAATGTGTATTTTTTGTTTTTTTGATTGTTTTTTTTAAAAATATTCTTTTATATATTATATATTTTAAATTATCAAGTTAATATTATATCAATAATTATTTAATATGAATATTTATTTAATATTAATATTATTTTATTACTAATTAGTTATTGATAATTTATTATATTATTAATAATTAATTAATATTATTTAATAATTATTATAATTGATTGATATTATTTTATTAATAATTAATAACTAATTTTGTTATGTAATTATTAAATTTAAAAAATTGCAATATCATTTCTTAGTAAAATACTTAGTTAATTAACTACAATATTACTAATCAATTGTATATCATAATGGTAGGAAATTGACCAAGAGTTACCTATATATAAAAATGACCCCATAGGTCATGGTACACATAATACCACTTTGGATATCATTACTCTAAAAACATATACACATCTAAAATATTACAAAATCATTTGTAGAGCAGTACATAGAGCCAAGTCTACATACATAAAAGTCAAAATTGCATGGTTCCAAGTGTCGAAAATCAAAATAATACATTTTAGTTTATATTTTTCATGATATTTCAATTGCACACACACATAAGTAGGAAAACTACATACAATTTGAGCCCTCTTAAAAGTATTGGAATGTAAGAAATCTCCATCCATTCAGCATGGACTGGTTGGTGCTCTCCAACACAAAGATTATCCCTTTTTAAAGGTCCCTTATAATCAAACATGGAGAATTATAGTTTAAACAAAGTAGAGATAAAATAGGTATAAATGCATATGATTAAAGGGTGTAATTTCATCAAAAAATTGCATACATAGGTGAAGGTATCCCAGAAGTTTTAGGCCCTAAAACATTCATGGACACTTTGGATAAAATAAAGACACCCTCATTTTGCCATAAGTGCCAAAGCTTACCATATGTGTCCAGGAAATGCTTCAAACCCTTATTTTCACCAAGAAGATTGGTGACACTTTTACAAGCATTTTGATATCCTAAACCCACTACTATGGTTAAAAATAGACAATAAAAGCTATTTTTTTTCATTTTTATTATATTTTTTTAATTATAAATAAAGTAGTGGTAATATCTAAATATCCATGTTTTATATAGCTTGATTAGTCCAAAATTTTCCCTTATTTTAGATTACTTAAATTTAAAATAAGTAAAACATCTATATGTTTCTCAATACTATCCAATTTCAGTTATATTGTCTTTTCCATTTCAAGTTTTCGGCTATAAATTTTGCATTTGCATTTTTTGGGAGATTCATTTTTATTTTCATTTTTAGAAAGTTCAATAAATGAAAACTTGGTCACCCACTCTAATCTATAATTCCTTCCCAAGTCTCATTTGATTTGCTTTTTATTTATAGTATAAATGATAATTCCTTCCCAAGTCTCATTTTATTTGCTTTCTATTTATAGTATAAATTGATGTCCTTAGAATGTTTATGGTCGCACAATTTTTTTTACTACTATAATTTCTATTTAAAGCATTCAATCAGGTACATGTCAGTGCCTGAAAAGTAGATTTGAATTCAAATATTTCAAGTGATATAGATTCTAGTTTATCTAATGGGGCGTTTCCATGCAGAGTAATTTTATTGTCATCATCATTAATAGTGTCAGTCATTAGATTATCATTTAACTCATTATGAGTTTCATTTTGATTGTTATCATCATACCTTAAAAATGGTGGCCATGGATCAATTGACACTTCCTAAAAAAAATGAAATACTTTGTGTCCTAGAAGGTGATGCACTTGTTTAGTTTCCAAAGGTTTCTTGGATACCTATCATTTTCATGTAAGGATTTTTTTGTGTGTTACTGTTAAAGATCAATTTTTAAATCAACATCGTTATTTATAAAATATGTGAATGCTTTTAAAAGCATTGCATACATATTAAAAAATCATTCTATTAGAATAGCATCACTCACCTGAAAAACCCTCGATCTTCTGCAAAAGCATTGTGGGTAGTGGAAAATAATTACATGCATTGGAAAAGCATTGTGAGCATTAAATTAACATCACATACATTTAAAAAGCATTGTATGCTTAAAATATATTATCATGGGTATTGAAATCATCGTAAGCTTATAAAAACATCATAGGGATGGATCATCACAAGCTTATAAAATCATTACAGGGATGGAAATGCATCGCAAGCATGGAAAAACACTTCATTGATGGAAAATCATCACATAGCTTATAAAAACATCACTTATGGAAAATCGTCACATGGATGGAAACACATCACTAGCTTAGTAAAATATCATATGGATGTAAAAGCATCACGGATTAAAAAATATATCAACATATAATACAAGTTGATAAATGTATACAATTTTAGAAATGATCTCAAGCATGCTTTATATTGGATCAATAGATTTACTATAAAGTATAAGCTACAACATTGGAAGAGTTTTGAACTGGATCCATAGATTTCTTAATTTACATTCACAATTTTATTTATTTATTTGTATGATTATTCACTTATATATTGGATCTTTTTATACTCGTCAAACAATTTGAAACTCGTCATGTTGAAAAACAACTTTTAATTTCAATTATATAATAATAAATTTAATACATTTAGGTTGGGTATAATTTAAAATTTTATTGTATTTTAAAAAATTTATTTAAAATTTTAACAAATGTAATTCTAAAAACCATAAAATATGTGATGATCTAAACATTTTTTAATATTTTATACTATCAATTTCTTGGCAACCTAAAAATAAAACCTCATTAAAATTATAAATTATTTAGCTATTGAAATGAAAAATAATAATGAATATGAATTGTTTGAATAACTATTATGCAACCTGATGTTACCCACATAACCAATATTGAGTCTATAAATCCCTCATATTAACCTAACTAACAAATATTTTTTGCTAAAATTTCCCTTACTTCTAATGAACACAAGACAATTTAATCTTAATATTGAACAAAATATATAATGGTGGGGAAGAGATGAAACAAATGTATTAGACATGGGATATTAAATGATGCATAAAAAATTTCCTTTTAAATTTTGCCCCAATGACACAGGCCAAATATTTTCCCCAATGAAAAAATTAGTTATCCATCTTTCAAGTTAGCACTCCAAATAAAAAATAGATTTTTAACCATTTATTCAAAGTCAATCCAAATCATTTGATACATTTATAAAATATTATAAACCACTCTAAATACATTCATAGAATGTATGATATAATTTAAATGAAATTTATATCACCTTTTAAAATTTTGATTTTTTTTTGGAGTGTTTATTTGCAACATGGATAGCCACTACCATGTTCATTAACATTATATGGTATGTGACCTTTCTCTCATACACATTGTTTTGATTTTTATGATAAATAATCTTGATTTAATATTCATATGTTGTCAATATATGGTTGAGGAATAAAAAAAGATTGAAAAGGAAAATATAATGAAAATTGGAATAACTTCAATTTATTAAGGTCTTGTATGTATTATTAGCTCATTTTCTATTTTTAAGTTGTCAGAATGCCATTATGAAATTTTTTATGCTTGATCCACATTAATTTTGGTATTAATCTGAATCCATTTAGGTTAATTTAAGCTATATAAATGGTTATTAACTAGCTAGACACAACTATTGTTGCAGTCAAGAGGAATATGCAACGAAAGCAGGCTTTATTTTTCTTTATGAAAGTTTGTGATAAGGCAATGATTTTTTTAATCCTCCTCAACTTGAATATGTGTTATTATCTTATGATATTGTTTAATATATTTTAAAATTTTATGAATCTCATTTTCTTATTACATATTATGTTAGTGGTATTTTCTCTTAGAATACTCTTTGGGTTAAACACTATTGGGAAACCAATCAGATTAATTTGAGATGGATTTAGAACCCTAAAAAAGGATTATTTTTGTTCTCCTTTAAGGACATGCCACATGTGTAATATTTGCTTAGCAACTCTAATTGTAGGCTCATGTTAAGTGATTTATGACTGTGTCACAGTGGAATTGGGGTTTAAAGCCACTAATATGGGCTCACTCAAATTCCTTGTTTAGATTAATATTTTGATCATGCCTCTCACTCTGTGGGATTTCATAAAAAAATTAACCCCATTGGGCATGAGATGGAACATTTTTACTCAACTCAACCAAATAAACAAATCTATTTTGAGTTTGAAACTCAAAAAATACTTGAAAGAGTCTCTCGATATCCAAGTGGGGATTTATTATTTCACATAAAAGGTCACTTATAATAACCTACCTAAAACATTTTTATTTTTCCATGCCCCAACCATAAGATTCACTATTGTCCTCTTATGGTCCACCTAGATCCTAAGCAGACTAATAAACAATTGGCCACTAAAAAGGATACTAATTCTAAAAAACATGACAATGGTAACAAGAAATCAATAAGGGGAATAAAAAAAAACTAAATTTTATAATACACCCTCTAACTATAAATAAAAATAATATGTGAAAATGGTCGTGTATAGTCCCCCTCTTCCTATCCATATACCTCAGATGTAAGTTTCTTTAGTTAATCCTCAAATTCAAGTTTTTTTAGGTAATTATATCTCAAATGTTACTTCAAGAGTTAGGACTTCCTTAAAAAATATTCCACCCTTCAAGCATTCGCATATCCAACCTTGTGGTAGTGGTGATTCACCAAGGGGGGTTAATAGGGCCAAGTGCCTCTCCAATTCGTTGGAATATTTTATCTTACCAAACTAACATGCCATTTTAAGCAACATGTTTGAAACTTTGGCCATCAAGGAATGGTATGAAGATGGCCAAGTAAAGTTACACATGAAGGGCTCCTCCTCATGATTATTCTCCCATGTGATATGTATGTTATTAACTTAACACCTTAAACATTTTCTATATTTGTAGGATTTTAAGGTCTTAAGAATTTTTCTATAAACTTCTCTAAATTGTATCTATTCAAATGTCATACAATACTCCACCTCACACAAGGGCGGACATAGAAACACTAGTATATTGATTTCCTCAATATTTTCCCCTTTAGTAATTATTTGAGGGGCAGACTCATTGTATCATGTAATATGGGTTACCTTTGACATTGATGACCATTCGCTAGGGCTCATTAATGTACACACACCTATGATGGCTTGAAAAGAACATCATTATGGTGTTGGTTCATTGATACCTTTATTTTTTTAAATTGGACCATTCATGAAAATATTAATATTATTGAATCCATTGAGGATAACGAAGGTGCTCTACCAATGTGATGTTGTGTTGTGGAGAGTGAAGCCATGTTTTATTTTTAAAATTGTTAGGAGTTATCTGAACCTATCTTTTCATAGTGATCATTAATCCAAAATCATTTGTTTATGTGGTCTAGCTTACAGTCTATCTTTGATCATATTATTAGAAGGCTTCACCATGTTATGCTAATCAAGAAATTCAGGATCAATTTTCACATTTTAAGCCAAAAAATTATCACTTTCCACTTGAAGGTTACTCTCTCTGACATAGTCCCATCACTCTATAGCTATAATGGGGAGGTGGCCTACATAAAATCCTTTGTATCTAATTTTCCATGAATACATCAATCCTCACTCATAAGGGTACCATCTAACTCATAGCCTAAGTTAAATTGTGTCATGTGTGCTCTATGATGCCAACTAGATCAAGTGGTGGAATGATGAAATCACTCGCACTACCTCCTTTAGTATGCACTATAGAAATAAAGTGGCAAGGGTTCAAAATTGGGCTAATGTAAAAGTAGTCAAATAATTGTAAAGGGTTACTATGCAACTTGATAAAATCCTATTATATACCTAGTTTTGGACTATGGATGCTAAATTCAAACATAAACGTAATATTGAATAATGTCATGTTGCTAAAGGTGCTAAGATCTAAGCCATGTAGATGGGTTAAAAATGGAATATTGTGTGTCTAAGTTTTTTTTTAAAAATATTTAAGGGCCAAGTAATTCAAAGATAAAATCAAATATGTCAAAACTATGCATGTTAGACTTATCATCCTTTGGCCAAAATTTCTCGAGCCTTTCTAGACAACTATAAATTAGTGTTTTATGCCTAAGAAAATACTATAGATTGGGTTAAAGTATGTTAGGAATGTATGGATGTTGTTCCCTAAAATTTTATCCCTTGACCTCAATGACTTTGTGATGTTATGTTCTCTCTAGATGAAATTTTAGTAGTGGTACATAACATGGTCAATGATAAAATGTTGGGGGTGGATGGTTTCCCTTATGAATTTTACAAAGCCAATACCAGATTGTTAGGTTATACTTGTTTTAGGGTTACCGTGAAACTCTACACATAAATATTTAGGGATGTTTATCAATCAAGGAAATATTAAATTTATCCCTACAGCAAGAGATTTAGATTTCATTACTAGTTAGAGACACATTACCCTATCGAATGTCATTCATAAAATCATTATTAATGTCTTGGCATGTCATTTGTGTTATCCTTCTTACAATTTTTAGATCAGATGAAATAATTTTTACCAGCATTTGATACATCTTGGATAACATAATTATAGTCTAGGAAGGTATGGAATGGGCCTGTGCCTTTCAACAACAAACATTATTTTTGAAACTTGATTTTGAAAAATCTTATGACCATATTGAATTGCCCTTTATCCTTACCATGTTAAACTATTTAGTGTTTGGATATTGTTTTCTCTCAATTTTAAAAAATCTCTTCTCTAATGCCTAAACTTGTTTAACCATTAATGTCCACAAGTCTTAGATCTTTGGCATTTTCCATTCTACGAGACAAGTATGCACTCTTACTCATGCACTCTATGTTTTAATGACCAAATTTTTTGGTTATATTCTCACCCTTAGATCTAAGAAAGGGATTATCATAGAAATTATACTTCCTAATAGGAAGAATCAACTTATTTAAGGCCACCTTTAGATGAATATTTAATTACACTTGTGAAAAATGAAGCTTATTTCAAAGAAGCATTGAATTTCCTTGAATTGTTTTGAAAATCCTTTTGATTGAATATACAATGGGTTGAAATCAAAATGCTCTCGGTAAAGCATGATGCCTATTCCAAGTTGGTTAAAAAATCCAATGAAAATGGATCAACAGAGGGTAGAGGTTAAATTTATTAGACATTTTATTTTTCTTTAATGGTTTCCCCTCTGAGCTATGGGAGTATTTATCAAATGGAGTTGAAAATAAAATTCACTACTAGATTACCAAGCCCTTATCTCTAGTAATAAAGTATCAAATCTACACTAAAATTATTTCTATCGCTCATGTTTACTCCTCTTCATGTTGGGCACCATCTAAGGCTTCTTATGATAAGCTCACTAAATTGCGTAGAGGTTTTCCTTGGGCTAATGCAAAGAAAATAAGGGGTTTCAATAGGGTGGCATGGGATGTTTTTTGTTTCCCATAGGATAAAAGAGGTATGGGTATCATTGGCACATAGAAACATATCATTTTTGTGTGTGCCAAGGTGGTTGTTCACAACATTGATGGACATAAAGCTTGGAAAGTCCTATATTAGCATTTGCATTGCCATAGGATCACCTTATTTCAATACTAAATGTTGGATTGGATACTTTTATCATTACCTCTCTCCTTGTTAAAATTGAGTGGTCTTTTGTGGCCAAAAGTATATGTAAATCCTTTGAAATGGTTAAATAGTTCTTAAAATGGGTTGGGAATGGGTTTAGATATGGTCTTTCCTTCAACAACCACAATATTGGGTGGCCTCCGATTATGTCCACCAATAACCTTCTGCTTATTGAAACTCCTAATATTATAGCCTTGCAACTTTTCAAGAAAGACATTTGCACATAGAAAGATTTTGTATCTTATCAAGATTGGACTCCATGGCCCATTCTTTAGAGAATGAATAATTTAATAATTTTTTATATGCTTTCTATCTTAAGCATGTGAGATTTCATGCCTGATGTTATACTACACAAACTTGTCCTTCATCAACCAATTGAATGGTGGAAATACTGGCAATAGAACTGTGATATTTCTTTTAAGAAATACTCTCTAAGGTTGTCATATCATATTATGAGTCACTTCTCCTTGATTCTTGTCAAGTTAAACAATCAGTGGAGTCTCAATTCTTCTCCCTAAAAGTGGCTTGCTTGTCTTAACATTACTACACAAAGTGTAATTTATGTCATATGTAAGGTTAGATTTGTATTGAAAATCAACTTTATATTTTATTTTTTTGGACAACAAGAAATTGAAGAATTTACATCAATTTTTGTAGTAAAAAGATGGCATAAAAATGATAGAATTAAACATTTTTAGTTGTGTATCTTTTATGTTACCTTTGTACCACATTTATGTAACTTTTGAACCACCCAAAACAAAAACTTTTTTTTTAAAGTCACATTAGAGCTGACTATTAAAAAAATTAATTAATTTTTTTTATAATTAAAAAATAAAAATAAAACACTATTTTGCATCAATTCTGTGTCGCTTATCTAAATGGTAGCAAGTATGATGAATCACCTTTTATCACTTCAAATGTACACTGTGAAATGTGGCCCTTCGAAATGTCTAATGAAATTGCCTTCTCTGCATTTTATCAATCCAAATAGAGATATCCTCTATTTATTAACGAAACTAGAGTGACCTTTTTGGCTCTGACAATTCTTTGAAGCCTTCTCATAAGTTTCTTCAGTAGAATAATATGGGATAATTAATTTTACTTGTTCTTTGCCATCAAAATATTCTACTTTCCTCAAATTTTGTATACAAAACTAAAATGAAATATGAAGCTGTAATTGTTAATGGATTTGCGTTGTGAGGAAATGAAACTAGCAGCTTATTGTTATATAAATAGGAGTTATATTGATAATGTTTGCTACTAACACAATTTTGATATTTCACATGCCAATGTAACACTACTTGCACCAGATTTGTTTAATATTTGTGCCATAATTTCAATTTATTAAAGATAAAAATTGTATAAGAATACTAAAGTGATCCAATTGGAAGCACTAATTGCACAATATATAATAGTGCAATTGGATCTTGGATTATAAATTTTAGTCTAAATTCATTTATTTTTTATCATATTTTATCTATAGAATCTAACGTTATGAGAAAGGTTCACTTATATTGGTGTTCCTCATCCCTAACTTTCTACTTGTTGTAAACTTAAAACCTTCAAACATTTATTTTGAACTTTTTTTCATACTTATGAAATATGAAAATAAATACAAAAAAAATTCTACCTCCACCTAAAACCCATCAATTCATAGATGGATTTATTTAGAAATCTTTCTCAATAGCCACCATATGTGGTATTCATTTGAAACTTTTTGAGAGTATATTATGAACAATGATACTTCAATTTCAATTTTTCAATAAATAATACAAATGATATATATATATATATATATATATATATATATATATATATATATATATATATATATATAAAATAAAGGATACCAAAATATATAATCACTTTACCAAATATACACATGAATATGAGTAGTGGGATCATAAAAAAACACACCCCACAAAAAAATATAGTGTGTATATTTGTTAACTATATTTTCTAATAACTTAAAACGAAAAGATAATTTAAACAATGTGATCAGTGTAATGTACAATAACATGTTAAATCAAATGTATTATGCTAAAACTATATTTCACTCAAAAATATTCTATTAGTATATACACAAAAAGCACTTGACATAGATATATAACAAATAAACTGCGTAGCGAAAAATCTTGCTTGGAAATATTCTATTAATATATACACAACAAACACATGACATGGATATATAACAAAAAAAATTGCACACAAAATGCATGATTAATTTATGTTAAAATATCAGTGAAAAAATATGGAGGCAAATGGTGGGATTCAAATTATCCAAACTGAAAGCAAAGCAATGAGCAAGTTGAAATTCAAGCTGAAAAAACAAACTCTCCTAATATTTAAGACCATTTCTCTATGTTCGATTAAACTTTTTCTCTATATACCATCACCGCTAATATTTAAGACCATTAATCTATGTTCTATTAAACCTTTTCTCTGTCTACCATCACCGTTATAAGTTTACCATTGTTGGCTACCCACATAAAGCAATGCATAAAAAATTAGATAGTTACATTAGCGAGATCAGTTATCTATCTACCATCACCATTATAAGTTTAGCATTATTAGCTACCCACATAAAGCAATACACCAAAAACCTAGATAGTTACATTAGCGAGATCAGTTTCATTAAAACACCAAACAAGCGAGTGAATATTCCATAGGTAAATTTCAGTTATATTAAAGCACGCAAGAAGAAGAATTTAAAAAACAAACCCACTAAATAACAGTATAAGAAACACGCGGTAAATATTCCAACTAGAAAATCACTCACCTTATTTAGGAAAGAAGACGACATAGGTGCACCCAACTTAAAAGGTACCTAAAGCACAAGATAAGATAAGGCACAAATAGGGGGAATCTAGTACACTGGAATAAAACAAGAGGGCCTATATTACCTAATTAAACCAAATGACTCTTAAATAAATATATATATTAAATAAACATAAATTACTGTTAAATAAATGTCATGTGGCCATTTTTACATGTCTACATTTTTTCTCACTTTGAGGTGTAGCTATAAAATAAAAAGTGTAAACAAGCACCACAAAGTAGAATAGAAAAAGGATATAAAAAAGTATATTGTTATTTGGATCTCTAGCACTAGAATAATGAGTCTCAAAATCCTCAAAGGATGCCCAAAATATAATATGGAACTATTTTACATAGTTAGTGACACTAGGGTACAATGTTGTCATAAATATGGTAAAACTATGCACACAAGAGGGATATACAATGATATAGTCTACAAGAATAATTAGAACATTAATGTGCTAAAAGTAGTGAGTGGAAGTAAAGCTAGATGATTAAACGAGTAATTGAAATGATGAAAATATAAATAGATAGAAACAAATACACTTGGGAAGTATTATGGACTTCTAAAATTGAAAGAAGGTTATGGAAAACAATTGGATTATACCTTATAAATCTGGAACTAGTTGTTGACTAGGGTATATATGGCTTATCATCGATGGTGTACCATACAAAATAAACATGTCATTGATTCTGTGCCTATGTTGCTACTAACTATGTACCTAGATGTCTATTTTTTCTCTACTCTTTTCTAGTTATATAATTTTTTGGGCAAGTGAGTGGGAGGATATCAAGTAGGACCGTGCATTCGCTTTGTGGAAATGGTGTAAAAAATGTGTTGAAATTCTTCTCTTTCTCTCCTTAACTTAACCTTTAAATGTAGTAACACATAAATGTGTGCATGATAAAACATGACATGTTGTCACAAAGGGCTCACAAACAAATTAAACACTTTTAGATTATTTTAAAAGAGTTCAAGACTAATTTTGGACTATTCTAAAAAATGTCAAGATCAAAGACCATGAAATAAACACTGAAATGAACTGCAAGATAACTTGGTGGAATTTAAGGTCAAAAAATAATAAATCTGAAGGTGTTCATGAGAAAATATAGATGATGTAAGACTATGAAGGGTCCATTGTGAAGGGAAAACATACCAATAAGATCCTAGAATAAGAAAATGAACCAAATTTACCAAAGCATGACAAAGACAATGAAAGCACATGACTTGTACTAAAATTAGGTGTCTACAATAATAATTATGTTAACTTTTCTATCCTCTTGTAGATTAGTAGTTTTTAGTTATTTGAATGTTAAGATAAATGATTGGATATTTGGTAGGCGATATATATTGAATGAGTGTAAGAGGTTATGAATATATTACCTTGGTACATGAACGAGTAGGTACTTGAATTTTGGGTGCAATTTTTTAAGGTTGTATGAACAACTTCTTTATTTGATCTTTGTGTAACAACTGATAGATTTAAGAAGGATCTTCAACCAAGAACTCTCCATGAATCCAATATCACAACCATGAAGTTAATGCATTGCACATAAAGAATAAACTATATATTATCCATTCTATGTCAAATAATTTACAATAGAGATGTACAAATAGGTAAAATATGAGATAATCCTAACCATCCCATGCATATGGGACTAAATTCCCCACTATAAGTGGAAGTAAGGCATAATCCCATCATCCTCATAAATTTGGGATAATCATCTCAAATGAAATAACACATAAGTAAGCTAAAGATTAAGAAATTAATATCCTATACCAACACCCCCCTTAAGCATAACTTAGGTGGGTACAATAAATTATGCAGTGTGAAATCATGCCAATCCATTTTGCCAGAGTACATGGATGTCGAGTCATTGTAATTTCCAAGTGAATGTAGGAATGGTGTTTAAATATGAGGATCGCTAAATATAAATACTACACTCGATAATACTAGATAAAATGATGAATCCGAGGAAGCATTCCCTGAACACCCTCCAACAAAATGGTGATAAGTGAGCACAAACATTAGTGGGGATGCCACACTAGTGTCACTAGTGGGGATATCACACTAGTGTCACTATAAGAATCATCAAAAAGGCCATGGAGATGAGTAAAAAATCCTTATATGGGTTCTAGAAAATAAAATGTCTGAATAAGATACCCATGTACAAAGGAGAAATATAAAAAACTACTTAAAAATGTAAAATATACATATAACTCTCATAAAGTAGAGAAAAGAGAGAAAACTGATAGGAAAAAATCCCCCCATGATCCAAAACTCAGAAGCTTTGGTTCAAATATAATTCAAGAAATAAGAACAACACAATTTTAATAATGCTATCTCTGAGAAGAGATGTTTTATTGATCAAATTTACAGATCCAAACATATGCTTATCTCTAAGAAGAGATGTCTGATTTCCTTTTTGGATTACATCTTCATTTATAAAAAATTTGAAGGTAGGAGGAGGACGTGGAAGGTCACCAATCTTGAGAGAGATTAAATGGTTTGACTTCCATGATTCACAAAAATATAGAATTTGGGGAATTACTATTTTTAGAAACTTATTATTTTCAAACTACACTACTAAAATTGAAAATTATAGTACTTCTATTTGGTTTTAGAGAACTAAAACATATCAAAAAAATCTTGGTGCCATATCAAAATGTTCCACTCATTCTTATCTTTCTAACGGTTAAAACGGGGAGTCAAACGGAGCTATGGTGCAAAAGTTATGGCTCCCATAA
Organism: Torreya grandis; assembly: GCA_037957365.1. Classification (NCBI taxonomy): domain Eukaryota; kingdom Viridiplantae; phylum Streptophyta; class Pinopsida; order Cupressales; family Taxaceae; genus Torreya; species Torreya grandis. The sequence goes on along the minus strand of JARHVA010000171.1, from coordinate 4,986,099 downwards.
GTTCTGCCACCAATTGGGGTAGAACCATCACCCGAATTGTCATCTGAAATATTGCTCAGATCATTCTTCCCTCCTTAAGAATCAATGGTCCCTATTGCATAAATATTTGTCATCAAGTGTGGCAGTTGTATTTTGATTTAATTCTTGATGCATACTTGGAATGGACTATGCTTTGTAGAGCTGTGTTAGGTCCGATGGTTCACCATTTTTATTTTACCATCAGTCTATGGATGGAAGGCCATGAACTTCCTTAGTTTGATATCTATTTACTTCTGTTGTTTATGTATTTAGGGTTACAACATCAACCCTTTTAGATTTTTGTGGCTTGACCATCATGAGAATGAATTTATTGGCACTAATCAGGGAGACAAATGTAGAAGGTGGTACCTATGGCACCCTATAGCACTATGTTCCAAGAGTGAGGGTGATCCTTCAAGTTCTTGATTCATAGATGCCATGTCGATCATACATGAATGGCTGATCAAGGAATACATCACAAACATCTAGATTTACCACATCACATAAGACCTCATCTTGGAAAGGTTTTATTGCATATGAGAGAAGACATTGGTGTGTGACACAAAGGTTTCTCCCTAGACTCAACCATCCAATATTATATGGCTTGGGTGAGGCTTCATGGATAGATTTAATCTTTTCACAACATTTGTAGAGATTAAATTCTTTTGACTCCCACTGTTAAGAATGAAATACAAAGGCTTACCTTTCACCCATAACTTAGAGTGAAACAACCTTTCCTTGTCATCTAGCCTCTCCTCGTGGGTCTATGATTAAGAAATGATGGCATTGGGATCATCATATACAATCTTTTCTTCATCCTCTTTGACTATAGGGTGTTTATGAGGTAAATCAGTAGATGTTGAAGATTGTGACTCAAAAAGCATGGACTTGATGGCTTGACATTCTTCTTTAGAATGAGTTTTAGATTTGTGGTAATCATATCATTTTCTAGTCTTCCCTTCCTTTTGCTTCCAATTTTGGCCTCATGTTTGACCTTCTTTATCACTTTTCTATTTTGAAGGTTGGCTCTTCGTATTCATTCTTCCATACTTCTACTCAATCTTCACCATGAACTTGTATGCCTCAAGGAGGATTTCTAAATTGAAGAGTTCCATCTCCCCTCACATATACCATTGTAGTCTACCATGATATTTAAGAACTTTATGTTTCTCACTTTCTTGGATGCCCAATCTCATGTATATAGAATGAAAAATGTCAGTGTAATCATGAATAGATTATTCCTTACCTTAGCGAAGCTATTGTCACTCTATATACAGATCGTCATATGCTCCAATGGGGTAGTATTCTTCCTTTACAGCTTCTATGAAATCATCCCAGGTAGGTTCTACCTAAAGGCTAATATCATCCATACTGAATCTCTTCTTGTACACGTCTCACCAATTTTTGATAGGAAATGATGCTTTTAAAAGAGTAAAAGTGATCTTCTCTTTATCAATGAATTTATTTACCAAAAAATAAGATGACAATTGATCCAACCAATTTTCTACTGCATCAGCATTGATTTTTCCTTTAAATGTAGGGATATCAAAATTCATCTGAACCTTGAAGGGTGTTGGGGCACTGAAAAGATGTGGGGTTATAGATGAGAAGCCAAAATTTCTCATCTGGATTTTTTAGATAATTTGGATGAATTTTTGTAGCATCTACACTTGCTAATATTTGAGGGCTTCATTCACCATGTCCTTAAAAGGATCATATGTCTTCATGTTGTCCACCATTTGAGATCACTTAGAGCGAATAGATAGATACTCTGTTGGTTCTATTTTCCACCCAAGCTTCTTGTAATTTGACCTCATCCTTGGGATCATACACTCTAAATAAAAACTACTCTGATACCACTGATCTAAAACTCAGAATCTTTAGTTGAAAACTAATTCAATAAACAAGAACAACATAATTGTAATATTGTTATCTCTAAGAAGAGATATCTTATTGATCAAATTTGTAGATCCAAACATATGCCTATCTTTGAGAAGAGGTGTCTAATTTTCTTTTTGGGTTACATCTTCATTTATACATATTTTGGAGGTAGGAGGATGTGGAAGGTCACCAATATCGAAGGAGATTAATTAATTTGACTTCCATGATTTACAACAATAAAAAATTTGAAGAATTGTTATTTTTAAAAACATACTATTTTTAGACTACACTACTAAAATTGAAAATTAAGGCACTTTTATTTGTTTTTGAGGGCCAAAACTCACTAAGTGGAGCTCAGTTCCATCTCATGATGTTCCCCTCATTCTTAGCTTTCGAACGGTTCAAATGGAGAGTCAAATAAAGCTATGGTGCAAAAGTTATGGCTCCCAAAAGTTTTGCCACCAATTGGGGTAGAATCGTCACTCGAATTATCATCTAAAATGTTGCTCAAATCATTCCTTCCTCCTTGAGAAGCAATGGTCCCCATTTCATCAAGATTTTTCATCAAGTGTGGTAGTTATATTTTGATTTGATTCTCGATGCATACTTAGAATCGGTTGTACTTTATGGAGCTATATTGGGCCTGATGGTTCACCATTTCTATTTGACCATTAGTCTATGGATAAAAGGTCATGAAATCTCTTAACTTGGTATCTATTTGCTTCTATTGTTGTGTTTTTTGTGTAGTCAGGACTATAACATCAGCCCTTTTGGATTTTTGTGGCTTGACCACCATGAGAATGAATTCCTTGGCATAATAAGGGAGACAAATATAGAATTTGGTACCTCTGGTACCTTGTAGCACCATGTTTCAAGAGTGAGGGTGATCCTTTGAGTTCTTTATTCACAGATGCCATGTCGATCATACATGAATGGCTGACCAAGGAGTACATCGCAAAAATCTAAATTGACCACATCATATAAGACCTCATCTTAGAAAGGTTTTATTGCATATGAGAGAAGACATTGGTGGGTGACACAGAGGTTTCCCTAAACTCAACCATCCAATACTGTATGGCTTTGGGTGAGGCTTCATGGATAGATTTAATATTTTCACAACATTAGTAGAGATTAAATTATTTTAACTCCCATTGTCAAGAATGAAATGTAGAGGCTTACCTTTCACCCATAACTTAGAGTGAAACAACCTTTCCTTGTCATCTGACCTCTCCTCATAGGTCTGTGATGAAGAAATGATGGCATCGAGCTCAGCATCTACAATCTCTTCTTCATCATCTTTGACTATAGGGTGTGTATGAGGGAAAGTAGTAGATGTTGAGAATTGTGACTAAGAAAGTAGGGACTTAACGGCTTGACATTCTTATTTGGAGTGAGTTATAGATTTATGGTAATCACACCATTTTCTAGTCTTCCCTTCCTTTTTCTTCCAATTTTGGCCTCATGTTTGACCTTCTTTGTCACTTTTCCATTTTGAAGGCTAACTCTTTGTATTCATTCTTCCATGCTTCTGCTCAATTTTTCCTATGAACTTTTACGCCTCATCAAGGGTTTCCAAATTGAAGAGTTCCATCTCCCCCTGTATATACCATTGTAGTCCACCATGATATTTGAGAACTTTGTATTTCTCACTTTCCTGGATGCCCAATCTCACAGATAAAGAAAGAAAAAATTTAGTGTCATCTTGAATAAATTATTCTTTACCTTGGTGAATTTGTTGTCACTCTATATATAGATCATCATATGCTTCAATGGGGCAGTATTCTTCCTTTACAGCTTCTATAAAATCATCTCAGGTAGGTTCTCCCTCAAGGCCAATATCATCTGTACTGAATCTCTTCTTATACACTTCCCACCAATTTTTGACAGGGAATGATGCTTTCAAAAGAGAAAAAGTGATTTATTTATCAGTTAATTTATTTATAGAAAAATAAGATGACAATTGATTTAACCAATTTTTTACTACATCAGCATTGATTTTGCCTTCAAATGTATGGATATCAAAATTCACCTAAACCTTGAAGGGTGTTGGGGCATTGAAAAGATGTGGGGTTGCAGATGAAGAGCCATAATTTCTAATCAAGATTTATTGGAGAATTTAAATGAATTGTTTTAGAATATATGCTTGCTACAACTAGAGGGCTTCAATCACCATTTCCTTGAAAGGATTAGATGTCTTGGTGTTGTCCACCATTTGAGGTCATTTGGAGTGAATAGGTAGATAGTCTATTGGTTCTATTTTTCACCCAAGCTTCCTATAATCTGACCTCATCCTCAAGAACATACACTCTAAAGACAAACCGATCTGATACCATTGATCCAAAACTCAGAAGCTTTGGTTGAAAGATAATTCAAAAAAAAGAACAACACAATTGTAATAATCTAATCTCTAAGAAGAGATGTTTTATTGATCAAATTTATAGATCCAAACATATGCCTATCTCTAAGAAGAGATGTCTGATTTTATTTTTGGGTTACATCTTCATTTATACATATTTTGAAGTAAGAGGAGGATGTGGAAGGTCACCAATCTTGAGGGAGATTAATTAATTTGACTTCCATGATTCACAACAATACAAAATTTAAGGAATTACTATTTTTAGAAACTTATTATTATTAGACTGCACTACTAAAATTGAAAATTAGAGAACTTCCATTTGGTTTTGGAGTGACAAAACCCATCAAGCAAATCTTAGTACCATCTCACGATGTTCCTCTCAATCTTAGATTTCTAACAGTTTAAATGGGGAGTCAAACAGAGCTATGGTGCAAAATTTATGGCTCCCAAAAGTTCTACCACCAATTGGGGTAGAACCATCACCCAAAATGTCATCTAGAATGTTGCTCAGATCATTCCTCCCTCCTTGAGAAGTAATGGTCCCTGTTGCATCAATATTTGTCATCAAGTGTGCTAGTTGTATTTTGATTTGATTCTCGATGCATATTTGGAATGGACTATGCTTTATGAAGCTATGTTGGGCCCAATGGTTCACCATTTATATTTGACCATCAGTCTCTAGATTGAAGGTCGTGAACTTCTTTAGCTTGGTATCTATTTACTTCTACTTTTGTGTTGTTTGTGTATTCAGGGCTACAACATCAGCCCTTTTGGATTTATGTGGCTTGACCATCATGAGAATGAATTTCTTATCACTAATTAGGGAGACAAACATAGAAGGTGGTACCTTTGGTACCCTATAACACCATGTTTCAAGAGTGAGGGTGATCTTTTGAGTTCTTGATTTATAGATGCCATGTCGATCATACATGAATGACTAACCAAGGAGTACATCACAAACATCTAGATTGATGACATCACACAAGACCTCATTTTGGAAAGGTTTTATTGCATATGAGAGAAGACATTGGTGGATGACGTGGAGGTTTCTCCCTAGACTCAACCATCCAATACTGTATGGCTTTAGGTGAGGCTTCATGGACAAATTTAAGATTTTTATAACATTAGCAAAGATTAAATTCTTTTAACTCCCATTGTTAAGAATTAAATACATAGGCATACCTTTCACCCATAACTTAGAGTGAAACAATCTTTCCTTATCATCTAGCCTCTCCTCATGGGTCTGTGATGAAGAAATGATGGCATCAAGATCAACATCTAAAAGCTCTTCTTCATCCTCTTTGTCTGTAGGGTGTGTATGAGGTAGAGTAGAAGATGTTGAGGATTGTGACTCAAAAAGAAGGGACTTGGTGGCTCAACATTCTTCTTCAGAATGACTTTTAGATTTGTGGTAATCACACCATTTTCTATTCTTCCCTTCCTTTTACTTCCAATTTTGGCCTCGTGTTTGACCTTCTTTGTCACTTTTCCATTTTGAAGGTTGACTCTTCATATTCATTCTTCCATGCTTCTGCTCAATATTCACCGTGAACTTGTACACCTCACTAAGGGTTTTTAAATTGAAGAGTTCCATCTCCCCTCGTATATACCATTGTAGTCCACCATGATATTTGAAAACTTTGTGTTTCTCACTTTCTTGGATGCCCAATCTCATAGATAGAGAATAAAAAATGTCAATGTAATCTTGAACAAATTAATCCTTACCTTGGTGAAGTTTTTGCCACTCTATATACAAATCGCCATATGCTCCAATGGGCTAGTGTTCTTTCTTTACAGCTTCTATGAAACTATCCTAGATAGGTTCTACCTCAAGACCAATATCATTCATATTGAATCTCTTCTTGTACACTTCCCACCAATTTTTGATAGGCAATGATGCTTTCAAAAGAGCAAAAGTGATCTTCTCTTCATCAGTTAATTTATTTATAAAAAAATAAGATGATAATTGATCTAACCAATTTTCTACTACATCAACATTGATTTTGACTTCAAATGTAGGGATATCAAAATTCACCTAAACCTTGAAGGTTATTGGAGTACTGAAAAGATGTGGGGTTGCAAATGAGGAGCCAAAATTTTCCATCGAGATTTATTTAAAAATTTGGGCAAATTATTGTAGCATCTATGCTTGATGTTGTTGGAGGGATTCATTCACCATTTTCTTGAAAGGATCAGATGTCTTGGTGTTGTCTATCATTTGAGGTCATTTGGAGTGAAAAGGTAGATAGTTTGTTGGTTCTATTTTTCACTTAAGCTTCCTATAATCTGACCTCATCCTCAGGATCATACACTCTAAATATAAACCACTCTGATACCACTGATCCAAAACTCAAAAGATTTAGCTGAAAGATAATTCAAGAAATAAGAACAACACAATTGTAATAATGTTATCTCTGAGAAGAGATGTTTTATTGATCAAATTTGTAGATCCAAACATATGCCTATCTCTGAGAAGAGATGTTTGATTTCTCTTTTAGGTTACATCTTCATTTATACACATTTTGAAGGTAGGAGGAGGATTTGGATGGTCACCAATATCAAGGTATATTAATTGGTTTGACTTCCACGATTCACAACAATATAGAATTCAAGAAATTACTATTTTTAGAAACTTACTATTTTTAGACCGCACTACTAAAATTTAAAATTGGGGAACTTATATTTAGTTTTTGAGGTAAAAAATTAGTGAGAGGAGATGAGTGCCATATCATGATGTTCTCCTCATTGTTAGCTTTCTAATGGTTCAAATGGGGAGTCAAACAGAGCTATGGTGCAAAATTTATGGCTCCTGAAAGTTCTACCACCAATTGGGGTAGAACTGTCGCCCAAATTGTCATCTAAAATGTTTCTCAGATTACCCCAAAAGAGAGAAAATAAAAAGAGAGACATATAAATCCCCCCAAGGATGATGTTGAAGTAGTCCACACTCCAAGTACTCAAAATTCACAAAGGAACTCAATCTGTACGAGTGATCTGAATCCACTACTCGTTCACAAAAATAACTAACACTGGGCTTCACCAAAATAGCTTCAATCAATAATATTTTCAATGGTAATGAAAGTGTAAAATAGTACTACATATGTAATGAATTCTTAATGCCAAATAAGCATAATTTATAACACACCCACCCATACTATGGACTGGGTGGAGTGATGACAAAAAAATTGTATGTACACCCGCCCATAATGGATGGAGTGGATGAGAAAGGTATTCATGAGTGGTCTAAATCCACTACTCAAACCTCAAACAAGATGACATTGTATGCACTAGAATAAATCCATATCATGTTGAAAGAGATTATCAAATTGTTGAAGAAGACAAGATGACATTAGGATTCCCCATAAGAGCTATACTTCAAGATGTGGGAAACTATCAGCTATCAAAAAGGTGGTGTTGAAAATATAAATAAGGTCTCTAAAAAAGGATGGCTCTGGTGATGATGGAAGAGACAAGTAACTGAAGAAGTGAAAAGGTGCCCAAAATAGAGCACACAAATGCATGAAGGTAGACAAGGGCTAATTAAAAAACCCTCTTGTGGCACTTCATAAATCAGTGTGAGTATAATATATCCCATACATAAGAAAACACCAAATGAAATCAAGGAAAACACTAGGCGTCACTAGAATAGCTTCAAATAAGGAGACTATTGACCTGTCAAAGAAGTTATCACCAATCATGAGAGGTGCTCTAAAAATAAGGGAGCATAAAAGTGTCTCCATAAAAGAAGGTAAGGTGCTAAAACGGGGGCCTTGATGGAGACATGATACAAACTACAAGTGTGTCAAAGTAACATTGCATAAACTAGAATAGAGAATGTCATGGACTGATGAAAGAGTGTGGCAAATGGTGAAAAAAACTATCAAATATGAAAAAACACATCTAAAATGATCAACTACCAAACATGACAACCTATAAAACACATGCAAAGGATGTCAGACTCAGTTGAAAATGCATCTAAGATAGTGCAAGAGTTCTATAAGCAATACAATGTGGGTCAAGAAAGAGTAATGTGGGCCAAAGAGCATGAAAATAAGATGTTGGTCGTAGTAAAAAAATGCATCTAAAATTGTAATGAGAGGGAAAATCCCCCATGGTTATTATATAGGCACACCCCCCCCCTCAAATTTAACACTTTACATTTTAGTGCATTTTATAAAACAAATGACACCAATAGATTGGGCCTTAAAAAACATACACTTTTGAAAAAATAACACTCAATTTCGAGGTACTGATCAAAAGATATAGTTTTTACAAGGTTATCCCATCATAAATGGGTAAAAAATAAAACATTGCACCAAAAAATAATAAATGCTTAGAGAAGATTAAATTATTTCTACCAAATTTAGAAAAAGTGGATTTGAAAGAAATTTGCAACAAAGAAAAAGAACAATCTTCCACATAGATCAATATTTCACACTAATTTTTAACTTTAAATACAATATCTAATTTTTTTCCTTGATCATGCATAAAAAATCACAAAAAAATAGAACCACATGGTCAACTTCATATCCTCATATCTCCTTGGATATTGATCAGAGTCTTTATTATGACCACTTTTTGGAAACCTCTTGGAGTCCTCTTTCTAGCAGTGAAAGAATGTTTTGAATTAGACACCTATGTGAAGAGAAAACTAATAACTTATCTAAGGAGTAAACAAACAATGTGAAAAATGGCAATTAGAGACCATTCTGACACCATGATAGAGTTAAAAAGACTCTTAAACCAAGATCTCTCCATGAATCCATTATCATGGCCATGAATCTAATGCATTGCACATAAAGAATAAAGTATCTATTATCCACTCTATTCCATATCAAATAGGTTGCAATAGAGATGTACAAATAGAAAGAAGATAGGATAATCTTGACCATCCCATGTATGTGGGACTAAATTCCCCAATATAGGTGTAAGTAATACATAAACCCATCATCCTCATGAATGTGGGATAAAACAACTCCAATAAAATAACACCTAGATAAGCTAAAGAGTAGGAAAGTAATATCCTACACCAATAACACCTTGTTTTCAACTTTTCTTGAAGGCTTATAGGTAGTGACTTCTATAGTTATCAACTTATTATCATGGGTGAATTTTGCATTCTCATGTAGTGTTGACATAATTAATTTCATTTGATTATTCCTCCATTGTTTAACATATGCATCATATGTCCCATTATCTTGTAATATATGAAACCAAACTAAAATGGTCTCAATACCCACTTTGATAGGTAAAGTAATTCATCCACATGTTTTATTAGTTATGCCATCATATCCTTTAATAATATTAGTTGTACCATCTAAATTCATCTATGTGTATCCAAGACAAGTAAAAAAAATCATTGTGCACACATTTTTACTTCAACCATTATCAATCAAAATCCTATTTGTTAGCCTTGCATTTATATATATGAAATCTTGAATGAAGAGTGGTCCGTTATTAGAATCATCCTCTAAAATGTAATGATCGTAGAATTAGAGGAGGCTCTTTATGTATGACATTGAACACACCTACAAATCTATCAATTAGATGATCATTATAATATTGTGATGGTTTCTCTTGAGTTATCATATGAACATTGTCTTGGTCTTTAGATTGATTATCATTATTTGAAGTAGAATTGGTAAATATTTTCAAATGTTGATTTTCTTATGTGATTGATTCATTCAAAGTGCTATTTTGACCTTCTAATTGGATTTGACTATTTTCAATTAGGTCTTGGATCTTATGTTTCAAAGTAATACATATTTTTGTATAATTTATAGGGACTCTATGATAATCACAATATACATTAGCATCATATTTCTTAGGAAAGGGCCTTGATGTGTCAATCTCTTTCTTTGGAGATAACTTATCAATCATATTACATTCAAGCAATCGTTTATGCACATTTTGAGGAATTTTAGTTAATCATATAAATTGTCTCATAAAAATACAATAAAATATTAAATAAATACAAAAAATTCCCATTTAATATAAGGATAATTATTTTACCTTGTTTTTTATTAATCAATTTATATGTTGTACTAATGGATTTAAAAATTGAAAGAGATAAGAATGATAAATATGTATAATAATTAACAATTTTATTTTTGGAAATTGATAAATATGGAAAATTATTATTTTCAGAAAACACTGAGAATAAATGCACTTAGATTAAACATGAATTTATCTTGACTATTGCTGATGTTTGACACTAAAAACCAGCAAATTTTAGCAATGTGACTATGCTTGATCAATAGTAAAATCTGAAACTATTCTTCAACAGGTTTGCATTCCCTAGACAATGGCATAGGTTGGTCATGTATGTTGACTTCAGACTTATCCTAATTGATTGTGAATGATGAATGATAGTGAAAAAAATAAAACTAGAATTGTTACAGTGTAAGGCTAGAAATAGAGTTTGATTATATTTTAAGACAATACTGCACTCTGAAGACAAAAGTGCTTGCCGCTCATATCATTTGGCTATGGACTTTTTGTGTTGACTATGACAAAAATCAAATTACTCACCTCCTATACCTACATTTTTTGATCATTATAATATAGATGAATTCATATTATGCCACATAGATATTATTTTTTTCTTCTTCTTTACTTTGAAACACTAGAGTTCTTTGTTGGAGATAGAAACCTGAAAAAAAGAGAGCAGGAGTGTAATGGGTTGAGCTGACCCAATTCAACCCCTTGATGATTTAATGTTTTTTACATTTTTATATAATCATAATATTAAAATCAATCCCATGGAGTTTTCCCACCTATATTGATTGTGTAACTTTGATCCTTGATTATATGTATACAACTATAAATATGGTTTTGATACTTGAAAATGATAGCTCTTGACTTGATTTGAAATGCTTCAAACTTGATTTGAGACTGCTCCAAGTGCTTGATATTAAACTTAGAAAGAATAGAAAAAAATTTATCAGTGTGTAATAGTGTAAAAAATAGATGTTCAATAAATAATCATCCTTTGAAATGAGGTTTTAATTTGTTTATATAGTGAAATAGTTTCAAATTTTCCTTTATCCAACCTTATAAAACATGTGAACAGGCCCAAATAATATTTAAATTTTTGAAACTAGCCATTATTTAGTGCAGAACATGGCTGCCATAGGTGAATAGGTCCATGGATTTGCCTAGCACAAAAATGTCCCAAAAAATCAAGAATAGTTGTCCCAAGTTGGATACATTTTGAGGGGTAGCATAAATTAGTTTGAGAATTTAACTTGGAAATTTCTATGTATTAATGACAACAAACAAAGGGTTAAGCCCACATATAGACAAATGGCTTAGAGGAATGGAGAATAAGAGTCATGTATTTGGGTACAAATCATTTGGTTTAAGATGTGTCAAGAATTATCATTTTCAAGTACATGTGGCTAGATTTATGTGTTTAAATTTAACCTTTTTTTATTTTAGTAATTAAATTGATATATTAAAGGATAAATGATTAAACTTGAGTGCATACAACACACTTTTTATTTGAGAGGATACTCCAACTTTATAGGGCACTCAAATTTAGTAAACCCTGTAACAATGCATGAAGTAGTCATTTGTCCATATTTGAAATTTTGAAAATTGATAAATTGAGATGAGAGTAAGGAAGGAGTATTCCTATATGGAGATGAAATCATATTGACATGTAACTTGTAAATACTATGGAGAACTGTTCCCCCTTATTAAAGCATGTAGACAATTTGAACCATTAGAAAATTGAAAGTGATTGAGTCTCAATTTTGAATAACTAATCAATCCCTTGAGTTGGAAAGATGTATATTCTGATGCAAATGAATATGGAAAGTACCAAATGTACTCATCTAAAGAAGGTGGAACCATGATGAGTTTTCAAAAAATTATGCCAAGGTTATTGAGTGTTACTAAACTCGAACATACACCACTTGTAATAGAAGATGGAACCACACAATGAGTTTGATAAAAGTGATGCCAAGGTCATTAAGTGTCACTACACTCAAACATGCATTACTCATAATAGATTGAATCACATCATTCTAGATATATTTAATTTCTATTTTCATGATCAAAAGAGAATGAAGGATATTCATGTGCCCATCATGAGCTCAGTGCCCAATGAAATGCATTTTAATCTTTGGAACTGTAACTTTGTATTTTGAAAATGTGCACGAACAAGCATCATGCCTTTGAAACAATAAATTTGAACTTTGAAAATGTGTAAGAATAAGCATCATGCCTTTGAAATTGTAATTTTAAAATTTTAAAACGTGCATGAACAAGTATCATGTCTTTTAAACTTTGAAAATGTATATCTAAACATAAATAGGTATCATTCCCTATAAATATATGCCAAATGATATTGAATGGCATGCATCTATATGCTCAAATATAATTGTATTTGAAACATGTAACTTTGATCTTGTAACTATCTTTCATATGCATTCAAGTGTATGATTTTATACTTGAGTTTTTGAAAAGTGAGTGCATATGCATGTCATATGCCCCCATGATATGTATCAATGTACCAATATATGTTGTGTGTTTGAATTATGAATTACTTTGAATCTTTGAAAACCGACACTATGTTATAGAATATAATCTTTGAATTACTTTGAATATTTGAAGTCCTTATTTTGAATCTTTGAAACCTATATTTTAAATAATTGAAACTTGTACTTTGTCATAATTTTTTTTTTTGTATATTCATGGATGTTTGGATATCTAAGACAAGCCCTGTATCATGCATCCATTTTTAAATGAGGGATGTATCCCCCTATTGTGCCTCTATTTTGAGATAAGGGATGTAGCCTACAAGTTACTCATCTCAAAAGAAGAGCTAACTATATCATGTGATAAAGATATAGTCATGTAAATCATGTCATAATGTAGAGAGTATGTTATCATAGTAATTTAATTTTCAATGAATCATGAATGTAACATAATTGAGTGTAAGGCACACGTGTGTCATGTCTAAATAGCTATAGAAATGAAGCATGTAATAAAATAACCATCTTCGAAGTAGACTACGAAGTAAAATTGCATCATATGTATCATGGAACCACTAATAAAGCTTAAAAAATACAACACACAATGTCACACATAAGGCCAAGGATCACATACAAGGTACATTTCAAATTTCATACATACAAAGAAACATCACACACATAGGGCTAAGGGCCTTGAGCAATGGACATGTTAAAATGTCACATAAGTAAATATTGCACACATAAGGCTGAGTGACATAAACAGTGAGATGTTTTAAATGTCACATAATAAAATAGGGCCAAGGGCCTCAAGTAATTGGACATGTTCAAATTTTTCACATACCACACACAATAAGCAAGCAATGTCAAGCTTATTGTTAATGGGTCATTTGACACACCAAATCAAAGTGTAGATGGTAACCCATAAAGACTCACTTAAAAGGAGGCCTGTAGAGTCTCCCCAAGGTCTGTTATTATTGAGTCATGATGTACTTGATGACCCAATTGGTCTATGTAGAGTAATTCCAATTCAAGGGGTCTATTGGTTTGGAATATTATAAATTAGTTTCAGTGTTGTTCTGGTCTTTTGATGGATTCAGAGGGAATGTGAGTTTATTTGTTTCAGTCATGCAGGTTTTAATTAAATGAGAGTGTAGATGATTTAAATATTTATTCATTCATTACATAGGTATTCAAAGTGCATTTATGATAATGGAATATATCTTATAATTGAGATAAAATAATAACAACATATTGCATTCACCTACACTAACATTAGCTAATAGAGACTTAAAAAATGATAAAAGAGAAGAGGAAAAGGAAAAAAACTCATAAAAATCCAATTAAATGGAATCTATTTGAATGAATGAAACCCATAAACTAATCCCCATCTGGCCAGCATTCACACAACCACAAATGGGAACTAGTGCCAGAGTCTGAGGAATAGAAAGTAAGAAGAATAGCACCACCACTATATCATATACATAGGCAGTGAAATAACCACTTCACAACTTATATTAATAATACTATATGCTTGGATAACACAAACTCAAATTTACATTTGCCATTCAATTAAAATTTTGATAGCCCAACACTAAGGAATAAGAGAGGGAGAGAGAAATAAATAAATGACTGGTCCATAATGTCTCCAATAGAGGAAAAATGAAGCAACCCTTAGAATGACACTGATTTGGAAATATATAGCAAACTTGGTCCATGGAGGGAAAGGATTTTCCCTTCAAAAAAATTTCTTTGACTTTTGTTTCTTGCCACTTTTCACCAATCAACACTTTATGCTTACAAAAAGACAAAAATGAATTAAAATATTACAATTAAAAGACTCGAAAATAAAATAATACATTAAAATGCGAATAGATTTTAGCATAAACAAAATTTCACAAAATTGAAAACATCATTGAAATCAGGTGAGAATAAGATTTTTGACGATGTAAATGATTCAAAAACTATAACTAAGTCTCAAAATATAATCAAAACCCCAACTCGAGCTCAAAAATGGCCTCCCAGACTTAATTGGTCTTTTTGGAGGTACATGTAAGTTTAAAAATGCATTTTCAAAAAAAAATCAATTTTAATCAGGCTTCAAAATCATGAATAAAACTAGAGGCACTTTGAATACATGTTTTACACCTAATCAAGGTATCAATTCCTAATTAGAATTATTTCTATTTGGTTGGGGGGGCCAAGACCTATTTGAATCTTAGACCCCCAATTAGCATTATCATAATTTAGCCTAATGAGATCCCGTGTTAATTAGGATTCAAATCTCACATGGCACTGTCAAAGGATGGGGATGGACCTACAGACCAGTTATGATTTATATCCTGATTAGCACTAAGATTTGGGGCCCCAAGTCCCAATGACCTAGTCAAGGCTTGGGTCCTTATTTGCATTGTGTTGAGCTCATTGGCAAGCTATCAATTAACATTATCTTGCCAATAAAAGAAACTTGCAAACCTAGTCAAGGAAATAAACATGATTACAACTAAGACTACCCCCCCATGATGAAAAGACATAATTGGGGTTCATAGAACTAATTAGAACTATTGAATGAAAATGACCCCCACCTAGACCTAATCATAATTTAAAGTCTAATTAGGTCTATGGGACATAGAAAAAATCCAACAAGACTGAATCATAAAAACAAATTTAATTACAACTACCAAGTGAAAGTTTAGACCTCAAAGACCTAATTGGGGGTTGAAATCTTGATTAGGTCTAACAAGTTAAAAAATTTCTTAGTGAGATACTACAAGCCTAATCAGGGAATCATAACAATTCCTACACTAGTGCCTAATGGATATTTAGAACAATAAAATAATAATGCCCGTGTATCCTCAGTAATGTTATATACAGTGAAATCATCTCTGAAAGTATCATTGAGGGGTGTTGTATCCTATAATGGGGTTGCAACTAATTGATCTATGATAACATGGCCTTTTATGGATTTATGAGATATAATATTCTAGTCAAACTGAATGAGTAACATTACCCATTTTTTGTACATCTTGACAGATGAGGTTTTGACATGAGAAACTTTAATGGACCAACCCTAGTAATAACTTGGGTCTCATTACTAGTCATGTAGTGTCAAAGTTTATGTGTAGAGAAGACAAGAGCCAAACATAGTTTTTCCATTGTGTGTAATTGTAATCATAATAAAAAAGTGTGTGACTAATATAATATATTACTCATTCTCTATGATCAACATCATACTATGCTAACAAGGTGCCTAGAACATGGTCTGTATCATTTAGATATATTATAAGAGTGATTAATATGGTATTGGAGGCATGAAAATGGGCAGATTCAATAAATATTGTTTAAGTGCCTCAAAAATATCTTGACATTTGATGTCTCATTCAAATTTTATAACTTTTTTGAGTAATCTTGTAAAACACTTTGTCTTATCTACTAGTTGAGCTATAAAGCAACGTATTGCTTGAATCATACCTTATAAATATTGGAGTTGCTTCAATCCCTATGGTGGAGTCATATCAATAATAGCTTTGGCCTTTTTAGGATCAAGTTCAATACCTCATTGTGAAATAATAAAAAATAACAGTTTGCCTAATGTTACTCCAAAAATACACTTTTTTGGAGTTAGATATACATTATAATGTCACTTTTGCTCAAATATTTCTCATAAATCTATGGCATGATCTTGTCTCTATTTTGATTTTTCAAGTAAACTATCCACATAATCCTCTATTATCTTGTGAATAAGATCATGAAAAATATGTGTCATGGCTCGTTGAAATGTATCCCCAACATTTTTTTAATTCAAAAGGAATCACTATATAATAGAAGGTACCCCATGATGTGATAAATGATGTTTTCGCTTGATCTTCATCAACAATTCTAATTTGATTATAATTGACAAATCCATCCATAAATGATAACTTATCATATCATGTGGTAGAGTACATGATCATATAAATGTTGGGTAGTGTAAAATCATCTTTAGGACAAGAATTATTTAAATCTTTGAAGTCTAAACAACATCGAATATTCCCATTAGGATTTACTATCGGTACAATTTTAGACACCCACTTTAGATAGACTATTGGTTGAATAAAACCCAAATCAAGAAAGTGTAGAATTTATTCCTTGATGAATAGTGAAAATTTAGGATGTATTTTACATATTTTTATGCTTGATAGGGTTTTCATTAGGATAAATTTGTATCCAATGAAATGCAATTGAAGGATCAATGCCTTGCATGTTGGAGTATGCCCAAGAAAATATATCAGGGAAATCATGTAAAGCTTGCCTTAATGATTTATCCTCATCAACTTTAAGTATGGCATCTAGAAGTATTGTTTTTGGATCTTTATTTGTCTCATAATTAAATATATTTATCTCTTCATATTTCTATTTCCAACATAAGTTGTAGTAGGAACTACATCAGAGCCATGAACTTGGACATCATTCTGTGAATGGTCAATATTTCTAAAATATGTGTGAGCATTTATGGAATGAGGTAACCTATTATTATGATATAAGGGAGGGATGTCCTCATATTCTCATAAAAATTCTAAGTGACACTCGTCGTGATAAAATTCATCCAATTTCATAAGTTCTAGTGATACGGTATCATCAATAAGCTTTGGATATATAGTTGATAATGTGGATATGAGATTAAATAACTATTTTTCTTGTTGAATAGATATGAAAAATGATATATGTATATTTTTTGATGTAATTGAGTTGGATTTTCTTGATCCCTATTTATAACTAAGGCCTTGTATACCTTTATGAGGAGATGCCTCAATAGGATGAATAATGCCTTGTGCATGCTTTCCTAATCCTTGTCCTTTATAACCCATATTTTGTAATTACTTTAATCCAAAATCATATTGTTCTCATTTGTATTATTAAAGGAATATATTTCCTATGCAACTGAAGGAGTCACTATAGAATTGTGAATAGTAGGTTGTACCATTGTTTGAGTAAAAAAATCCATATAAGGGACATAATTTTGTATACACTCAGCTAGTTAACAATACTTAAATGGTTAATGATCCATAGGGCATGCATATGTATACCCATGGAAACTAAAATTTAAACATGTATGCAAAGTGGAGTGGATGGCTTACATATCATGAATCCACTATCTTCAAAGAAAAATTTTGTAATTAAGGTCATTAGGCATAACTTGACATGTTGGAGCAATAGTTCTAGGAACCAATGTGAGATTCAAGGTTATCTGCCCCAATGCCTTATGAGGAATATTATCAAAACCTCTAATATCCATATCCAAATAATCTAAACTTTCAACATTTATATTTATTAATTTAAGAAAATAAATATTTGAAATAATCAATCCCAAAACATTGTTGATTAAGGCCTGCTTAACACCCATGTCATCAATTATAAGTTGAATGTGTAAAGGAAAATGTTGATTAATAATATGTTTTGGTATAAATATATTCATTTCCAAAAGATATATCCTCTTCTGTACATCGTAATGTATTAATGACAGATGTGACATTATTTGGTTCAACATTGCATGGAATAATAGTGTCACATAATGCTACATACAAGGCATCCTTATACATATTTGAATGTTAGAGTACTTCCAAAATGGAGATCTTAACTATTATATTATTAATTTGATCGATAATATTATATCCTTAGGTACTTTCATCCTACCACACATGATGGGGCTCTTTTCCTCTTTTAGTGATAAGAACATGGACTACATGATCTACTATAAATTGAGGGTGAATAGTAGAGGTGGGATGGTAGCTGAGGGAATTTAGAGGTCTAGGGTAAGGATGAATGAATGGAACCAATTGTGATCTTTGAAATCTAGGAGTGATAGGTAGAAACTCAAACTAAACCATGAAACAATAAGCATCATGGAACTAGTCATTATTACGCTCTTGGTCCATATTGAATTTTTACTTTTTCATCAAATTATGAATACATAGATTTATATATAGATTAAAGATTATACATAGTATAGGAAATCAACATGTAAGGAATACTTAGAAAATTTGAACTCATAAATTGTAAATAGATTCGGTCATTAAGATCCCTTTACATAGTTTAAAATAAAATTAAAATTTGAAACCCTAAGAAAAATTATAAATAGGATAGAAGGAAACCCTAGAAACATGAATGTTTAGGGTTTTACAATATTTCACAATAAATGGGCTCACCAATATGTTTTATAAAAAATTTGAGATTAAGTGAATTAATCAAATTAAGATAAACAATTGATTAAATTAGAATGTAATATATATACAATTATCATACATGATTGATTTGTGGCTTACTATTTTTATAAATGTGCCAAAATGGAAAAATAGTAAAGATAAATAACTTAGATGGAATTCAAATCTAAGGACTACAATAAAGACTATGTAATTAGCTATGCGACAATGTGGGACCACTATGAATTAGTAAGATGGCTTTGCTTTATTTTGGGATAAGGTCATGATATTTGGACCAGGTCAACATTCTCTAGTGTTTTTAGGGCGCACTAGCATCCATTAGTGTTTTTTTACCTCTGTGAAAGGTCCAATGGGTATGCCTTCACTTGTATATCCTATGTGTGTATGCAAATGTATTCAATTCATCATAAGATTTATTAAATTCCTTATTATTTACCAAAACCCTAGCTCAATGATAAGAGGAAAAAAACAATGTAAAATTTAGACAACATGCAAGGGGATGGGGTTGTGCTTGACCCTAACACCCTGTGTGTTGAGAATTTCCTACATACCAATACTCTTAAGAGGGATCAAATTCCATGTATTTCTCTCATGATACCGTGGTGTGTGTGAAATACTAAATGTTGGTGCAATCCTGATGTAATTATGTGCTTGAACAATGAATTGTGACCTTTTTGGTGTAATTAGACCTATTGCTACGCTTTTGGGGCATTTAAAACTCAGAATTAAGGAGAATGGATAATTTCATCTCAATGTGCAGTTAGAATAATTTTTGTGTTTGTCATATAAAATCATCCTAGTGAACAAATGAATATAAAATGTGTTTATATACCTCATGACTTTAGAGTTTATTATAATTGGTATTTTTAAATGTGTGGACTACCTATTGGGGTGAATTTTAATTTGAGAAACTAGTCATTGTTTGGCAAGAGGATGAAACCAACAGATCTAGACACTGTTGGACAATAAGATTGTCTAGAAAACATGGTTTCATTTTAAGAGAAAAGACAACCATATTGGAAGCATGAATCAGTCAAAGGATGCACTTAGGTTGGTTGGATTGAGGAATATAAATAATTAGTATCATACTTTCCTTAAGGTAGAGGGTTATTTTGATAGAAGCTGAAGAAAATTAACTTATAATAACCATGGAATTGAGCATAGGTTAAGTGTGCATAGGGGATGGACACTAGTACATTGTTTTAAAATTAAATGTTAATTGTAGTGTCTAAAACAGTGCTACCAAAATAAAGAACAACATCGAGAACTTTATATCCTACGAGCTCAATATCCATTCTAGTATCCACATCCCATAGATTCTTGGTCTAAACATACCAAACCACTTGTTATATTCTTCGTTGTCCTCTTTGTGTGCAATCTAATAAATTATGTAATAGATTTTTAATATTTTGGGAGATATCCTCATTTCATAGGGTACTTACCCAATTTAGCAATTCTATTAAGGTTGTGACTACTCCATTTTGTTACAATATCTGAATGATCTATCTATACATTAGGGCACTTACTATCATAGGATCTCCTTTAGTTGCATTCTGATTCTGGATTGAGTGTAATAGCTAGATTGTTTCATTCATCATAACCTTCTCTCATAGGGATTAGATATTTTTATTTTTTCCCTTTTCTAAGTTGGTTTTCTTTAGGCATCCCTAAAGGTGGAAGACCTTGTTCCTTGTGTTGATTTCTAGCAGTATCCTAAAAAAATCATGGTTCTTAAGATGAGAATGTACCATGTTCATATTTATTACTATCTTCTCCTTCCTCTACTTTTTAAGAATAGGACAATCCTCATTATTATGTTATCATAAGATCCTACAATATACATGAAAATTCCTATTTGAATTACAGGGAAAAATTTATACGATATGATTTATTTCTCCACTCAAGTAACAACTTACCTAGGCATTTTTTTCCCTTGTCTTTAGTTTTGATTACCACCTTGATAACCTCCTTGTCGTTGAGGGGATCCCCATCTTTATTGTTGACTATAATGTCCTTTGTATTTCTTCTGATGCAAATGTGGTACCAAATTCAATGAATGTTTTTGTAAAATAGGAGTCCATCCCTATTGGTACTATATAGAAGGAGATATCCACCCTAGTTGATATCGAAGAGACAAAAGAGTCCACCCTTGAGACTGAGGCATCCACCCTATTTGGTATTGAGGGGACTGATAAGTCCACCCCAGAATAGGTTGTGTTGTTGAGGGACCCCATCCACCTTGTGTTTTCACCTTGGCATCCTACATTGGAATGATTGGTATGGTATTGGATACTATTTTATAATGATGACAAAGACATTTTGAGTGATGTTTTATTTTAAATCTTTTAGAGATTTATAATTATGTTAATCATGGTTATGGGATTTTAAAAAAAGTAGAATACATTGTGTAACTATTGCACATACTATTATAATAAATTTCACTTCACAATTACATGTCCTACACTATGACTTACCTCATAGAACCTATCTTGATCTTTGGGAATACATTCTAGTGGTTCCCCTCCCATCCACATTCAATGCACCATACTGCCAATTTTGGTTTCTTCCCTTCCTGAAGTTCATCCATCATGTGAAATATGACATCTATCTTAGAATCTATTTTTGTAATTCTAGAAGGGTATTCTCCAAAATCCTATATTTTTTTGACTCTGGTCATAATGCATCCTGCCTCAACTTTTGTGGTGAACTAAGCTTGGTCTATGGAAAACCAGATCTTGCTTCAAACGCCTTCCACAAACTAAGTAGCTTTATCAAGATCTTGAAATTGAATGTTCACCCTATTAATCACATGACAAAATTGATGATCATAATCCCATATGGATTCTCCCCATTTTTATCTAATTTATTTCAAATCTTAAAATTTTTTACTAACACACTTTTACATTGTTAATTGTCCTATCGATTTCTCCTTAACCTGTTGAATATTCATAATCGCATGATTATTTCTAGATATGAACTCTATAGTTAGACTAGTCAAAGTTCATATAAGTTCACACTTCTTATTTACGTCATCTGTCACACCCTTAACTTGCCACTTCATTTCATATGTCAGTAATTAATGCTCTAGGTCAATTGACACTTTGCCTATTGTTAAGGTAACAAAAGCTCCTATAGGAAATGGCATGTTTCCTACAATTATGCTAAATATGACTGGATTGATTGTTGATTATTTCACTGGTGTCTAAAAATTTACTAAAAATGTGCTTGGAGTACCAATAATCTTGGAATAAATAGTTTTGTTAGCTTCACACTCACCCATATTCCACATAACAACATTACACTTAACTATGATTGCTCTACCAAATTGCATGGGTTTTTGTACAGCTTCTACAAACCTCTTCTTAGTTGCAACTACTTCTTTGCCTTTTTCTAGACTACAATTCTTAGGTATTAAAATAGGCATACGTGATGCATCCCCTAAAGTGAATGAACCAAGGTTAGAGTATCCTCATGCCCATTCTTGAACCTAACATGAATATGCATTTCATCATTACTTATTGGAAAGACAACCCTTCTTCTTCCACATACAATTGATACATTTGTAGTTTCTCTTAAATCTATTTCTAAGTTTTTCTAACTTCCCTTTTACAACCTCTTCGTGGTTTCTCCATTTTTTTCCTTCCTCTCTTTAGAAGTCAGTTTCTAATTCTTGATCAATCTCTACATTATATGTAGTTCCTACATTACCTTCCATCTCTTCTAGTGCTCTTCTAGCTTCAAATGAAATATACCCCTAAACATAAAATCTAGTAGCATACCCATCAATTGTAGTCTTCCCCAATGGTCAATCACATGGGTCTATTTAGTGTCTAAGTTGCACAACCTTTCCATATTTTCTTTGCTCCAAATAAATTTTTTTGTCTCACATGGTCTCAAAAAATAATATTTGAATCTAAATAGTCAGGTTGCTAGTAACTTAGGAAAATTGCAAAAAAATATTTCATAAATATATACATGGATGTCCTCATAACTAATCACCTCTATAGATACTCTTATTATTATAGCTTCTTCCTCTACAAATGTCTAGCCAATTTTCAAGGTCCCTTTGACTAGGTAGCCATTTCAACATATTCATGTCCAACAAACGAAACCATTGTTAGCAATGGTCCTTGGAATCACTCATCAAGATATGTTATGTGTTGTAGTTTCTGAATGTTATGACAAGACTTTGAATAGTTATAGGAAAATAAAAATAAAATTATGACAAAACGTAGTGCAGTTTCATACACAACACTTTCTTCTTACTCATCATTAATTTATATACACTTGTGATCATTCTTAGCATTTAATGGATTTAAACTTAAGTAGTATGCAAGATAATTTTTATTCTCAATGAATATTTTACTCAATTCAAGATGGTTATGTAAAATTTTAAGAGAAGTCCAATTGCAAACTATAGGTTCTATTAAGTTCCATAAAATTTTCTCTATATCCTTCTAATATTTCCTTTACAAAAGTAGGGTATATATATGTTGCATAAAGACTATGTGTCTTCATCTTCTTTACCTTTCATTTCTTTGTGCCGAAACATTCAATGTACATGTTAAATTTACATGTGTTCCATCAACCTACATGAAACCATATTTTATACAAAATATACTATGGTTTACACTTATCACATGTGTATCATACAAAAATGTGTGTGAACTATACTCTGTACCTTCTTGCTAACAATGTGCACAAAAGTGCATGAAAGTGTAGACATACTACCATTGTAGGTAACGATTGGAAGTTAAAGAGTCACTAGATGAAGGTGAAACATCACATTGGGAACCAAAATGGTTTAACTTTAGTAATAGTTCTTAGAATATGATTATATAAGGAAACTAACTCATCCTTGGAAGGGATTTGATCCATATGAAATAAATAGTTAAAATAAGTAGTCCTTACAGAGATTTATGAGTAGAGATTTGTGTACAAATATGAAGGAAGGGAATTATGGGATTAAATCATGTCCTTGAATGGACTATGGGTTTTGTAATGTTGAGAGTGTTTTGAGCCTAGTAAGATTGTAGGTAGCTATGTGTGTATATTTGATTCATGGTATTTCTTTAAGAGAAATAAAGATTAGTGTTTTTGTATTATGTAAGGATTGTGTAAATGTCCATTATTGTGTAGGTTGCATGGTCTAAGGTTTCCCTTTATTAGACCCCCTAGCTATGATTGGATGAAATGGTATAAGAGAATGTAAAAACTCTGGGATGAGTGAGGGAGTGTTTATCCTCTATTAAGAAAGAATGGGTAGAGGGTAGTGAGAGAGAGTTGAGTTTTCTCCATCTTTTACAAGTGGGTAATGAACATAGGGTACATATTTCATTGAATGAACAATTGATAAAGGGTGTTTAAAGGTATTATCTATATTATGTAGGTGGGTAGAGGACTAAGAATTTAATTAAAAGGTGCATAACTTGAATATATTTACAATACATAGGTTGCAATAATGGGTTAGATGTGTGAGTGAGGAAAGTATGAGAGAGATAGAAGAGAATTGAGTAGCCTAATTAGCAAAGTTAAAAACTTTGTTAAGGGAAATACAAGATAAAGTGGAAGCTAATTAAAAATAACAGAGGAGAACTTGCATCACACCATGCACTGTAGAGATGAAGACGAGGAAATTTCCTTGGAATAAGATGACCTTGAGGTAGATTAAAAAATATATATTGGGAGGAGGAGTAATAAATACATATCTTTTTAAAGAAATGAATGTAGAGGTAAAGGATGTGAAAGTGAGTGCATGTGATGCTAGTTTAGAGGGAGTATTGAGTGGAGAGGAAGGATATATTCCATTATAGGAAGATGAGGAGATTGCATTAAAAGAAGATATAGAAAATGAGAGGGATGGTTGTTGAAGTCTCAGGTTTTATGGAGGAGAATAATACTATCTCGTACTTAGAGAAGAGATGAGGGTGATTGAGGGGATGTTTGACTCTATTAATGTTTATTTTATTGCAGGTAGTGAGGATAACACATGAACTGATGAAAATAGGGAAGATGAATAATGTCACACATGTGGCATTGGTGTAAGGAGTGAGACAAAAGAGTTGGATGAACTATTTGATGACATCCTAAAGGAAAAAACAATAGATAAGGATGTTGTTACAACAGATGTGGTGGAATTATTTGATTTTACAATGACGGCAACATAAGAGGTTAGCATGAAATCCATCTTGAAGATATAAATGAAGGTGATGGGTAATTGTTTTAATGCCCAAGGAAATGGGGAATCCTTTAACAAGAAAGCTAAGAATGAATAGGTAGTGGAAGATGAATACTCTTATAAGGAATGAGTATATGGAGAATGTTTGGAGAAAATTTGGTGGAGGTGGATGGATAATGATGACCTAAAACCCACAAGAAGATAAAACATGAGAAAGAGAATATGTTTGAGAAGGTGGATGGGCTATGCTCAATCTTTGGGTGATGGGGAATGAAATCTAAGAAAATATAGGTGTAGGAAGAAGGTTTGAAATCCAGCATGTGGCTAGAAAAGGTGAAGTACATCACCTAGTGGAAGCGCCCATCATGGATTTACCCTTAAAGTAAAAAAGATGGTTCTACCATCTAGTCCAAATTTGTGAGCATTGTGCTCAAAAAAATCTTATCCATATTGTATGATACAGGAGCATCTAGGTCCACAAGCAATCTTGTATCAACCAAAATATGTAGGGGTGTGTTTGTGTAGACTAGTTTATGTATTTACCATTTGGGCATGGTAGAAATAATCCTTAAAAATCATGAAAACTATGAAACTTAGAGGGTATAAAGTATATCAAAGAAGGGCTCTCTTTGGCAACAACATGTTTCTAGATGAGTTGGTTGAGTTTCTCAATAATCGGTAGAATACAAGAAGTGGTTTTGTTTGTTGAAGGCCTAAAAGTGATAGGTTTTAGAGCAAAAGAAAAAGGGATTCAAGAACACCTCCAAAACATATTATCATTGCATATTTGCATTCTCCTCCAAACATTATGCACTTTTTTAAAAAATGACACACTTCTTAAAAAAATGACATCTCATTTTGAGTTCATACACAAAAGTTATGGCCTTTCAAAGTTATCAGTTTTGCATAGAAATTCACATAATGCGTATAAGCTCTTAAAATACATAGAAGTACCCTAAATGAGATTAATTGTATATAATGTGTGTGTAATTTACCATAATGTGTATAAATACACAAAGAGTGCATAAAAGTTCATGTATTTTGTATATTTATGGACTCTTGTGCATACTGATTTTGATCAAGGTTTTAACTTTCCTTTACTGATTTGACAAGCATAATTATTTTATTTGCTTATTTTTTGATCTTGACCTAATCCTCAACAATATATGTATAAAATGTTGTACAATTTAATTGGTCCAAAAAATCTCTTAAAGAATTCCAATTATATATTATGTATGTTTAAAATCACAATTCTATAAATAAATCCCAACTTAATAATAAAAAGAATATAACATCTTTTTTAGAATAATCAAATACAACTATATTCTTTGCTATGACCTTTCCATATAAGATGTACAAAGACTTAAATTGATATTGATGGTGTGTCTCCGCTGAGGCATGGTTTGAATTGAAAAGTCAGTGTTCAATAAAATGTCTTACACCATGTAGCTATAGGGTGTCTAATCCACGTAACACTAGAGCGGCTAATGACATAAAATTAGATCATGTTTATATATCTATTAATAAAAATTTAAATAAAGTATTTTAAAAATAAGTGAAGATTTTTATCGTTTGGTTTAAAATGAGCACAATTACATAAAATATTTTTCATCTAATTTTAAAAATGAAAACTTATAAATTATATATAATAATTTATTTATACATAAAATAGAGTTAAATTATATTTAAAAAATATTATAAATTATTCATTACAATTTACGTAGTATGAAAGTACATTATAATGTCTTTTAAGTATTTATAGCGAAGAGATCAATAACATGGTAATTTTGGTCATTTACTTTACCTTGGATAACATCTAACATGTCATCTCTATCAAGTAAGAGATTTCAATCATTGTTTGCAATGTTCACTACCTCTACATCATTTTCAGTTACACCTTGTTCTTCATTTGTAATAGTTTAGGGGGAAATTTTTTTGAGATGAGGTGTGCAACTATCCTAATGCCCAGGGTGCACCAGAGGAGGCAAGTGCCTATGTGGCAACAACCACATAAGTCAGAGGTGAGAGTGACAATAGGAACAAATCCTTCTGGGTCTTTGCTTCGATGTACCTTCCCTAGAAGGAAAGGAGGGGGCACACGGGAAACTATATAGGGCACATGACCCCAATGGTGTAGAAGTTTTTGGAGATGGGCCACCTTCAGAGCTACCTTATTTCCCCACACTTAAATCCCAATACACACTTTTGAAATAACTATTACTTTATTTTAAGTAAAAAAATGAACATAAATTCACTAGAATATTTTCATAAAATTTTGACACTTTTTGTGTCAAAAAATTGTTTTCATGATTATTAATGCATTTTTTATCAATGGGTTTCCCTTACGTAAATTATGTTAGGGAAAAATACACTAAATTTGGCAAGACAAAATTGCCCCAGTTTAGTAAATTTCCTTCAGTGATACATGTTCCATCAATATTTGCATAAATAAATTACAATCATGTTTTTCTCTAATAGAAATTTGTATCCTCTGATTTTCTTGATGAAAATTTTACATTAGAAAGTGAAAATATTATTTGATCGAGGTGTTGACCATATCAATGTAATGCAAGGGCATCCCAAGTCCAAAAGGATGGTTAGGTCCTATTCTTTTATTTTGTCAAGGGGCACAACGTGAAAAAATGGAAGGACCTAATCAACACACGTAGGATAAGGGAGCAAAGAATGCGAAGGCTTTAGAGTAAGTGTGGAGAAAATCGCATACATTAGGGAAATACACAAGACCAACTTAATGTACAACTTCTTGATCCACTAGGCTTGACTAATGCCACATAAACTTACAAGGAGCCTACTTAGAGTTTAGTTCAGTAGCATAAGATATGAGTCAACATGATGTGTAGGAGATAACAATTAATGCATGACCTATCTTGACAACTAGTTGGGATTTAGATGATGCCATCTTGGAGAAGCTTATAATTTTCTCAACTCGAGAATTATGCATCATTAATTGAAGTAGATCGTAGTTGCATGATGAAATATCCCAAGCTGTGAACCTCAAATGTTAGTTTGCATGGGTCTTTTTCCATGTAAACACTAATATGAGCATATAAAGGGAAACCCTTGGGTTCATTCAAGGAGAGGATAGAAAAGAAAAAGAAGAGAGGTTAAGGATGACTGAAATGATAATGTGGCTTAAGACTTCTAACAAGGGGAAGGAATTTTTAAGTAGCATAGAGGAGAAAAGTCCAAAGGAAGACTTGAACATTGAATTTATATGTAAGCCCAAAATACAGTCAAAGTTTATAACTTCTACTTGGGATGAATTTGTATAATTGTGATATTTAATTAATACAAAGAGTTCTTGTTATTTCATAACCACTTGTGTTAACAAAGCGGGGGAAGGAGTGAGAGCATTGCACCATTGTGTAGTGAAAGGCATCCTTTCATTAAGATCTGACAATGACTGTACCATATTTGTATCAAAGTGGGTTGAGCCTATAGAGAGATTGGTAGGCAAAAGAAGTTAATGAAATGCCAAACAAGAGGTAGACAACTAGTACTACACTACAAAAAGGTGGGTAGAGACAAGGAGGGTGAAGAAAAGAGATAACTAGGAAGTAAAGATGCCACCCAGAAGAGACGGTGGTAGAGCAACAATAATAGTCTACATAACTAGAAGACTCGACAAAGTCTTGGATGTGGTGTGTGTCCACCAACATTGGCAAATAAAATGTCTACTTGTCCACCAACATTGGCAAAGAAAATGTCTACTTGTCCACCAACCTAAGACTATTACTTAACTTGTATGATATAGTAGTATCTGAGTCAATAAATAATCTTGCATTAACCAAAATATATACAGTTGTGTGTGTGTGAGTGAATCCTAACTCAATGAGTGAAAGGACCTCACCTCCTCCCCTAAATAAGCAAATACAATTATATTCTTCACAATAACCTCTTTGTATAAGATGTAATGGCATAAGACTTAGATTGTTGTTAATACAATATAGACTTAATGGATCAAAAGTAATCCTTTAATAAAGTGTCTCTATATAACTTTATGATGTCTAATAACTTAAAGCAATGGTATTTCTACAGTCCATAGATTAGAGTGGAGAGTTTTTAGATAAAATTGTGTTTAAAATTTTGATCAAGTTCAGTTTGCTATGTTACATTTTTCATTCTAATACCCCAATGATAATTCATGGAATGTGAACTGAAATGTCAATTAAAAAACTCAAACACAATTTTATCCAAAAACTTTCTAATATGATAACTTTTTGAAATACATCATGTATCTATAAAATGTCATACTACAAGACTCAAATTAACTTTATTTCAAAAATAAATCTTTGATAAACCGTGTACACCATCTAACTTTAGGGTGTCTAATGACTATTCATGGGGCTATAAAAGCTTAGAATAAAATATCGTAAAAAAGTCTAATTAGCTACCCACAAATTAATTAAAATAAGTGGACTATTTATAGATTATTACTACAAATTGATATCTGACAAAACAATCCAAAATGCTTAGAAGTTTCCTACATTGGACAAAATAAAATTGTTTTGGAAAGGGAAATTTATAGTGTGTGGTTTACATAGCTCATTATAAAAGTCACTTTGTTGAGATTTAAAAGCTTTTAATATATGGAAAAAATAGTGTAGTGTGGAATGCTTTTAATGAAAGTTATATATATATATATATATATAATTTTAAATGAAGCATTTTCAAAAGAATTGAATGTTGGGGATCAACCAACAAAGTTGATTACTATTATGAAAACAATTAAATGCAGAATTAAACCAGAAAGATAAGTAACTAGAATCAAAAATAGCAAAGAACAAGAGATACAAGAAACCACCCTGAAAACTTGTATTAAACTCTTTACAGAAGGAATTACAATTGAAGAAACTTCTTTTCTTCCACACCTCTCTCAGATGTACAGATCTCTTACCAGATCTCTTTCCCTCAAGAGTTCTCTCTCTCAATTACAATCAATTCCAACAACATGGATTGATACACATATATATGTATTCTATATCTACAGTATTTTTCAATAAGCTATGAAGATCTATCCCTATTATATAACATTAGGGATTCATGAGCATACAATCACAACCATTAGATGCACCTCCTAATCAAGGGCTCAAAATAGTCCTACTTAAAATAGAAACGCGGACTTAAGACTAACACTTAATCTCATCATGCAGACATTCTGTTCTGTCCACGAAAATAGATTCTGGACACACAGGTGACCGATGTCGATCCCTGCTAGTCTGCCTGTGACCGACATCAGTCGATCCACTACCAACGTCGATAGCCTCTGGTCCATTCCTAACCATCGTTGGTGACTGTGTGATTCCTGCAACTTCTGCACTCACTCATTTGATGAAGCTTTTAGCTCCATACCTTAACAATCTCCCACTCAGAGATAAATAGCTGCACCTGTACCTGTACAACAACATCTTCTAGCTTTTCCATCTTCAAACTCAATCATGAAGACCAACAAAATTTGAATGAAGATTCAACTTCTCCTTTGTTACCGGCTTGGTTAACATATCAACAGGGTTCTTATCTGTATGGATCTTTTCCAGCTTCAACTCACCATCCTCCATTACCTGTCTAATGAAGTGGTACTTAAGCTGTATATGCTTGGTTCTTGAATGAAAGGCTGAATTCTTAGCCAAATGAATTGCACTCTGACTATCACTATATAATCTACAACTCTCTTGCTCCTTTCCTAGCTCTTCCATAAACTGTGTCATCCATATCATGTCTTTGCTAGCCTCTGTGACTGTAATATATTTTGCTTCTGTAGTTGACAAGGCAACAACCTTCTACAACTTTGAAATCCAGCTAACCGACGTTCCACCAACAATGAAAACATATCCTATGGTGCTTCTCCTGCCATCTAAATCACCTGCCATATCTGAATCTACATAACCATGTAGAGAAGTGTTTGACCCTGCATAGCATAAATGCCTACTGCTGGTCCCTCTTAGATATCTGAGAATCCACTGGACTGCTTTCCAGTGTTCCTTCCCTGGATTGGCCATATACTTACTTACAACTCCCACTGCTTGGGCAATATCCAGTCTAGTACATACTATTGCATACATTAAACTCCCAACTGCGGAAGCATATGGAACTTTCCTCATGTACTCTACCTCATCATGTGAATTAGGACACTATTCTTTACTTAACTTGAAGTGTAAAACCATAGGTGTGCTTATCGGTTTTGCATCCTGCATATTGAACCATTTCAACACCTTGTTCACATAATCCTCTTGAGACAAAATCAACCTGTGATTTTTCCTATCTCTCTTAATACTCATGCCAAGGATTTTCATTTCTACTTTCAAATACTTCATGGCAAATGTGTGAGCTAATTTCACCTTAAGCTCAGAGATATCCTACATGTGTGATCCTGCAACCAGCATATCATCTACATACAACAACAAAATAATATATCTACCATTATCCAATCTCTTAAAATATACACAATGGTTAGATTGACATCTATTGTAGCCATGCTTAGTCATAAACCTATCAAATCTTAGATACCATTGTCTAGGAGCTTGCTTGAGACCATACAAGCTTTTCTTCAATCTGCACACAAGTTTCTCCTTACCTTTGACCTCAAATCCTTCCAGCTGATCCATATATATTTCCTCATCCAAATTTCCATGAAGAAACGTTGTCTTAACATCAACCTACTCAAGATGCAAATCCTCAATAGCAACTAAAGACAGTACAGTCCGTATAGAAGTCATTTTAACAACAGGAGAAAAAATCTCACCAAAATCAATACCTAGTTTTTGTGCAAATCCTTTCACTACCAACCTGGCCTTATATCTCATCTATCCATTCTCACCTTCCTTCAATCTATAGATCCATATGTTCTTCAGTGTCTTGTTTCCCACTGGCAACTCAACCAAATCCCATGTTTGGTTCTCTTTCAAGGAATCAATTTCCTCATTCATGCCTAGCTCCCACTGACTCTTGGATTCCACCTGTATTGCTTCATCAAAACTCTCTGGTTCTCCACCATCAGTAAGTAATAAATAGAATAATGAAGGGGAATATCGAATTGGAGGTTTACTTACCCTTTCTGACCTCCTGATGGATGTCTGAGACTCATTCACAACACACTGTCTGCCCAAATTCTCTGACAGTGACCGACCTCGGTCACCTCCAAGCCTATAACTGGCTAACATCGGTTCCTCTTGACCGACGTCAGTTCTTGTATTGCTAACATCGGTTCTTGATTGACTGACGTCAGTCTCTATGTTTTCCTGTCTGTGACTATTCTTTCCTGCAAGCTCATTTTGGACCTTCAACTCATCCAATTCTCCATTGCTCTGCTCAGATTGATTCAACTTCTTGAGCTGATCACTATACATCACTTTTTCATTGAAAACAACATCACGGCTCCTAATTATTTTGTTAGTTCCTAGATTCCAAAAATTGAATCTAAAATCATTAGAGCCATAACCAATAAATGTGCACCTCATAGACTTAGCATCTAGCTTCTTTCTATTTTCCTTATCAACGTGAACAAAGGCTTCACAACCAAAAACTTTGAGAAATGAGAGATCTACCTTTTTACCTGTCTATGCCTCTTCTAAAATTCTACCATCTAGAGTTATAGAGGGTCCTCTGTTAATAAGGTAAATTGTAGTATCCATAGCTTTTGCCCAAAACTCTAAGGGTAAACCAGCATGCAATCTCATATACCTTACACGCTCCATTATTGTTTTGTTCATCCTTTCAGCAACTCCATTTTGTTGAGGTGTCCTTGGAACCATCCTTTGCCTACGTATTCCATGCATATAACAATACCAATTGAACTTATAGTTGTAGAACTCACCACCATTGTCAGATCTCAGGCACTTCAATCTCCTGCTTGTTTTATTCTCAACCATAGCTTTCCAAATCTTAAATGTGTCAAAAACATCAGATTTATTCTTTATACAATAGACCCATACTTTTCTTGTAGCATCATCTATGAAAGAAACATAGTACTGTGATCCTCTAATAGAAGCAACCTGAGCTGGTCCCCACACGTTTGTGTGAACAAGCTCCAACTTATGCTTCTTCTTTGTTGACCCAGTCTTGAGAAAACTCAGTATCTTCTATTTCCCAAAAATATAGTGCTCACAAAAATCTAGATCTATGCTTTTCAAATTTGAAAGCTTACCTGTTGACTTAAGAATTGTCATTCCCTTCTCACTCATGTGGCCAAGCCTCTAGTGCCACAACTTTGCATCTACATCTGAAGTAGATAATACAGAAGGAGAATTATCAGTAATACAATTGCATAAATAGAGAGTACCTACTCTCTTACCTTTGGCCAATACAAGTGCACCCTTGGAAACCTTCCAAGATTCAGCTGTGAGAGTTACTATGCAACCCTCATCCCCTAACTTTCTTGAAGAAATCAGATTCCTCTTCAGGCTGGGAACATGCATGACATCTCTCAACACCCATGTGTTGCCATTCTGCATTTTTCACTGCATTTTTCCTTTGCCAACAATTTTACAAGGCTCATCATCCCCTAAATAAACTATTCCAAAATCTCCATGGACATAGTCACTGAAATATTCTCTATTAGGGGTTGCATGGAAAGATGCACTAGAATCTAAAACCCAATATTCTATATTATTATGCAGAGAGAATATAAGAGCATCTTGTGCAACAATACCTGTAACTTTTGCTTCTTCTTTACCTTCATGCTGATTGTCCTCTTTAGGTTTTGACCAGCAATCTTTGCTTATGTGCCCTATCTTTCCACAATTCCAGCAGGCTATCCTCCTGCCATTTATAGATTTGGATCTACCTTTCATCTTTGACTTAGACCTTGATCTCCCTTTCTTGCTCTTCTCTTTTTGCCTTCCCCTACTCTCAAAACTTAAAGTGTTCCCTGATGTTTCCTCTGTGCTTTTCCTGCGAATTTCTTCATTCAAGATTACACTAACAACATCATCTACTTTTAAAATATTTGAAGCAGATGCAGTATTACTAAATGCCATTACCAAGCTATGCCAACTCTCAGGTAAAGAGCATAAGATTAATAGAGCTTTAATTTCATCATCAAAAACTATTTTGACTAAATTTAATTGATTTGCAATCCCATGGAAATCATTTAGATGATTAGATACAGATCCACCTTCCTGCATTTGCAAATTAAATAACTGCTTTATAAGATATACCTTATTTGAAGCTGAGGGTTTTTCATATAAATTTGCTAAAGTAGTCATTAACTCTATCGTAGACTTTGCCTGTGATAAATTAGATATCACAGTAGATGCTAGACTCAATCTTATAGATCCAAGAGCCTTTCTATCAAGAACTTCCCATTCTTCATCTTCCATGTCTATGGGCTTCTTTGAAACTCCACCTAATGGTAAGTATAGATATTTTTGATACAGATAATCTTCTATCTGCATTCTTCATAATTGATAGTTCTTGCCATTAAACTTCTCCATTCTTAGTTTACTTTCTTCTGTCATTGCTTTCTCCCACCCAAATAGAAATCCCTGTGAGTAACCTGTAATCAATATACACTAACCAGATCTGAAACACCTGTTAGTCAACCTAAGCTCTGATACCACTTATTGGGGATCAACCAACAAAGTTGATTACTATTATGAAAACAATTAAATGTGAAATTAAACCAGAAAGATAAGTAACTAGAATCAGAAATAGCAAAGAATAAGAGATACAAGAAACCACCCTGAAAACTTGTATTAAACTCTTTACAGAAGGAATTACAATTGAAGAAACTTATTTTCTTCCACACCTCTCTCAGATGTACAGATCTCTTACCATATCTCTTTCCCTCAAGAGTTCTCTCTCTCAATTACAATCAATTCCAACAACCTGGATTGATACACATATACATGTATTCTATATCTACAGTATTGTTCAATAAGCTATGAAGATCTATCCCTATTATATAACATTAGGGATTCATGAGCATACAATCACAACCATTAGATGCACCTCCTAATCAAGGGCTCAAAATAGTCCTACTTAAAATAAAAACGCAGACCTAAGACTAACACTTAATCTCATTATGCAAACATTTTGTTCTGTCCACAAAAATAGATTATGGACGCATAGGTGACCGACATCGGTCCTTGCTAGTCTACCTGTGACTGACATCGGCTGATCCACTACCGACATCAACAGCCTCTGGTCCATTCCTGACCGTCATCGGTGACTGTGTGATTCCTGCAACTTTTGCACTCACTCATTTGGTGAAGCTTTTAGCTCCATACCTTAACATTGAATATTTTTTATTTTTTGGTTTAAATTAAATATAAGATAAATAAATTATTTTTTAACTAAATTTAATGTTTTTTACATTATAATTATAATGAAAATTTGTAAATAATATTAATGTATATTTAATGAAATAGAGTTATATTACTTTTTAAAAAGTTATAAACTATTTAAAAAATGTAAGCAATATAAAAGTATACTTTAATGCCAATAAATTATATTAAAATACAAAAATATTTAGAAAACAAACATAAATATATATGATCAAATTTTAAAACATCTGAACAATATAAAACAAGTATTTAAGTAGCTATAGTAACAGACTGCTGGTAAATGAATCTTGGTCATTTGCTTTGTTTAACTAACCTCTGACCAATCATCTCCTTCAAGTAAAAAATCTCAAAAAGTATTTATATTATTCATTGCTTCTACATTTTCTTTAGTTATATATTGTTTTTCATTTATAAAAGTTTTAGGGGAAATTTCTCTCAGATGAGGTGTGGATTCTTATAGATGCGAAGAAGATCCCAATTGCTACCTTGCACCAAAGGAGGTGAGTGCTTATATGATGCTAACCACCTGATCGACTGTGAGAGTGACACTGGAAATGAATCTTTTTGTCTGCTCCCCTCAATGTACCATCCCTAGAAGAAGAGGAGGGAACACATGGGCAATTATGTAGGGAATATTACCCCAATGGTATAGCAGTGCTTTGAGATGGGCCACTTTTAGAGCCATCTTATTTTCCTATGGTTGAATCTCCATAAACACATTCAAGACATAACTATTTCTTTATTATAAGTATAAAAATGAGTACTTTTTATTAGTATTTTCTTGAATTTATGACTCTTTTTGTGTCAAAGTTATATTTTTACATGATCATTGATGTAAAATTTGTGTCAATGGATTTTATTGATGCAAATTACATTCAGAACAACCACACAAAAGATGGAAAAATAAAATTTCTCTAATTTGTCAATTTTCCTTTTAGTGACACATTGCATAAATGTTTGTGTCCACAATGTACAATTATATATTTTTTTTAACTTAAGTTTACATCATCCAATTTTACTATTAAAAATTTTGTATTAGAAATCGAAAAAGATAATTTGACCATATTGATGTTAAAAAAAAAACTCCTAACATAAAATGTGATACAAACATTGCTCACATTTTTTTGATAAAAACTCCCTCCCAAAATTCAATTCAAATTTATAATGCAAAACCTGATGTAAAACCTAACATAAATTATGACATTATTATGTCAAACCATAGCATATGTTAGAAAAATAATTTCCCATTATCATGAGTGTGGTTGTATATACACAAATTAATACAAAACTGTATAGATTGTCTATGGATATAAATTAAATGGTTTCAATGTATTTTATGTGGAAAGTGAGTGATTTAATTATTGATTAGGAATTAGAGAATAAAGACTTTCACATTCCATAACATGAGAACAAAGCCTTTTACTAATTAATAATTTTGACACAAACTAATAACATGCTGGTAAGAATGAAATTCTCAGTTTATTATTGTATACACAATATTTTCAAACTTTATCAATTATTGATGTTTTATCTATTATAGGAACCTATCAAGTCTCAATATCTCTAAGTGTGCACACCTTAAGGGGTGCATCGAGAAAGGGGTGGTCAAACCATTAGTGCTTCATAGGATTGTTATCCTTTTACTACCACTTCTTATCTACATAACCATCTCCTAAAAACATTCCCATAATCTTAGCCTCCTCTTTTTCACCCTCCTCTAGTCATTTTACACCTTCATTATCCCTTCCCTAGCCTAAATTCCTTTTTGATAGTTTACAATACAATGTCAACCCCATCAAATGTGTACTCTAATTGACAAAACTCATTTAGGGTCTAGGTCATCCCCTGACCAAACTAAACCAAGACCTAATTTATTTTTGTTAATAACAATACAGAGTTAATTGGGTTGACCCTGTTGGTAAAACATTTAGAAAGGATTAGGGTTAGATTCAACTATATATACACATTAATTTTGTCATTTATTAAGAAGTGAAGAGAAGAAGAGTACTATATTGTGCATCTGTTATCCACTATTCTACCATAGCTTAGGATTTCATACTTTCTTTAGAGATATGGATCTTGTCTTGTGGAGAAGTTTTTTGGATGCATAAATAAGTTTTGTAGCCTAGAGATGATTTATCCTTGTCATCCTTACATACCACAACCTCTTGTGAATCACCTTGGCCAAGGGAGAGATTAAGGCTCATAGGTTCATCTTCAAAGGTTATTATTACTAACTTCATTCCTCCTTTGTAAGAATAGATATATTAGTATTTTTACTTGTCATCCATGCATTAGGATTTCATATACATTGACGTGAGTATATATGTTCTATGCATGTTTACTTTTTATGTTTATTACCCCCACTTTATGACACAAGATTTGGTGAGCAATATATTAAACTTTACTTTACTTGTCATTTACTTTTGTGAATATGAAAACATAGGACCTAGTTAGGGTTATTATATAGTTTTGCTTGACTAGAGGCTTTATAACCCTCCACAGTGATATTATTATGGTAAGATATCCCTTGGATAGGTCTAGCAAATCCATCTTGGTCATGACACCAAATATCTAATGTATAAACAA
This sequence comes from Torreya grandis, assembly GCA_037957365.1. Taxonomy (NCBI): domain Eukaryota; kingdom Viridiplantae; phylum Streptophyta; class Pinopsida; order Cupressales; family Taxaceae; genus Torreya; species Torreya grandis. The sequence goes on along the minus strand of JARHVA010000171.1, from coordinate 4,948,096 downwards.
TCAAAATTGTAAGTAGGATTTATCTTCTTCGAGCTAGGATTGATTTATAGATCGATTGCATTTCCCTTTGCATACATTTTGGTGATCCTAATGTGAAACTAACCCTTGCAAGTTTTCCTTCATGCCATCATTTTTATTATCATTTATATTTTTATATATTTAAATTACTATACCATACTAGTCGGTATAGTTCTAACTTTATGTGTGCATGTTTAACACATAGTTTCTTCAAAATGACTATGTTCTATCTGTGCAGGTCTTCACCAATTATAGGTTACTAGATCAAGCAATTTGACATAGCGCTTCTTCAATTCTAGATTATCATACATATTCAAATAGGTTGACTTTATTTGTTATTTTATTCTATCAACATACATGTGAACAAACACAATCAAATAGGTCAACTCTATTCATTATCTTTTCTTCAGCACATAGGGTTTTGTAAACTTGGTCAAACTAGTTGACCCAATTGGCATAATTTTGGAAGAAGCATTTGAACATCTCAGCATAAAATTTCAAGATAAAACATATTCAATCCCACCAAGGGTAGAGATAGAGCATTCACATGACACACCACCAGTTTTTGTAGAACCTCTTAGGAGCATGCTTATGGATCATGATATGATCGGTCCCTGTCATTTCACAAAATACCATTATCCCTATAGCTTGCTTCCCCAAAATATTATTGTTACTTCCTTTAATCCTTTTGAGAATCTTGCTCCTCCCTTAGCAAAGCCTAGTTCATATCCTACTCTTGCTCTACCCTTACTTGAGCCTCATCCTACATATGATGTTTTTTCTCCTTCAGTCAATCCTAGACCAGTCTCTCCACTAGCCCTGCCTCTCCTCAGTGATGGCTTTCTTCCTTTATTGTAAATTGATCCTTCACCCTCCTAATGGATTGATTACCCTTATTGTGACATTCATATAGTTGTTGGTCATTGGAATAGAAACTACCACTTATACTAGCCTTGGCTGCTATGTCTACTCCTTCTATTAATAGCCCTATAAAGTCTACTAATAAGTATATTTGTTACTTCCATGACATAGATAATCATTCCTGTACCCATTATTGAAATCTTTGAAAATATATCAACACCTTAGACCCTACCCTTACTCAACCTAAAGACAAGGCTATACCTCCTCCCAAGTTATTACCTGAGTATATTCCCAAATATGGAGAGGTATATTATATTTGGAACCAATGCAGTACCCATCACATCAATCATTGTTGCATCCTAAAAAAACATCTTCATGATCACCTCATGATCAATAATATGCCCACCATTCCCTTTCCCATAATTAATCCACATAAGAAGGGTCCTCCTCCTTCACTTATGGTTCCCACTCCACCTATGGCTCCTACTTCACCTATGGCTCTTTTGCCACCTACATCTTCTCCCCCACTTGTTGTTCCTTCTCCATTGGTGGTGCCACCTCCTTGTACCATAGCTACCATTCTATCATCTATTCCCCTTCTTGAGTATTCTATGCACAAGGGACCCCATGAGCATGATCATTCCACTATACCTGCATTTTATAAATAGTTTAACCATTTCAAAGCATTTATAGATAATGTTAGCCATAAAATACCATTAAATTTTAACAGAGATAGAGGTAATGAGAAAAATATTCAATCCAAAAATTAGTCTTGCAATAAGGTGACCTTGTGGTAATGCAAATGTCAATGTAGGGATTTCAAATATTTTAGTCCATCAATGTTATGAATAACTAATTTGGAAAATAAAAAAAATATCTATATGTATATGCCATTGATGCCCCTACCTCATTTATCCTATGGGAGGCAACAAACATCCTATACAACCCTATGGAAACCCCTTGTTTGATTTACATTAGCCCAAAGAAAACCTTTAAGCAATTTAATGAGCCTATCATATGAATCCTTAGGTGGTTCCCACAATGAAGAGTAGTAAACATGAGGGGCAAATAATTTTAGTGTAGATTTGATACTTTCCTTTTAGAGATAAGGGTTTGGTAATCAAGTAGGAAAATCTATTTTTAACTCTCTCTAATAAATATTTCCATATCTCTGAGGGGAAACCATCTAAGAAAAAGGAAATGTCTAAAAATATTAACCTATCCCCTCTATTGGTCCATTTCGATTGTAATTATTTTAGCCAATCTGAAATAGGCATCATGCTCTACTAAAAGCATCAAGTTTCAACAGATTATAGATTTCATCCAAAGGATTGACAAAACACTTAAAGGAAATTCAATACTTCTTCGAAAGAAGCTTCATTTTTCACAAGTGTAAGGAAAGATTCATCTGAAAGGTGGCTATTAAAAATTTTATTCTTCCTATTAGGAAGCACAATTACTATGATAAGCCATTTCTTGGATCTATGGGTGAGATGGTGACCAAAATATTTGGTCACTAAATTGTAGAGTGTAGAAGTAAGAGGGAATCGATGTCTCTTAGAATAGAAAAGGCCAAAGCTCTGAAACATGTAGTCAGTAATGGTCAAACAAGTCGAGGCATCAAAGAAGATATTTTTTTACAATTGAGAAAAAAATCCAAACATTAAATATTCTAACATGGTAAGGATAAAGGACTATTCAATATGGTGATAGGTGTTATCACATAGATTTTGCACTTATTTTTGTGTTGTAGCGTGTTGTGCATAAATCTAATGATACAATGGGATCACCTCCAAGCTATCGGACCTTGGAAAATTTAATTAAACCTCTGGAGAAGGCTAACTTACTTTCACTAAGTTTAATGCAACTGATAAATTACTAGTTCATGTGGAAATTTCACTTCTTAGTGATCTTAATTCTAAACTAGCATTTGACTATGAGGAAAAGAATTTTAGAAATGAATTTTCAAAACTAAAAATGGTGATTGCACCAAATATTTATAGTGGATTTTAACGCTTGCTTTTTATGAACATAGTAGAATAATAAATATGCTAGAATATATTGGAGCAAAAATTCATGCAAATATGAAACCAAAGGTAATACTGGGCATTCACCATATAAGGAACAATATTCTTTGTAATTAATCAAACAATCTCTCAAAAGGACAAAATAATACCACAAATGAAATTTTGTGACTAAAATAAGAATGAAAGTATTTACAAATTTGACAAATAGCCTTGCATACACAAAGATAACATATACAAGGAAGACAAATCTTCAATCTATTATCATTCTCCATGTTATAGCATGTAGATCAATTGTTTAAAATACATAATAATTTTTCTAACAAAAATATAAATGGGCTACGCCATAGTACTTGTATTTATATAGACTACTCTTTTAAAAGAGAGGTAGTTATTAAAAACTCTATGCCTAGTTAAAGAGAAAGCAAAACATAAAAAAATCATGCAAAGAGGCATGATCTTCAATTGGAATGGCATATTTGGCAAGGTAAATAGCTTAAAAAAGGAACATGCAACTGTTGGGAATTCCAAAAAAATGTTGGAAGCATGGAGAAAAATTGTTGAATCTACATGAAACATCTTCATGATCTTCAGTTGAGATGTTGTTATCTTCTTCATGAAATGAGGCCCCAAAAATGAACTCACACTTAAAACAATACAAAGCTTTTAGATATCTTAAGTTATTTTTTGCAAAACCTAACTTGTATTTTTTAATTGGGACTTTTACAACTTTTTAAGTCCTCAAATTTTCACAAAAATGGAAATGTAATTTATAACATGAGTTTTTACAAGTAAGCAACTCATACTTTGTCAAAAAAAATGCAATTTACAAGTTTGATTTTCACAACTTTTTGATTTGTCAAAAAGGTACTTAGAAATTACAAGTGGCTCTTTCTCAAAAGGAGCTACCAAAATGATAGTTACAATTTATAACCTATGACTTTACAATATTTTTTACAATAAGGAAATATAATATATAGAATGTATTTGATTGAAATAATTAATATAAAACCATAACCTCTGAAGATTCTTTGTCCTTTTTTGCCCATGTCTTCTCAATATAAGCATAAAAAATATTGAAGATCTCTAAAATATGAACTTCATTAGGACCCAATGAATATAAGTTGCTTATTTCAAATTCTACAATTGTGTTAGAGAGTTCCCTTTGTGCAACCCTGTATACTTGAGTGTCTTTGCCCATTTGATCTAGTGTATTATGATACCTGATAAAATGGTGGATGGAACTCAAGCTAAATTTTGTGTCCTATGTTGACTCTCTCTCTAACACTCCTTTGAAATTGTCTTGAACTTCCTGTAATAAAATAATTTGGTCCTGAAAATCTATTTATTCACATGACAACTTATAAAAAAAATATTCAATGTCATAGATCATATATGTGACCTTATCATGTGTATCCTTAGCTTTATTAATTCTCTTTGTGAGTATTCTTATTATGAAATTAGCTACTATGTAAATTTACTCATGCTCTGCATCATTTTTAAATATATTTTCCACAATGAGGGTGTCAGTTTCAATCATGTGCACATCTTGAAATTCTAGGTAGAATAGGTTAACCCTTTCTATCTCTTCTTGATATTTGGTAATTGATGTCTTCAAAGATGCCTAACCATCTTTCAAAACTTTTTAGTAGTCCATCACTAACTCAAATACTCCATTTCCCTTTGTGATGAGCTCATCTACCCAGTCCTTTGTATCCCTTCCTATATTACCAATCTCTATTACTGATTCAAGTGTTTCCTTGTTAGAGATATGAGTAATAGATTGTGTTAGTTGGGCTATGGGCTTAATGAATTTATTCAATGCAGATGCCAATTATTCAACTTTATTCTTCAATTCATCTTTTGTGACCTTGTCACTATCCATTTTATTGAAAAAAAAGTTAATGCTTGATTGAACATCATGTTTTAATCCCTCTCTTATAGGACAACCAAGGTAAACTTTAGATATTTGGTAATCCCCCACCACTAGATCTTCTTTTTGTTTATCTAGTGGGGGGAACATAATTTATACTTACTTTTCCCCTATTGAATCATATAGTATTATGGATATGGTTTTGGGAGTTACCTTTGATTTATTTTATGCCTCTACAAGGCCAAAATCTAGTGTGCTAGGGTACACCATCTATTTTCATTTCCTCCCCACTAATTGCAGTAGTCAATTGGGAGTGGCATCCTTTTGTCCTGACACTATCAATGGTGAACCTAAAATTGAAGTTGATGCATTGGTGGTTACAATGATGAGTGTTGTATCTATCATTGATATGGCTACTAAATCCTCAGCTAATGTTTTGGCAATCTCTTCCCCATTTATGGGTTGAGTAGCCATAGTTGTATCAATGATTTTTTCTATCTCTACCTCCTTAGTGGGGGTTTGAGTTATTGTGGAAATAGAAGAAATGGGTGAAATGAAAATGGATGTGCCTACCAAGGGTATGGTAATTGGAAGTGACACAAGTGGAGGGGAAGGCATAGGGATTTGAAAAAGGGGAAGCTATAGGAGTGTGGAACCTAGATTCATGAATGAATCAATCAAAGTTATGGGGATACTCATGGTTGATGTAATGGGAAAAGTGATAGGAGATGAAAATGGAGTAGTAGCTATCCTAGTGGTTGGGATGGCTAGTAGGATTGTAGTTAGGATGACTAAATCCATAACTATATACTAATATGTGGTATTAGTGATTAATGGGGTGGAGGTGGATATTATGGATGAGATGGAAGGAATTATGGAAGAAATTGTGGAAGAGGAGAGTGAAAGTGAAGGTTGACTGTCTAATTGTGTTCATTGAACTATTGGCAATGGAGTCACTAGCATAGGTGAGCTAGTGGGAATGGATGGGACAATTATTTGAGGTGATTTTGGCTCAGAGATAGGAGGGGGTATTGTAGCTAGTGAAATGATAGAGACAAGAGGAGAAATTATTTGTGCTTCAGTGGTAGTTGTGTCTTCAGCTAAAATTATTATTGGTTGATCTGTTAGTGTTCCTTGGCTAATAGATTGCCCTCTTTTAGCCTTTTTCTTATGTTTTCTCTTGTGGGATATTGTAGTCATATAAAATGTCTAATTGGTAGTTTCAGTGTGGCTTGTAAAACCCCATCCATATGTCCTTTTTGCATGTTTTTGTGACCCTTTTAGACACCTTTTTGCTCATTACCCTTCATCTAGAACCTTTTAAATAGTCATTCCACCTCAACCAGACAATATTCCCCATGCTAATATTATTCTCCTAGGTCCCAAATCTATAGGATAGGAGTGACCCATTTGGCTATAACACCCCATATAGAAGTGTCCCATTTTTTATGGTCTTGTCCATTTGCACTTTAAGCCCCAATGATCATTTTCATCTAATCCTTATCTTTAATTAGGTTGGCATAGTGTGAATACATCTGACCCATGACCAATTGTTCCCTATAAAATACCACTCAAAGCTCATTTACAAAGGAGGTGACCAAACTTATAAATCAAACAAGAATATAAACAAAGCACCAAGGCAAACTTCCCTACTCTTTACACACAATCACCCAACACAACTGTAAACCTAATAAAATACTCATACTAGTCCCTAACCACCTTAAACACTATTAATTTGGAATTTGCATCTACATCAAACTATTGCACAAAGCACATTAGGTGGGAGAACTACATATGGCTTGATCCCTCTTCGGAGTATTTGTATGTAGGAAGTGTACCCACATAAGGGGTGTGGATTACACATTTAGTACATCTTTCACACTAACCCCCATCTTTTTCAAGTGATTCAAATGTCATTTTATCAAGCATAATGGAGGGTTAGGATTTTAAAATAAAATCAGATCCATAATAAGTTCTATAGACAACCAACACTTGATTTTTCATAGGCATGCTCACATATGCATAACACAACTACCCAAAAAGTTTTAGGTCTTTGTAATTAGTTTAGACAATAGTGGAAAGAATAGAAAATAATGTCGAACACCAAAGCATCCACTTTTTGGTGGTCCTATCCTTTCACCCAATAAAATCTAGACTCGGGTTTAAGACACCTTCCCAGTCCTGTACAACCATTTCAACCTCTGTATCAGTCATCTCAGTCTATTTCTAGCTAAGTTATATTTTTTCTTATTTATTGTTATTTTTAGAAAGGTGAAAAAGACAAATAGTTACACAAAGTAGGGGTATATTTATTACTATATTCTATACTGATTTATTAATCCAGACCTTTAACTAAAATAGTAATAACACTTTGTTATTCCAAAATAAGTTAAAATATTTGGTGAATTTGACTTACTCGTTTGCACACAAAAACCCTAAAAACCATAGGGAAAATTCTTTGCAAATTTTAGCAATATTCTTCTAATTTTTCCTACATCATAATTTCATATTTAATTTTTATAGCTAACCATAGGAATTTTAAAAATCATTTATTTCAAACCCTAATAGAATATACTAGGTCCCTATGATTTTGAGGTATCACCTTACATGTTAGTGAGCTTTGTATCCTTTTTATGCATATTATAGTTTGCCATTTTTAGGAATTTATATTTCCTTTATTTAGTACTTTCCTTACATCACATTTTTATTATTACAACTTATTGCAAAAAATTCAATTCACTTTCGCTTTGTTTTCCTACTTTAATAGTGGCCCAATATATTAGCTTTAACAAAATTGATAAGAGGGAACTTCAAGACCTTTTAGCTAAAAATCCTGATATGCAAGATGATATGCTAAAAATACTACAACAAGAACAAAAAGCAAACAATGGTCAATCTTCTTAAACCATAAAACAACCAATTGCAAATGATACTACAGGGGCAATTATGTCTCAACAACCCCCTATAGTAGCCCAACCTTCCTATGTGGCACCACCAGTTATGGCAAGTACATCTTCACCTCCTAATGTGGATGCCCTTGTGCACTAAATTAAATCTCTTCAATACAAGGTACTACATCTTAAAAAAGGTGCCTTTAGACCAACATGGGCTTTAGATTCTTTTGCTCTACTTCATACACCATTGGCATTCCATACTACTTCTACACCCTTACCACCAAGTTTTGTTCAACCCAAACTCACTCTATATGATGACAAGGGTGACCCAGAGATACAATAACTTTTCACATAGCATGCTTGGACTATGTTCCAAATGAATGGTTACTAACCAATTTATTTCCATGGAGTTTAAAGGATTATGCTCTACAGTGGTTCTATAGTCTACTAAATCAGTCGGTGAAAGCATTAATCCTTTAGCTAACATGTTCCTAGCTCATTTTAGCATCAACATATCTGACAAGGTTTCTTATGCATAAGTTGTACAATAGAAACAAAGGTCAAATAAACATCTCACAGATTATGTTCTTAGATATAAAACTATCTTGGCTAAAATGACTAGCCCCATGGCTGATGAAGAATTACAAGATCTCTTCAAATAGAGTCTTCTACCAATTTTGCATTGTTAATAATGTTCAAAAAGTTTTCTTCCTTCACTGAGTTATGTCATACACTAAAGGAAAGGGAAGTCAAATCAATTTCAATGGGCAAACTCAAGTACACAAGCATATCAAAAACAATAAACAAGAGTAACAATAGAGTCCCATATAAAGTAAAGGTTAATGATATCAAAATTCAAAATCAACCCATAATTAATGTAGATTTAGAGCCCCCTCAGTGAGTGTTTTTACCAGTGCCTTCTCATTGAACCTTTACCAATCTACCAACATCTCCAGCTAGAGTCTTACAATAGTTATTGGATTGCAATGTCCTATCTCTCCCTCATATTTGAGAAGTTGATATGATAAAGCCTCTTCCATGATGATATGATTAGAATGCATCCTTTGATTTTCATAGGGCACCAAGCCACACAATGAATAGATGCATTAGTTTGAGACACAAGATATAGGACTTGATATATGACAACCTTATTAATCTTGGCACTCTAGTTGAGCCTCCTCAGGGAAAACAAACATAGGACAAGGCTTTAAAATTTTTCTCAAATCCTTTCCTACAACATTATAAATAGGATACATGAGGCACATTAGGTGTCCACCATGCATATCATGCACACCCTCCACCAGCTACATACTAGGCACCTTCAGTTGAGTCACATCCTTTGATCAACATGATTGGTGTGTATAATTCCAAAGTTCCAGCTAGACCTTCGATCTCCTTCTTATAATAGGAGATAGTTGAGGATGATTTAGATTACCATGCACTTTTTATCAGAGCCTACATTGATCACCATCCCATTCTTAATGTTCTCGTATATAATAGATCTAGTGTGAACATGTGCACTATGACATTACTTAAGCATTTGGGACATTCAGAATAGGATATCACCCTGACAGACATAGTTATCAGTAGACAATACTAAAGGAAAAAACAATAGATAAGGATGTCATTACAATAGATGTGGTGTAATTATTTGATGTTACAATGATGGCAACATAAGAGGTTGGCATGAAATCCAACTTGAAGATATAATTGAAGGTGATGGGTAATTATTTTGATGCCCAAGAAAATGGGGAATTATTCAACAAGAAAGCTAAGGAATATGTAGTGGAAAATGAATACTCTTGGAAGGAATGAGTGTATGGAGAATGTGTGGAGAAAATTTGGTTGAGGTGGATAGATACTGATGGCTGAAAACCCACAAGAAGAGGAAAAATGAGAAAGAGAATATGTTTGAGAAGGTGGATGGGCTATGCCCAAGTGATGGGCAAGGGGGAGAGAAATATAAGAAAATAGAGGTGTAGGAGGAAGGTCTGAAATCTATCATGTGGCTGGAAAAGGTGAAATACATCACCTAGTGGAAGGGCCCACTACTGATTTGCCCTCAAAGTAAAAAAGATGGTTCTACCATCTATTCTAAATTTGTGAGCACTATGATAAAAAAATATTATCCATATTGTATGATGCAAGAGCATCTAGGTCCCCAAGCAATCTTGTATCAACCAAAATATGTAGGGGTGTGTTTGTGTAGACTAGTTTGTGTATTTACCATTTTGGCATAGTAGAAATGATCCTTAAAAAAAATCAAAACTATGACACTTAGAGGGTATAAAGTATATCAGAGACGGCCTCTCTTTGGAAAAAAACATGGTTCTAGATGAGTTGGTTGAGTTTCTCAATAATTGGTAGAATACAAGAAGTGGTTTTATTTGTCGAAGGCCTAAAAGTGATAGGTTTTAGAGCATAAGAAAAAGGGATTCAAGAAAACCTCAAAAACATATTATCTTTGCTTATGTGTATTCTCCTCAAAACATCATGCACTTTTTTAAAAAATGACACACTTTATAGAAATAACATCTCATTTCGAGTTCATACACAAAAGTTATGGCCTTCTAAAGTTATCGGTTTTGTGTAGAAGTTCACATAATGCATATAAGCTCCTAAAATGTGTAGAATGTGCATATAATTCCCCTAAATTAGATTCATTGTATATAACATGTGGGTAAGTTACCACAATGTGTATAAATGCACAAAAAGTGCATAAAAGTTCATGTATTTTATATATTGATGAATTATTATGCATACTGATGTTAATCTAGGTTTTAACTTTGCTTTGTTGATTTGATAAGCATAATTATTTTATTTTCTTATCCTTTAATCTTGCCCTAATCCTCAATAATGTATATATAAAATGTTGTATAAATTAATTGGTCTATAAAACTTTTTGAAAAACTACAACTATATATTATGTATGCTTCAAATTATAACTATAAATGTATCTCAATCTAATAAAAGAAAGAATATTAGATAATAATATTCCTTTTCCCATTTCGTGTGGGGTGGATCAAATATAAATTAGAATCACTTACAGTCCTTGATCTAAGATTTTTCAGAGTAATAGGTATAGCGTTTAATGAATATTTGGCTTCATCTAAGATTTTTTAGAGAGTAGTCAGTATAGCATTTAATGAATATTTGGCTTCATCTAAGATTTTTTAGAGTAGTAGGTATAGAGTTTAATGAATATTGGGCTTCATCTCAGATTTTGAAAGTTTGTACCAAGAAGTTATGAAATAGAATTGGCAACCAATGATTTTGTTTTTTAATTAAAATATGTCGATATATTTATTAATCAAAATTTAAATAAAATATTTCAAAATAATCAAAGATTTTTATCTTGTGGTTTAAAATGAATACAATTAAATAAAATATCTTTCGACTAATTTTAATGTCTTTTGATAGAATGAAAACTTGTAAATTTTATATATTATTTATTTATAAATAACATAGAGTTAAGTTATATTTTAAAAATATTATAAATTATTTATAAAAATGTAGGTAATATGAAAGTGCACTACAATGCCTTTTAAGAAGTTATAACGAAGAGACCAACAACAGGGAAATTTTGGTCATTTACATCACTCTAGAGAACATTTGATATGTCATCTTCATTAAGTAAGAGATTTCAATCATTGTTTGCATTGTTTAGTACCTCTACATCATCTTCAATTACACCTCATATTCCATTTGTAATAGTTAATGGGGAAACTTTTCTAAGATGAGGTGTCAAACCATCCCGATGGTCATGTTGCACCAAAGGAGGCAAGTGCCTATGTGGCAACAACTACATAAGTCATTGGTGAGAGTGATAATAGGAAAAAATCCTTTTACATGTTCCTTTCGACATACCTTCCCTAGAAGGAAAGGAGGGGCACACGAGAAATTATGTAGGGCATGTTACCCCAATGGTGTAGAAGTGTATGGAGATGGGCTACCTTTAATACCACCTTATTTCCCCACACTTAAATCTCAATACACACATTTGAAATAAACATTACTTTATTTTAAGTAAAAAATGATCATCGATTCACTAGCATATTTTCATGAATTTGTGACACTTTTTGTGTCGATTTTTTTTTCATGATTATTAATACAATTTTTTATCAATGGGTTTCCCTTACATAAATTATGTTAGGGAAAAATACACTAAATTTGGCAAGACAAAATTGCTCCAAATTAGTAATTTTCCTTCAGTGATGCATGTTGCATCAAAAATTTACAATTATGTTTTCCTCTAATGTGAATTTGTATCATCCAATTTTCTTGATGAAAATTTTTCATCAAAAAGTGAAAAATATGATTTGACTAAGGTGTTGTTCATATCGATATGATGTAGGAGCATCCCAAATGCAAAAGCAACCTTACATCACCTAGGATGATTAAGTCCCATTTTGTTTTATTTTGTCAAAGGGCACAACGCACTAAGACAAGGGAGTAGAGGATGTGAAGGCTTTGAAGTAAGTGTGGACAAAATCACATACATTAGGGTAATACACAAGATCAACTTATCATACAACTTCTTCATCCACTAGGTTTGACTAATCCCATAAAGACTTACAGGAAGCCTACTCAGAGTTTAGTTCATTAGTGTAAAGTATGAGTTAGTGGGATGTGCAGGAGATAGTAGTTAATACATGACCTATTCGGATAGGTAGTTAGGATTTAGATAATGCCATCTTGGAGGAACTTATAATATTGTCAACCCAAGAGTTATGCATCATTAATTGAAACAGACTGTAGTTGCATGATAAGGATCTCAAGCTGTGAACCTCAAATGTCAATTTGCATGTATTTTTTGCCACGTAAACACTAGTATGAGCATATAAATGGAAACCCTTGGGTTCATTCAAGAAGAGGATAGAAAAGAAAAAGAAGAGAGGTTAAGGATGACCGAAATGATCATGTGGCTTAAGACTTCTAACAAGGGGAAGGAATTTTTAAGTAGCACGTAGGAGAAAAGTAATCTAAAGGAAGGCTTGAAATATGAATTTATATGTTAACCCAAAATAGAGCTAAAGTTTGTAACTTCTACTTGGGATGAATTTGTATAATTATGATATTTAATTAATATAAAGAGTTCTAGTTTTTTCATAACCACTTGTGTAAGAAAAGGGGGGAGGAGTGAGAGAATTTCATTGTTGTGTAGTGAAGGTGTCCTTTCATTAGGATCTGATAGTGTCTATACCAAATTTGTATTAGAATCTTGTAGAGAGATTGGTACATGAAGGAGTTAGTGAAAAGTCAAACGAGAGGTAGCTAACTAATTCTGCACTACAAAAATGTGGTTAAAGACAATGAGGGTGAAGAAAAGAGATAACTAGTAAGTAAAGATGTCATTCCTAAGAGATGTTGATAGAGGCGTGATAATAATTGGCATAACTAGAAGACTCGACAAAGTCTTGGATGCAGTGCATGCCTACCAACATTGGCAAAGAAATTGTCTACTTGTCCACCAACCTAAGATTGTTACTTAGGTTGTGTGATGTAGGAGCAGCAGAGTCCACAAATAATCTTGCATCAACCAAAATATGTACATTTGTATATGTGTGTGAATGAATCCTAACTCAATGGATGAAAGGACCTCACCTCCTCCCTTAAATAATCAAACACAACTATATTATTCGTAAAGACCTCTTTATATATGATGTAATGGCATAAGACTTAGATTGATGTTAATGCAATATAGACTCAATGGATCAAAAGTAAGTCTCCAATAAAGTGTCTCCATATAACTCTACAGTGTCTAATGACTTTTCAAAGTATGTCACGTATTTATAAGATGTCATAATACAAGACTTAGATTGAATTTTTTTCAAAAATAAGTCTTCAATAAACCATGCACACCATGTAAATTATAGGGTGTCTATTTACTTTATTTCAAAACACATGAATGTAGAGGTAAAGGATGTAAAAGTGAGTGCATGTTATGCTGATTTAGAGGGAATATTCAGTGGAGAGGAAGAAGATATTCCACTATAGTAAGATGAGGAGACTGCATTAAGAGAAGATGCAAAAATTGAGATGGATGTTTTTTGAGATCTCATGTTTGACCAAGGAGGATAAGAATATTCTCTTACTTGGAGAAGAGATGAGGGTGATTGGGGAGATGTTTGATTCTATTAATGTTTATTTTATTACAGGTAGTGGGGATAACACATGAACTGATGAAAAGAGGGAAGATGAATAATGTCACACATGTGGCATTAAGGTAAAGAGTGAGACAGACCAGGTGGAGGAACTATTTGACAACATCCTAAATGAAAAAAAATGAAGAAAGATGTTGAAATAGAGGTGGTGGAATTATTTAATGTTACAATGATGACAACATAAGTGTTACATCCTAATTCCTCATTGAGCAAACTGACTAGATTATCCATGGATATTTATAGTTAACAAATTTGATTTGTTTATTTTTTTACTAAGCTTTGAGATATATGTTTTTGTGGGACAAGTGGATATTTTTTAGGTTACATGATTACATTACTATGAGTTAGTTGTAGTGTATATGTTTACATTATGATCATGTTGATTTATTAGTTTAGTTATATTTTATGATGAATGTATATCATGATGTTATGATCTCTAACTACATGTTTGTTGTGCGGTTGACACAGGATAACTCCTCTTTTAGAGCATGATGAAATGAGAACATCATCAGAGAGGGTGATGTAGATAGAGTTATTGGGGGATGATAGAGAAACCGACTAGAACATTGCACACACCACATTAGTAATACATGTTAGATGCATAGTGAAATGTCTAGCATAGTGTGTTTTGATGTTGTTTGTATTAGATAGTTGTTACACATGATTGATAGCATAGTTTAATGGAATTCATCTTATGTGATTTGTGTGTATGATCATTAATGTTTGTGCTTTGCATAATTATATTAAATTTGATTTTATTGATTTATGAATTAATCCTTACATCGTTTGAGGTGTTAATTTAATTGGCAAAATTATTGATTATTATAATTAGTATAAAATATTATAATTGACATTTAAGAATAAAAAATAGGAAAAAGAGAAGAAATTCTTAAAATAAATAAAAGGGAAGAAAATAAAAAATATATTAATAAATAAAGAGAAATGGAAATGTTTAAATTTAGTTAAAACAAAAGAAAGAAATGGAATAAAAATAATTAAAAAAGTAAAGAAATATATATATATATATATTAAAAATAAAACTACGCCCCTTTTCATCTAAGTAGGATAAGAAATAATATATTCAGGGAGAAGAAAGGGAGGCACAAAACAGAGTAGAAGGCGGCAATAAAGAGGAGGAGAGTGTGTGGAACGTGGAAGCGGAAAAAACAAGGAAGCCAAAAAGAAAGCAAGCACAGTCTTCCAGGCAGAGAAAGTATTAAATTTTGTATGATTATATGGACTGTGTAATTATAATATTGATTAATTATATAGGAATGATCTGTACATCAAACCAAGGAAAAAAACAACATCGTGTATAATATTCTATAGCGACCTGTATAAGGAAGACTTATTTTTTTAACAAACTATAATATCCTATATAATATTCTCTAACAAAATTATGTGATAGATCTTCCATAGCAAACTTATGGCGATTTAATCATACATATATGAGAAATATTATATAAGTTTGCTTTATACCTGTATATTCCTATAAGTTTGCTAAGTTAGAAATCTCATAAGTTTGCAGTAAATATGGCGATTTAATCATACATATACCTAGAAGGAAGACATGTATAGTATTCTATAGCAAACAATAGTGACCTGTATATTTTATAGCTTAAGGTGTTGACTGGTAATATTCTATTCCCTAAAATATTATTGAAGACTTAAATTTCAAAACTCAACAACTTGTATATGGAAGATATAGCGACTCGTATAAAAGGATAGAAAACTAGATAGTCAACTACTGCACATTGATTTGCATATACATATACATATGTATATACACACACACACACAACAATATACCTTTATACAAGGTAGAAGGCAATATAGACATTCTCTAGCTAACTGTTTCTTGTTGATAGAGATTATATTGAGAAAACTACTTAAAATATAGTTACAATGATTTTGTATTGTATGCAGTCATAGGAGTAGATGAACCCAAGGTATTTTTTTTTTTTTTTGATAGGAATATAAATAAGAATAATATATGACAATCAAAATAAGTATACATATAATAATATTTGGAATTAAAAATATTGTTGACTGTGTATATACATCTAATGATATTCAAAATTAACTGTACAATAAAAGAGAGTATCGACTTACAAATCCTTTTTGGCTCACAAAGGAACTAAGTTGATTAAATTGTAAATGATTAAAAAATTATCAAACTTAATGTTTGAGCATGTAATAGTGGTTCATAGATTTAATGAATTGTCAAGAGCATAGCCAGTGAATCATAAAAATAAGTCAAGTAATGATTATTTTATTAAAATGAAATATATGCTATTGGCATATCATGTTAAATTGGTAATTTTCAATGAATATATTTATTTTCTCTTAATATTATGAGAATAATTACATATTTTGTTATAGGTTGTCAATAAGGTTATATTGATCAAATATTTGACTAAGATTTTTTTTAAAGGATTAATGACATCTATATACCATACTCACATATATTGTTGAGTACATATATACACATGAAATAAATTTATATGTAGATTTAGAAGTTAGTATAAGAGTATTGGTGTATCATTCATATACTCTAAGTTTTGTTGACAAATATAAAATAATTGGTCACGCGACTCTGAGAGTTGAGAAACTATGTCAACGTAAATATAGACTCCTAACCTAGTGTTTAAATATAGAATCATGTTCATACAAAACTCGTAGTGTGGATATTACTATAAAAATCTACGTATTAATAAATAAATTAATAATATGCTTAATGAGAATACAAGTATACATATGCCTATTAGCATATACATGTATATAGGGGTGTGTAATTCTAATTGTAGTTCCATTGGTGGTTCAAATAATATTATAGATTTTTATGTAAAAGAATATTATAAATACGTGCATACAACCCCTGAGACTATAACAAATGCTAGAATGGAATATTATATGCTTTGTGAGAACTGAGACTTTCTTTGTTATATATAAGTGCTTGAACATTAGCTTATGTTTTCATTGATTTATATTACTTTATTATGAATGGTTGTGGTATTTAGTAGTTGTGCTTAAGAACACTAGACTATGATAGTATGGATTATCATAAGGTGCAGTATATTTATAAACTATTTATAGTAATTAAAATTTGTAGTTAGATGTATATTATATCTAGATGGTATAAACTGTAGTTATTATTTCTATTATGAGATAGATATTATTGTGAGATTCATTCATATGTTTGATGAAAAATATGTCTTGGCTCATTGAAATGCATTTCCAACATTTTTTTTAATTCAAAAGGCATCACTATATAGTAGAAGGTATCCCATGGTGTGATAAATGATGTTTTATCTTAATCTTCATCAGCGATTCTAATTTGATTATAATTGATAAATCCATCCGTAAAAGATAACATATCACATTATGTGGTAGAATACACGATCATATAAATATCAGGTAGTGTAAAATCATCTTTAGGACAAGCCTTATTTAAATCTTTGAAGTTTGAACAACATCAAATTTTATAATTAGGCTTTACTATCAATATAATTTTAGACACCCACTCTAGATTGGCTACCGGTTGAATAAAATTTGCATCAAACAAGCATAGAAATTATTCCTTGATGAATAATGAAAATGTAGGATGTATTTTGTGTATTTTCTACTTGACGAGTTTTTCATTAAGATAAAGTGTTATCCAGTGAAATTTAACTGAAGTATCAATTCCTTACATGTTGGAGTATGCCAAAGCAAATATCTCAGGGAAATCATGTGATGATTGGCATATTGATTTATCCTCATTAGCTTTAAGTGTGGTAGCTCTAACTACTATTCTTAGATCCTTATTTGTCTTGTAATTATATATAACTGTATCTTCATAGTTATATTTCCAACATAAGTTATAATAGGAACTGCATTAGATCTATCAACATGGACATCATTCTGTGAATGGTCGGTCTTTCTAAAATATGTGTGAGCATTTATGGAATGATGAAACCTATTCTTATGATAGGACATCATTCTGTGAATGGTCGGTCTTTCTAAAATATGTGTGAGCATTTGTGGAATGATGAAACCTATTTTTATGATAGAAGGGAGGGATATCCTCATATGCTCCTAAAAATTCAAACGGAGACTCGTCGTTAGAAAATTCATCCAATGCCATAAGTTCTGGTGATATGGTATCATCAATAAGCTTTGGATATATAATTGATAATGTGGATATGTGATTGACTAACTATTTTACTTGCTGAATAGATTTGAAAAAAGTTATATGTATATTTTTATATATAACTGAGTTGGATTTTATTGAACCCTATTTATAAGCAAGGCCTTATATACCTTTGTGAATAGATGCCTCAATAATATGAATAATGCCTTGTGCATTCTTTCCTAATCCTTATCTTTTATAACCCATCATCTGTAAATACTTTAATCCAAAATCACATTGCTTCTCATTTGCATTATTAAAGGAATATATTTCCTATGCAACTATAGGAGTCACTATAGAATTGTGAATAATATGTTGTACCACTATCTAAGTAGAAAAATCCATATGAGGGACATAATTTTGTATAGATTCAGTTAGCTAACAATACCTAAATGGTTCATGACCCATAAGACATGCATATGTATAGCCTTGGAAACTAAACTTTAAACATGCATGCAAAGTGGAAGGGATGGCTTGCATATCATGAATCCATGGTCTTCCAAGCAAAATGTTGTAATTAAGGTCATTAGGCATAACTTGACATGTTGTAGCAATAGTTCTAGGAACCAATGTGATATTCAAGGTTATCTACTCCAGTACTTTCTGAGGAATACTATCAAAACTTCTAATATCTATATCCAAATAATCCAAACTTTCATCATGTATATTGAGTAGTTGAATAAAATAAATATTTCAAATATTCAATCACAAACCATTGTTGACTAAGGCCTTCTTAACACCCATGTCATCAATTATAAGTTGAATTTGTAAAGGTAAACATTGATTAATAATATGTTATGGTAGAAAATCTTCATTTTCAAAAGATATAGCCTCTTTTGTCCATCATAATGTATTAATGATAGATTCAACATTATTTGGTTCAGCATTGCATGGAATAATAATGTCACATAATGCTACATACATGGCATCCTTATACATATTTGAATGTTATAGTAACTCCAAAATGGAGATCTTAACTATTGTGGTATTAAGTTTATCTATAATATTATATCCTTAGGTACTTTCACCCTACCACACATGATGGGGCTCTTGTCCTCTTTTATTGATACCAACATGGATCACATGATCTACTATAAGCTGATGGTGAATAGTAGAGGTGGGATGGTAATTGAGTGAATTTATAGGTCTAAGGGAAAGATGAATAAACGAACCTAGTTGTGTTCTTTGATGTCTAGTAGTGATAGGTGGAAACTCAAACTAAACCATGTAATGATAAGAATCATAGAACTAGCCATTATTATGCTCTTCATCCATATTGTATTTTTAAATTTCTCATCAAATTATGAATATATAGATTTATATATAGCTTAAAGATTATACATATTATAGGCAAGCAATAGTAAGGAATACTTAGAAACTTTGAACTAAGAAATGGTAAATATATTCAGTGATTTAGACCCCTTTACATATTTTAAGAAAAAAATAAAATCTAAAACCCTAATAAAAATTATAAATAGGAAAGAAGGAAACCCTAGAAACATGAATGTTTAGGGTTTTAAAATATTTGACAATAAATGGGCTCACCAATATGTTTTATCAAAATGTTGAGATTAAGTAAATTAATGAAATTAAAACAAACAATTGAGTAAATTAGAATGCAAGAGATATATAATTATCACACATCACTGATTTGTATCTTACTATGTTTAGAAATGTGCCAAAAGGAAAAAGTACTAAAGACAAATAACTTAGTTGGAACTCAAATCTGAGGACTACAACAAAGACTATGTAATTAGTTATGGGATAATGTGGGATCACTATGAATTAGGAATAATGATTTGCTTTATTCTAGGAAAAGGTCATGATATTTGGATAAGGTCAGCATGTACTAGTGTTTTTAGGGTGTACTGACATCCATTAGGATTTTTTACCTATGTGAACGTTCTAATGGGTGTGCCTTTGCTTTTAGATCTTATGTGTGTATGTGGATGTATTTGCTTCATCATGCGATTCATTATATGCCTTATTGTTCACCAAAACCTTGGCTTAATGATAAGAGGGATAAAATAATGTAAACTTGGGATATCGGGCAAGGGAATCAGGTTATGCTTGACCTTAGCACCCTATGTGTTGAGTGTTGCCTACATAACAATACTCATAAGAGGAATGAAATTCCATTAGTTAATCTCATGATATAGTGGTGTGTCTGCAATAATGGTGAAATACTACATGTTGGTATAATCCTGGTGTAATTATGTCTTTGATCAATGAAGTGTCATCTTTCTGGTGTAATTAGACCTATCCTTAAGCTTGTGGGTGTTTGGAACTCAAAATTAGGAAGCATAGATAATTTCATCTCAATGTGCAATTAGAATAATTTTGGTGTTTGTCATATAGAACCCTCCTAGTAAACAAATGAATATAAAATGTGTTTATATAGGTGGTCCTTTTAGAGTTTATTATAATTGGGATTTTGAAACTTGTAGGATGACCCATTGGGGTGAATTTGAATTTGGCAAACTTGTCATTGTTTGGCAAGAGGATGAAACTGATGTATTTAGACACTGTTGGCCAACGAGATTGTCTAAAAAGTATGGTTTCATCTAAAGAGTAAAGACAACCATATTGGAAGCATGAATCAAACAAGGGATGCGATTAGGTTATTTGGATTGAGAAATAAAAATAATTATTATCATATTTTCCTTAAGGTAAAGGATTATCTACACAGAAGTAGAAAAAAATTGGTTTATAACTAGGGAATTGATCATAGGTTAAGTGTGTATAGGGGATGGTCACAAGTGCATTGTTTTCAAATTAAATGTAGATTTTAGTGTCTACAACAGTGTTTCTAAAATAAAAAACATTTGGAAATTCATATCCTATGAGATCAATATCCATTCTAGCATCCACATCCCATGGATTCTTGGTCTAGATATACCAAACCTCTTGTTATGTTCTTTGTTGTCCTCTTTGTGTGCAATCCAATAAATTATGTAATAGATTTGTAATATTTTGGGAGATATCCTCATTTCATAGGGTTAACCAACTTTAGCAAGTTTGTTAGGGTTATGACTACATTTTTTTATAATATATGAATGATGTATCCATACATGTGGGCATTTACTATCATAAGATCTCATTTAGTTGAATTTTTATTTTGGATTGAGAGTAATAATTAGATTTTTGCATTAATCATAACCTTCTCTTTCATAGGGTTTAGATACTTGTCCTCTTGCTTCTCTACATTATCCATATTCTAGGTTTTTTATTTAGGTTCATTGGTTTAATTCTTCTTAATTCAACTCCCTCTAGTCTACATCCCCATACTGCCTTGATTAACTACTCCACATCAGTTCTAATCATAACATTGGCCTTTTCCACAACTAACATATTCAATATCACAAGGATTTGCTTCAAATACTTGCCTAATCCCTCTTACAAACATATGTAGCTTCAAATGCAATATACCCCTAAACACAAAATTTAATAACATACCCATCAATTGTAGTTTTCACCCATTGGCCAATCACATGTGTCCATTCATTGTCTAGGTTGCGTAATCTTTCCATATTTTATTTACTCCACACAAAATGTTCTGTCTCACATTGTCTAAAATAATAGTATTTGAATCTAGATAGTCAGGATGCTAGTCACTTAGGTAACTTGCAACAAAATATTTCATAAATATATCCATGGATGTTCTCATAAATAATTGCTTCTATAGATACTCCTATTACTATAGATTCTTACTCTACAAACCTATGTATCCTTGTGTCTAGCTAGTTTTCAAGGTCCCTTTGACTAGGTAACCATTTCAACATATTCAGGTGCAAGAAATGGAACCATTTTTATTAGTGATCCCTATAATCACTCATCAGGACATGATATGTGTTGTAGTTTTTGAATGTTGTAATAAGACTCAGAATGGTTATAGGAAAATAAAAACAAATTTATGACTAAACATAGTGAAGTTTCATACGAAACTCTTTTTTCTTACTCATCATTAACGTATATGCACTTATGAGCATTCTTAGCATTTAATGGATTCAAACTTAAGCAATATACAAGAATACATTTATTCATAATGAATATTTTACTCAATTCAAAATGGTTCTATATAACTTTAAGAGAAATTAGATTGCAAATTATAGGTTCTATTTAGTTCAATAAAATTTTCTTTGTATCCTTGTAATATTTCCTTTACAAAAGTAGGGTATATATATATATATATATATATATATATATATATATATATATGTTGCGAAAGACTATGTGTCTTCATTTTCTTTACCTTTCATTTTTTGTGCCAAAATATTCGAGGTACACATTAAAATTTCATGTGTTCCATAAACCTACATGAAACTATATTTTATATAAAATATACTTTGGTGTACACTTGTCATGTGCTTACCATACAAAACTGTGTGTGAACTATACTTCATACCTCCCTTCTAACAATGTGCACACAAGTGCGTGACAGTGCACACATACAATCATTGTAGGTAATAGTTGGAAGTTAAAGAGTCACTAGATGAAGGTGAAACATCACATTATGAACCAAAATGGTTTAACTTTAGTAACAGTTCTTAGAATATGCCTAAATAAGGATATTGACTCATCCTTGGAAGGGATTTGATCCATATGAAATAAATAATTAAAATTAGTCATTAGAGAGAGTTGTGAGTTTAAATTTGTGTAAAAATATGAGGAAAGGGAACTATGGGATTAAATCATGTCCTTGAATAAAGGTTACCACAATGTGTAGAAATGCACAGAAAATGCATAAAGGTTCATGTATTTTGTATATTTATGGATTGTTGTGCACATTGATGTTGATCTAGGTTTTAGCATTATTTCATTGATTTGATAAATATAATTATTTTATTTTTGTAATCTTTGATCTTGATCTAATCCTCAACAATATATGCATAAAATGTTGTGCAAGTCAATTGATTCAAAAAACCTTTTAAAAAATTGCAATTATATATTATGTATACTTAAAATTGTAACTCTATATAATATTAGTGTTTGTAAATGAATCACAACTTAATAATATAACATCTTTTTTTAAATAATCAAATACAATTATATTCTTCATTATGACCTTGCCATATAAAATTTGAAAGAAAAAGACTTTAAATTGATTTTGATGGTGTGCCTTGACTAGGCAAGGTTTGAATTGAAAAGTCAGTCTTCAATAACTTCAGGGCGTCTACACCACGCAACTCTAGGACGTCTAATCGACGTCATGTGGTTATAAAAGTCATTTCTTGCTGAGAATTGGGATACATGTGAACGTATAAAACAATTCAAAATGCTCTTTATAGTTTGTAAGTTGTGGTTTACAAAGTTCATTATAAATGTGTGGCTTTGTAGAAATTTACTACTATTGCGTGTCACAATAGGGAAGAAATGTACACAATGAATATTCCACCGAGAATTTGCGTGTCAGTTGGTTGGTTTCATATATACAATGAATATCCATCCCTCTCCCAATCGAATAAATAATATTCCTCTTCCCATTCCGTGTGGGGCGGGTCAAATATAAATAAGAATCACTTACAGTCCTGATATCTGAGATTTTCCAGAGAGCAGTGGGTATAGCCTTTAATGAAAATTTGGCTTCATCAATGTTGGCAATAGATTTTTTCTTTTTAAAAATTAGAACATGTTGACATATTTATTAATCAAAATTTAAATAAAGTATTTTCAAAATCATCAATGTTTTTAATCTTTTTGTTGAAAATGAACATAATTAAATAAAATATATTTCAACTAATTTCAATGTCTTTTGGATAGAATGGAAATTTGTAAATTATATATTATAAATTATTTATAAAAAATGTAGTTATTACGAAAATACAGTATAATGCTTTTTTAAGTAGTCATAACAAAGAGACTAATAGTAAGGGAATTTTGGTTAATTGTTTTACTCCAACCAATATTTGATATGTCATCTCCGTCAAGTAAGAGATTTCAATCATTGTTTACATTGTTCACTATCTCTACATCATCTTCAATTACACCTTGTGCTCCATTTGTAACAATTTAGGGGAAATTTTTTCTAAGATGAGGTGTGGAATTGTCCCAATGGCCATGTTGCGCCAAAGGAGGCAAGTGCCTATGTGGTAGCAAACACATAAGTCAGCGGTGAGAGTGACAATATGAATGAATCGTTTTGGTTCTTTCTTTCGATGTACCTTCCCTAGAAGGAAAGGAGGGGCACACATGAAATTATGTAGGGCATGTTACCCCAACGTGTAGAAGTGTTTGGAGATGGGCCACCTTCATAGCCACATTATTTCCCGTGGACACTTAAATCTCAATACACATTTGAAATAGCCATTACTTTATTTTATGTAAAAAATGAGCATCAATTCACTAGTATATTTTCATGAATTTATGACACTTTTGTGTCGAAAAAATATTTTTTCCACAATTATTATCAAAACAAAATTATCAACAAGTTTCCCTTATGTAAATTGTGTTAGGGGAAACTACACTAAATCTGGCAAGACAAAATTGATCCAATTTAGCAATTTTCCTTCAGTGATGCATGTTGCATCAAAAAATTATAATTATGTTTTCCTCTAACATGAATTTGAAACATCCGATTTTCTTAATGAAATTTTTTCATCAGAAAGTGAAAAAGATGATTTGATTGAGGTGTTGATCATATTAATGTGATGTAGTTAGATTAAAAAATGGTTAAGTCCTTTTTTTTTGTCAAGGGGCACAACACATTAAAAAGGATAGACCTAATCAACACATATAGAACAAGTGAGTAGAGGATGCAAAGGCTTTGAAGTAAGTGTGGAGAAAATCACATACATTAGGGCAACACGCAAGACCAACTGAGCATACGACTTCTTGATCCACTAGGTTTAACTAATGCCATGTAGACTTACAGGGAACCTACTCAGAGTTTACTTCATTAGTGTAAGGTATAAGTTAGCGGGATGTGTGGGAGATAGCAGTTAATGCATGACCTATCCGAATAGGTAGTTACAATTTAGATGATGTCATCTTGGAGGAGCTTATAATTTTGTCAATTGAGAGTTGTGCATCATTAATTGAAGCAAACCGTAGTTGCATGATGAAGGATCTCAAACCATGAACCTCGAATGTCAGTTTGCATGGGTTTTTTGCCATGTAGACACTAGTATGAACATATAAAGGGAAACCCTTGGGTTCATTCAAGGAGAGGGTAGAAAAGAATAAGAAGAGAGGTTAAAGATGACCGAAATGATCATGTGGATTAATACTTCTAACAAGGGGAAGGACTTTTTAAGTAGCACAAAGGAGAAAGGTAGTCCAAACGAAGGCTTGAACACTAAATTTATATGTAAGCCCAAAATAGAGCCGAAGTTTATAACTTCTACTTGGGATGAATTTTTATAATTATGATATTTAATTAATGCAAAGATTTCTTGTTATTTCATAACCACTTGTGTAAAAAAATGGGGGAGAAGGAATGAGAGCATTTCACTATTGCATATTGAAAGACATCCTTTCATTAGGATATGACAATGATTGTACAAGATTTGTATCGGAGTGGGTTGAGCCTGTAGAGAGAATGGTAGGTGAAAGAAGTTAGCAAAATACTGAACAAGAGGCAGATAACTAGTTTTCCACTACAAAAAGGTGAGTAGAGATAAGGAAGGTGAAGAAAGGAGATAACCAAGAAGTAAATATGCCACCCAAAAGAGATGCTAATAGAGGCATGATAAAAATTGACATAGCTAGAAGACTTGGCAAAATCTTGGATGCGGTGCATGTCCACTAACATTGGTAGAGAAAATGTCTACTTGTCCACCAACCTAAGACTATTAGTTAGGTTGTATGATGTAGGAGCATCTGAACTCATAAATAATCTTGCATCAACCAAAATATGTAGGGTTGTGTATGTGAGTGAATCCCAACTCAATGAGTGAAAGGACTTCAACTCCTCCCCTAAATAATCAAATACAACCATATTCTTTGCAATGACCTCTTTATATAAGATGTAATGACACAAGACTTAGATTGATGTTAATACAATATAGAATTAATCGATCAAAATTAAGTCTTCAATAAAATGTCTCCATATAACTCTACGGTGTCTAATGACTTTACAAAGTATGTCATGTATCTATAGATGTGATAGTACAAGACTTAAATTGACTTTATTTCAAAAGTAAGTCTTCAATAAACCATGTACACCATGTAACTTTTAGGATGTCTAATGACTATTCATAGGGTTATAAAAATTATAAGAAAATATCATCGAGAAGTCTAATTAGCGATGCAAAAATTAATCAAAATAAGTGGACCACTTTTTTATATAAATTATTGTTA
Source organism: Torreya grandis (assembly GCA_037957365.1). Taxonomy (NCBI): domain Eukaryota; kingdom Viridiplantae; phylum Streptophyta; class Pinopsida; order Cupressales; family Taxaceae; genus Torreya; species Torreya grandis. The sequence goes on along the minus strand of JARHVA010000171.1, from coordinate 4,921,793 downwards.
CAAATTGATAACTTACAAAACAATCCAAAATGCTTAAAAGTTTCCTATGTTGGACAAAATAAATTTGTCTTGGAAAGGGAAATTTATAGTGTTTGGTTTACAAAGGTCATTATAAAAGTCTCGCTTTGTTGAATGTTTTACAACATGTCATTTTTTTTCATTTTTCCCACTGGCAACCAAAGGGATCAATTAATTTTATAAAAATGATCAATAATAATTTTTAATCAAACACATTATTTTATTATTGCCTTAAAAAAATTTGAAGACACATATCAAAATTAATATGGGTCATTAATATGAAACAAAGTGTCAAGTTGGAACTTGTGTGGCTCATTAATATCAAAGCCAATGCCATTTTCCACATATCTTGGAGATATTTTTTTTAATAATGTGGCAAGTTAATGCCACCCTATGTACCACCAACAAGAATCTCTCCCTAATTTTCTTGTACCTCCTCACCCCAAACAACCATGGAACCTACCCAAAATTTATTGACCATGCAAGGTTTTGCATAGGATTTTTTGTTGGCAAAATGAAGGGATGAAATGTTATGCATGGGTGTGTTACCTATATACACATAATATTTTAAAACTTTTATTGATTACTAACACTTTGTATCTTACAGGACCCTATTGAGTCTCAATATCTCTGAGTGCACACTTAAGGGGTGTACCGAGAAAGGGGTGGGCAGACCATTGGTGCTCATAAGATTGTTGTCCCTTTTGCCACTTTCCATCTACACACTTGTCTCCTAAAATCATTTACCCTAAGATTATTATTCTCATTCTTACCCATTCCACTCATTCGTCATGCTTTATCCTCCTTTTTATTGCCTTATTCCCTTTTAGACAGTCAATTTTACTATTGATTGGGTTGACCTTGTACTATCTCTAGGTATTTTTCATTCTTTGAGCCTGTTAGCCTTTGGCTAACCTAGCTCAGGACTTAGTGATTTATCCCATGAAAACATATAGGGTCAACCTGGTATATCTAAAACATTTTTTTAGGATTTAGGGAAAGATCTGCCTATATATACAAGTTCATTTCCAACCATTTATAAGAATAGAAATGAATAAGAAGAAATATAAACAAACATCTGCATATTGACCATTCTACCTGAGGAATAAAGCTTAAGTTTCCATACTTTCCTTGGAGATACGATATTATCTTATGGAGAAGTCTTTTGGATGCATAGATGGGTTGTGTATCCTAGAGCTGATTTATCTTTGTTATCCTTACATACCATAATAATCTCTTATGAAGCACCTTGGCCAAGGGAGAGATTGAGGTCTGGCAGGTTCGTCTTCAAAGGTAAGTATTCCTAACTTAATTTCTCCTTTCTAAGAGTAGATAGATAATGCAATTGTGATTCTCTTCCATGCATTAGGATTCAGTATACATTAATGTGAGTATATATCTTCTATGCATGTGTAGTTTAGTTTGTTTTATATCTAACCCCCACTTTATGCCACAAACTTTGGTGTGCACTAGATTAGATTTAATTTCTTGTTTATTAGAATAGAGTGAATATCAAACCTATGACTCTTTTAGGGTTGTTGCATGATTGTGTTAGACTGTAGGCTTTGGAACCCTTCTTAGCATGGTGTATTGTGACAAGTGATCCCCTAATCAGGTATAATGGATCTCCATATTAGTCATACTTCCTCTTAACAAATGTATTCCCAATCAAAAGTGTAGGTATGCTCTATCTTTTCTGATCCAAGATTGATTTATAGACATGATGCATTTTTGATTGCATACATTATGGTGAACCCAAAGTTAATCTAACTCTTACAAGATTTATTCATTTTTTTCATTATTTTTATCTTATATTTATCATATTGGATCGACTCTATCGACCCAACTCTAATCTTTGTGTGCAGGGTTTTAAGAATAGGCAATTGGATCGACCTAGTCGACCCAGTACAAATTTCATGCTTTTCAAACATCCAGTTCATATTAGTAGGTCGATCCAATTGACCTTGTACATTCTAGACACTCTACAATAGGTTATTCTATAGTTTGATTGACTTAGTTGACCAAGTTAGTAGCTATTACAAGCATATATCAAGGTTCTTGAGTAGTAATCTTCATTCTCTGCATCTCTGATCCACCAAGATTCCTTTCTATCATCCATCTTTTTTATTTACCATCTTTGCTTTTACAGTTTATAGTCTTCAACCCTTGCACAATCAACTAGATCAACCCTGTCAACCCAATTATGTGTTTTGTATGCTATCTGGATAAATAGGTTGACTCTACTGACCTTGTTCTTTTTTAGACCTTGCTGTCATAGTAAAGGCTTGACCCTGTCAACCCTATTTTGTATTTTTTACATACATTGTTGAGTATATCAACATTGTACCTTGTTTCAAAATTAGAATTAACCTTATATGCTAGTAATTAGCTCACACTTTATTTTCTTGTTGCTTACATGCTTAGAATAGTTCACATATTCTAATTATGGGGTTTTTAATTAACCATTTAGTTTCTCTATTTATATTTTATGCACACATGACCAAATCGTAAAATATAAATAAGGATTTTAACATTTGTCTACCCAAGGCCAACCTACTTGGATTTCATCACCAAGGGGGAAGTTGACTTAATGTCCTAGTCAAGTATAAAGCATAATTAATGGCATATTTTGGCTAAGCACCCATTACCATTATTGATATGGTGTGTAAAGTGAGGGGTAGGACCCAATACCAAGCCTGTATCATTACCACTCTACATCACTTTTAGCCCAAACTACTTGAAACCATCCTTAGATTGTTATCTAGTTCCTTGCAAATAACCAACTTCCCATCATATTCAAAATCATATTCTAATAATCTAACAAACATTTAGTTTGAACAATTAGTTAGCTCTTTACTTTCCAGGTTGATTGCTTCCTCTTTTCTCAATTGTATTTTGTATTGCAAAATCTTGCACCAGTAAGTATTGGTGTAAGGTTTTGTGACATGTGCTTGAACTAGATTAGCCAGTGTTGATCCAATTGACTATTTGTTTCCTTTCATCTCTTACTTTTCTACATTACTTGCAACATTTATCTTGTTTCATTTCATAATCTATTATAGGCTTCTTGATTTCCCTTGTCTATTGTACTAGGTCAACCCAATTGACCCTATACTATTTGTAGATCATGTTTATCTCTCTATCAATGTCTGTTCATTGTACTAGATTGACCCAGTCGACCCTATACAATTTCAAGTCCATGTTTCTATGATAGGTTGACCTAGTCGACCCTATATTATTTATGTCAACTCCTAGTTCTTTGCTTTCTCATTTCTCTTTCTTTCCCTTCATCATGGACTTTCTGCTTGATCATAACACTAAGTTACAATCATCAAACATGATGAACTTTACCAATCCTCATAGGGTCTCCAATAGACAGAGTAGGGATCCTCTATCGGATGCTAGTAATTTTCATATGACCATTCACACAATGAACTATGGGACCCTTCCTAATACCTCTTTGTAGCATAATCCTCTTCTCTCATTAGAGTATCAAATCAAGTTAGAGTATACTCCTAAAATTCTCTTCTTTATCTCTACATTTCCTCAACATAGAGGAAAGGATCCTTATACCATTTACAATCTTATGATTAGTGGTTGAACTGAAGAGCCTCATTCACCTACTCCTACATTCTCAATTAGACTTGGGGGTACCACTTTATTTAATTCTCAACCTCTTCCTTCAATTTTGGATCCTTATACCATGACCTCTTCTTCTCTAACTTCTTCTACCTCCATGCCTAGGATCTCAACTAACATGGCAGGTTATACATCTAATGAGCCTCTCATAAGAACCACTATCCTTAATCATTCCACTAGCACATCATTTGCTACCCAAAGCAATCAAGCTTCTAGTGCTTCTTCCTCTCATCCATTCACTAGTCCATCTTTTGCTACACAAGAAAATTTTGCCACTAGTACCTCACAGTCTCATAATTCTTCTCAAGATCCTATCAACACCAATAGTGGTACCCAAGCCACTAATACCAACACTAATGATTATAATAATGCTAATAAAATAAATCAAATCTTGTTGAAAACTCTCAATCAAATGAATACCTTTAAATCTCATATCACAAATCAAATGATGAGAATGCAAAATCACCTTCTTTATCTTCAATCCCATCCTCAACCAATGGTTTGGGGCACACAAAACTAGAATTTTCCCCCTCTTCCTCTTCTAAATTCTCAAGTTAATCTCATTCCTCAACCTCTTTTAGTCAATAAGACCATTAAGAATCTTCAAAATGAACCTCTCACTACTCAAATTGCTAACATTGATATAGGAGGTATAACACCTACAATTTCTTATAATGGATCAACTAATCCCACCCTTCATCTTAAAACATTTAGGAATCTTTATAAGGATTGGGTCAAATTGAACACCTTTGATGATACCAAGCTCCTAGCCAAAACCCTCATGGGCGATGGTTTGGATTGGTACAATCAAATTAAAACTCAATCCATTACTAGTTTGGGGTATTTAGTGAATGTTTTAGTGCAAGAATTCCAAACTAGTGATCTTCTCAAAAACACTTTGGTCCACTTCATTAATTGTAGACACCTTGAAAACAAAACTGATCAAACCTTTGTTAAAGATGGAAGACTTTGTCAAACAAGTGTGAACATAACATGGTTGATGATAATATTTTTCATCTCTTTACCAATTCTCTCTTTCCTAAGTTACAATATAGGGTCCACACTCTTTCTCCACATACTTTGAAGGAGGATATTGACCAAGCTAAATGATAAGATTTCTTAATGCATCAATTCGAGCCACCGTAACCTTATGTGGGTCCTCAAATTTTACTTTAAAAAAATTGTAATGTTACCAATGATGGTGTTACAAATTCTTATGACACCATTCCAAATGTTCAAGCTATCATTCCTACCCCTTCTTTGAAATCAACTTCTCCTTCTTAGCAATTTACCAATCCTCATTTATCTTTACCAAATAACATTAATGTTCACAAAATTTTATCCTCAGTTTCATTGCTTAAGCATCTACGTAGGCATCTTCCATGATAACTTGACCCTACTCATCCTATGAATTCTTAGATGATCCTAATACATTTTGTTGGTTTCATACTAGTTGGGGTCATTCCCATGCCATGAGCTCATTGGTAGGCTACCAATTAACACTACCTTGCCAACAAAAGAAACCTGTAAACCCCATTAGGGAAATAAACCCAATGATAACTAAGACTACCCCCATCATGATGAAAATACCTAGCTAACCAAAAAAACTTTAAAAAATATTAAAAAATAAATCCTAAAAAAACACTTAATGATTTTTTAAAAATTGTTAAAATGTATATGCACTACATATTTGTATATATAGTCAAAAACATATTTGTTGATTAATTTCAATGACCCAAACTCAAGATATTTTGAGGAGAATATGGAAGTGTATATGGCCTCTTTATGCCAAAAAGTGAGACAAACTATTATGCTTTGACCTAGGGGTTCATAGAACCAATTAGAATTACTTAATGAAAATGACCCCCACCTAGACCTAATCATAATTAAATGTTTGATTACATCTATGAGAATTATATAAAATCTAACAAGACCAAATCAAAAAAATAAATTTGATTACAACTACAAAGTGAAAGTTTTAACCTTCAAGACCTAATTAAGGGTTGAAATCCTGATTAGGTCTAGCAATTTAGAAAATTTCTCAGTGATCTAATACAAGCCTAATCATGGAATCTATTGACTTTATAAGACACCTCAATTAGCATAAGGCCTATAGATAAGTAGTGCACTTGTGCAATCCCAGGTACTCTAAGAAGTTAGTGCACAGGCACTTCCCATCTGTGCCTAAACCTAAGATAGAGATACAAGATTGCATGACAATACAATGATGACTTGTGCCTGCATAATTTTCTCAATGCACATCCCACATGTAGGATTTTAAGGTGCAAAAAACCATGAGGGACCCCTAAGTTCTGAATGGTTAAGAGTAGAGTGCAGTGAGAAGCTATGAATTATGAAGGATATGCTTGGAATCTCTAATCTTCATGCATGCCCTTATTTTCTTCCTTGTGCTTAACCAATGAATTTCCATGGCCACATGCAGGATCCTACATCTACACCCCTAAAATGTATAGAGTGTAATCCTCCTTTCATTATTGCCACATGGCTTCCCAGTACTCATTCACCAGAAGGAAGTTCTCATTTTGCTTGAAAGAATTTTTATCCCTCCATGTGGTGATTTGGTGCTCATCCAAGGTTAGTCCCTTTATTGACAGAGTTCATGTAGTGTCATTGGTTGGTGAGGAAGGAAAGGGGGCCCACCAATCAACCATAGCATAAGAGTAGCATCCATGTGTCATGTTTATGTTACCCATATCTGATAATCCAAAAGACACTTATGAGAGCCTATTGAGATGATGTGTGTTCCTCCTGGACCTATGAGATCATGATGCATATCATCCCAAAAGAATGGTACTCAAAACCAATCGTGAAGTGCCATGTGCCAACTGGTAATAGGATATAAGGAAGGTCATTAGAGGTAATTGAGAGGATCTCAAGGTATTATCAGAGTGATTAAATGCATAAGCAGCTATCAAACATCAAGATATGGATACATTTGACCTTGTCAGAGAAATCTTCCATTCCCCTATGCACACATGTATCCAAAAAGGATCTTTCCACCAATTCTTGATCTAATCACCGAATAGACTTCAATAATCATGACCACATTACTGCAAAGGAATTAAAGTTACACCTATCACCCCAAGTGGCACATTTATTATAAAATAGGCTTATCCACTATGAAAGCTTGGTTCTTTACTTGTAAAAGGGTCAACTCATTTTAGAAACCTCATGCTGCTAAAATTTGCCCTTCAAGAACACTTGTATTGGATAAATATCATAGATTAATGAGAATTAATTTCACCTCCTTTTATTATTCTGATGATTTGTGTGTTATTTGTGTTTGTTGATCCTTGACTATGGGTAATGTTCACCTCTCTCATCATTTTCCATTCCTAGTACCTCCTCGTTGATTATATAACTCACTTGTAGGTCATATTTTGTGCATACATAGGTCTGTGTTGATACTATCTTTGGGTTTTTTATCATCCCTCCAAGTGTTGTGTTGCATTCCCATACCTTCATGCAAAATACTTATGTATTTGGAGCATCCTTGGTAGAATTTATATGATGACATCTTATTCTCAAAGGTTTGAATTATCTTTATGACAGTAAAGTGCTCGCTCTATTATGGGTGCATCACTTCTTTTATTTTTATCACTCTCTTATCTTCTCCTTCCTTTTTCCTTCAAAAAGCTTAGGTTTAGACTAGCGTAGGTTTATATTTCTACTCTTTAGGCCTGTGCACTAGTCCTAAACTAGGTGTGTTTAGAATAGAAATAATTTGGCCTACTCTAGAGGTTCATCCCAAGGAGTGTAACAGATGTTCCCATCATTAAAATGAGACAATCAATGCTTGTGCACATAGTTGAGCAATAATCCTTTTGTGCCCAACACCATAGACTCTTACACCCCACATAAAGCCTCCACATTCAAAACCTCATCACAAAGCACCTATGTACTATAGAGTACCCACAAGTACACATTTTGAAAGACAATAGTTTTTGGCACACCTAGTGGGACCATCTAGAAGAAGACCTAAATAATTAGTGTTATCTTTAGCTAAAAAGGTGTAACAAACACTCTGTAAAAGTACCTAGCAACTTCAAATAAATCTGGTTCATAAAGATCAACCCCTTATCTACATGCTAAGAAGGACAAGATCATCTACAAGAGGCATTAATTTCCATTTCACTAAGATTTTAGCATCATCTATAAAAAGGAAAGTTAGATCATCTTTATCCCTTGTTAGAAGGTACAATGTAAGACACTAGTTTCTCAAGGTGCAGTCCACCCCTCCATTTAGAAGATTTTCTGCACCTAGAAGAAGCTTATTCCCTATCCCATTCATGGTTGTGCTAAGGAATAAAGTGTTTGTGCCATTTAATATAGGTATTCCATTATCTCTCATGTAGTATGATGACATTTCGATAGTAGCCCTTAAAAGTTTATCCTATTTCATGAGAAAAAATTTAACCTCCCCTATTGAACACATTCAATACATCATGAATATCTACTCAGTTCACTATGTCACTAAAGATAATGTTGTAGTCAGAATACTCACCTCCTTATTCAAAGGGAAAGCCCTCTAATGTTATCGAGGCCTGATATCAAATTCTATGCATAATTGGGATAAACTCAATGAAGAATTATGTAAGAAATTTGAAGATCGAAGTGACCACTTGTCTTTGATAGAGCAACTCACAACCATAAAGTGAGTGTCACACAAAATGATGGTTGAATTAAACTTCAGATTCCAAAAATTTTGGGACAAAATCCCACCTTTGTGTAATCCATCTCCTAAGACTACATTCTTATACTTTTTAAAAGCTCTTAATAGTGATATAACAATGATGATTCAATCCATGAGAGTCACGGTTCTCCCTGATGCCTATGAAGTGGTGATGCACGTAGAAAATTATTTGATCCAAGCAGGGAAGATTATTCCTAGACTCCATATGCCTATATTTGCATATCCACTCCTTAATCAAATAGCTATGCAACCTACGCTAGCACCTATCCCTACTATAGTGATCCCACTTACTTCATCCATTGTCTCTTATAATGAATTGCATGAAGTGAAAATGCTATTGAAAAGTTTTGGGAATAAACTTGATACTCTTAAAAGGTAATAAGTGCAGTAGCCTAGATCTCATCAACCTTTCACTCAACAATACCAAGAAAATAGACCTCCATACCAAGGTAGTACACAAACCCAAAATCAGCTCACTTATAATAGAGTGCCTTATGTGTAGAAGCTTGATGCTATTATTACTTATAAATCTCTTATCCTAGTATAAAATAACCTAGTGTAGGATTTAGAATGGTGTTTCCCATGCATCTAACTGCATAACTAGGCCACTTACATAAATAAAATTCTGAACTAGGCACTTATGGTGCAAAATATACCTCAATCACAATCATAAACGAGCAGTGTATCTCCACATGAGGAAGGAACCCAAGCACCAATTCAACCATAGGATGGGTCTACTTTCATCTATTGGTAGGAAGAAGACTTTAACTATGTAAATCAAGACAACATGCCTAGTAGAGGTAGCACTATAGTTACTTACAACATTAGATTCAAAAGAAGAGTTATAAAGGAAGCCATACTAGTCAAAGTGCCCTTGCATTCATCTCCCCAAGTCACTCGTGTTTACACGTAGGCCAAGGCATCTACATAACCATTACATCCAGAAAAGGTTACGTAGGAGGGACCACCTCAAACTAGTGCACCAATACTAAAAGATATTGTTTTATCAAAGCCACAGTCGAAGGGATCTCAGGTTCCCTTCAACAAAGTATAATAAATAAAGAAGGAGAACTTCAATGTAACTATGTGGGATGCACTTGCTATTCTATGTCAATGGAATTTGCTTTAAGATGCACTGAAAGGATTTGAGGAGCATTATGCCCCTCAATCACCACCTGCCACCTCTATGAGCCTATGTCAGCTAAAAGCATAAGAAATGCAAGTGTGTAGTAATAGTAACAAGCTTCCCCCATTCTATGTCTCCCTAATCATTGATCAATATCTAGTACATAACTATATGATCGATTCAAGCATAAGCAACTCGATGATGCCCAAAAAGATCATAGATACATTAGGATTTACAGTTGAGTTGTGGAGCTAAAAGCTTCACTAATGAGCTTACACAGTAACCGACATCGGTCAAGACCAACCAACATCGGTCATATTTAGACCGACACCGATCGGCATCAATCATCTATGTGTTTCTAGAATGCTATTTTTAGATGTGCATTTCCATCTTTTCTAATTTTAGCCGAACTATTTTTATCTGAATAGATTTGAGCCTTTGATTTAGAGGTGGATCTAACGGTGGTGAATGCATGGCTCATGAAACCCTAGTGTTGTAGTATACTATATAATAGGGTTAGATCCTCATAGCATGTACAACATAAGATACTAACAATTTAGTAATTGAATTGATTGTAATTGAGAGAGAGAGAGAGAGAGAGAGAGAGAGAGAGAGAGAGAGAGAGAGAGAGAGAGAGAGAGAGAGAGAGAGAGAGAGAGAGAGAGAGAGAATTATTGAGGGAGAATTATTGTACATCTGAGAAGTGTGAGGAGAAAGAGATTTATTCATCGTATTTCCTTCTGGAAGAGTTTAATACAGATTGGTTGTTTCTCGTATCTCCTATTCTTTGTTGTTTCTAATTTCTAGTTACTTATTTCTTCTGGTTTAATTCTATGTTTAGTTGCTTATACAAAAGTAATCAATTGTACTCTAAGATTCTAACAACTAGTATTAGAGCTATAAACACTAACAAGTGGTATCAAAGCGTGTTAGTGTTTGTTGATTACAGAATTCACTCACAGGGGTTTCTGATTGAATGGGAGCAAAGCAATGGTAGAAGAAAGTAAACTAAGAATGGAGAAATTCAGTGGAAAGAATTATCAATTATAGAGGATGCAGATTGAAGATTATTTGTATCATAAATATCTGTATTTACCATTGGGTGGGGTTTCAAGGAAGCCCACAGATATGCAAGATGAAGAATGGAATGTTCTTGATAGAAAGGCTCTTGGATCTATAAGGTTGAGCCTGGCATCTACTATGATTTCCAACTTATCATAAGCAAAGATAATGGTAGAGTAAATGGATACTTTGGAAAATTTATATGAAAAACCCTCAGCTTTGAATAAGGTATATCTTATGAAGCAATTATTTAATTTGCAAATGCAGGAAGGTGGATTTGTATCTAGTCATCTTAATGATTTCCATGCAATAGTAAATCAGTTAAATTTAGTCAAAATAGTTTTTGATGATGAAATTAAGGCTCTATTAATCCTATGCTCTTTACCTAAAAGTTGGCATTGTTTGGTAATGGCAGTTAGTAATACTACATCTGCTTCAAATATCTTGAAAGTTGATGATGTTGTTAGTGTAATCTTGAATGAATAAATTTGGAGGAAAAGCATAGGGGAAACATTAGGTAATGCTTTAAGTGTTGAAAGTAGGGGAAGGCAAAGAGAGAAGGGCAAGCAAGGGAAATCAAGGTCAAAGATGGGAAGTAGATCCAAATCCAGAAATGGAAGAATAACCTGCTGGAATTGTGGAAAGAAAGGGCATGCAAAGAAAGATTGTTGGTTGAAGGATAACAAAAAAAACTAGCATGAAGGTAATAAAGAAGCAAAAGTTGTAGGTATTGTTACACAGGATGCTCTTATATTTTCTTTGGATAATAAAGTAGAATCATGGGTTTTAGATTCTGATGCCTCTTTCCATGCAACCCCAAATAGAGAATTTTTCAATGATTATGTCCATGGAGATTTTGAAAAAGTTTATTTAGGGGATGATGAGCCTTTTAGAATTGTTGGCAAAGGAAAAGTGCAGCTGAAATTGTAGAATGGCAACACATGGGTTTTGAAGGATGTCATGCATGTACCCATCCTAAAGAGGACTCTGATTTCTGTAGGAAAGTTGGGTGATGAGGGTTGCACAGTAACTCTCACAGCTAAATCTTAGAAAGTTTCCAAAGGTGCACTTATATTAGCAAGAGGTAAGAGAGTAGATAAACTTTATCTATCTACTTGTATTAGTGATTATTCTCCTTCTATTTTATCTACTTCAAATGTAGATGCAAAGTTGTGGAACTATAGGCTTGGTCACATGAGTGAGAAGGGAATGAATGTTCTTAAGTCAAAAGGTAAGCTTTCAGATTTGAAAAGCATAGATCTAGATTTCTGTGACCATTGTATTTTTGGAAAATAGAAGAAAGTGAGGTTTCTCAAAACTGGGTCAACAAAGAAGAAGCACAAGTTAGAGCTTGTTCACACAGACGTGTGGGGACCAGCTCAAGTAGCTTCCATTGGAGGATCATAGTATTATGTTTCTTTCATTGATGATGCTACAAGAAAGGTATGGGTTTATTGCATAAAGAGGAAATTTGATGTTTTTGACACATTTAAGAAATGGAAAGCTTTGGTTTTCAATGAGAAGGTGATGTACAGTAATCAGCTCAAGAGGTTGAATAATTCTGAGTAGGGCAATCTTGATTTGGAAGAGGTTATGATCCAAAATGAGCTCGTGGGTAAAAATCATCACTCATAGAAAAACATAGAGATTGATGTCAGTTAGGTGCAAATTGACGTCGATCAGGTGGAAACTGATGTCGATTAGGTGGAAACTGATGTCGGTCAGGTGGAACCGATGTCGATCAGGTGTAGACTGGCATCGTTTAGAGATGACCGGGATCGGTCACTATCAAAAGAAAATTTGGGTAGACAACAAGCTGTAAGTGAGTCTCAAATGCCCATAAGGAGGTCTAAAAGGGTAAGTAAACCTCCAATTCGTTATTCCCCTTCTTTATACTACTTGTTGCTCACTGATGGTGGAGAACCAGAAAGTTTTGATGAGGCAATGCAGGTAGAATCCAAGAAATAGTGGGAGCATGGCATGAATGAGGAAATTGATTCCTTGGAAGAGAACCATACGTGGGATTTGGTTGAGTTGCCAGCTAGAAAGAAAGCACTAAAAAACAAATGGGTATACAGGTTAAAGGAAAGAGAGAATGGAGAAATGAGACATAAGGCCAGGTTGGTAGTAAAGGGATTTGCATAGAAACCAGGTATTGATTTTGGTGAAATTTTTTCTCCTGTAGTAAAGATGACTTCTATTCAAACTATATTGTCTTTAGTTGCTATTGAGGATTTGCATCTTGAGCAACTTGATGTTACAACAGGATTTCTTCATGGAGATTTGGATGAAGAGATATATATAGATCAGACGGGAGGTTTTGAGGTCAAAGGTAAGGAGAAACTTGTGTGCAGGTTGAAGAAAAGCTTATATGGTCTTAAGCAAGCTCCAAGACAATGGTATTTGAGGTTTGACAGGTTTATGACAAAGCATGGCTTTAGTAAATGTCAATCTAACCATTGTGTTTATTTTAATAAATTAGATAATGGCAGTTATATTATCATGTTACTGTATGTAGATGATATGCTTGTTGCAAGTTCACACATGCAAGAAATTACTGAGCTTAAGGTAAAATTAGCTCACACATTTGCCATGAAGGATTTAGGAGTAGCAAAGAAAATCCTTGGCATGAGTATTAAGAGAGATAGAAAAAATCACAGTTTGATTTTGTCTCAAGAGGATTATGTGAATAAGGTGTTGGAGAGGTTCAATATGCAAGATGCAAAACTGGTAAGCACAGCTATGGCTGGACACTTCAAGTTGAGCAAAGAACAATGTCCTAAATCACATGATGAGGTTGAGTACATGAGTAGAGTTCCATATGATTTAGCAGTTGGGAGCTTGATGTATGCAATGGTATGTACTAGACCAGATATTGCCCAAGCAGTGGGAGTTGTCAGCAAGTTTATGGCCAATCCAGGAAAGGAACACTGAAAAGCAGTTCAATGGATTCTCAGATATTTGAGAGGGACCAGCAGTAGGCATTTATGCTATCGAGGGTCAAACACTTCTCTACATGGGTATGTAGATTCGGATATGGTAGGTGATTTGGATGATAGGAGAAGCACCACAGGATATGTGTTCACTATTGGTGGAATGGCAGTTAGCTAAATTTTAAAGTTGCAAAAGGTTGTTGCCTTGTCTACTACAGAGGTAGAATACATTGCAGTCATAGAGGCTAGCAAGGAAATGATTTGGATGACTCAGTTCATGGAAGAGTTGGGAAAGGAGCAAGAGAGTTGCAAATTGTACAGTGATAGTCAAAGTGCAATTCATTTGGCAAAGAATTTAGCCTTTCATTCAAGAACCAAATATATACAACTTAGGTACCACTTCATTATACAGGTATTAGAGGATGGACAGTTGAAGCTGGAAAAGATCTATACAGATAAGAACCATGCTAATATGTTAACAAAGCCGATAACAAAGGAGAAGTTGAATCTTCATTCAACTTCTGTTGATCTTCAAGATTGAACTTAAAGAGGGAGAAATAAGCCAGAGATGTTTAAAGGATGTTGTTGTATAGGTACAGGTGCAGCTATTTATCTCCAAGTGGGAGATTGTTGAGTTGTGGAGCTAAAAGCTTCACTAATGAGCTTACATAGTAATTGACATCGGTCAGGATCAATCGAGATCAGTTAGGGGTTGACCGACATCGATTAGAGGTCGGTCGACATCAGTCATCTTTAGACTGACATTGACTGGCATCAGTCATCTGTGTGTTTCCAAAATGCTATTTTTAGATGTGTGTTTCTAGATTTTCTAATTTTAGTTGAACTATTTTTAATCAAACAGATTTGAGCCTTTGATTCAGAGGTGGATCTAACGGTGGTGAATGCATGGCTCATGAAACCCTAGTGTTGTAGTATACTATATAATAGGGTTAGATCCTCATAGCATGTACAACATAAGGGAATAACAATTCAGTAATTGAATTGATTGTAATTGATAGAGAGAGAGAGAACTCTTGAGGGAGAATTACTGTACATCTGAGAGGTGTGAGGAGAAAGAGATTTCTTCATTGTATTTCCTTCTGTAAGAGTTTAATATAGATTGGTTGTTTCTTGTATCTCCTATTCGTTGTTGTTTCTGATTTCTAGTTACTTATTACTTCTAGTTTAATTTTGTGTTTAGTTGCTTATACAAAAGTAATCAATTGTACTCTAAGATCTTAACAACTGGTATCAGAGTTATAAACACTAACAATTACATATTCCCTTGTTTCAAAAGGAATGGTCTAGATTGATGGAACAATAGTCAAAGTTATAGGGGTCATAAAAGATTTGAATATCACACTACATGCATGCCCAAGCCTCTCCATTGCACAAGATGTTGCAGTTATTGACTTACCTCCCTACTTCACCATTTACCTCTCTTGAGACTTCACAGCAAAGATGGGTGGGTATTTATCTTTAGATTGGTCACACATGTTGTTGAGAACCAAATACAAGACCAAAGTAACCATAAGGGTGGAACCTATCTTCAAAATCCACATTGAACCATAATCTCCTAGCCCAGTCGATCAAAACTATGTGATGTTTGACCAGGAGGATCTTATCTTCCATGAGGCTACAACATCATTTGAAGAAACCCTAGATAATCTATTGGATAAATGGGCATGTGAACATTTTTAGTGCAATCTATATGATAACGTTGAGATAGGGATATGCACATATTGCATCAAAGAAGAGAATCTCACATTACCAGAGCTCATGAAGGTGTGTGAGAACCTTGAAGGTATGTGGTAATTATACTTTGATGGTTACCATAGTAAGACTGATGAAGGAGAAATCCTACCAAGTATGAGGTGCTAATCCAAGGCCTCCAACTTACATAGAAGAAAGGAATTAAGTCACTTCAAACATTGGGAGATAGTGAGTTGGTTGTCAACTAAGTTAGAGCATAGAGCATGACTAAGAATGGCTTGATGAAAGCCAATAAATATAGAGTGTCGGACATGATAGAAGGCTTTGATGCATTCAACATCATTTCCATACCAAGAACACAAAATGTCAATACAAATAGGATCACAACTATAGGCATATAGTATGACATTCTGCATAATATAATGAAAGAATCCAAGTAGCTCATCAAACTAGTGGTTAAATTAGTAGTTCTTGACAACATGGAGAATTGCAAGTGTTTGAAAGTGATGAGTAGATCATCAATTTCCTGTAGGATGAGGTAGAGTTTTAAACCATGAACTAGGCATATCTATGAACTCAGTATGGAGACCAAATCATCTAATTAAAGGGGAACAAACTACCAAAAGGGCTAGTCACCCTAGAACGCATCTTCAATTTTGACGATCAATTCAAAGGGGAGTGGTGTAACATGATAGCCAAGGAGGATATCTATGCACCCATAATCATTTTAGAAGGTAAAGCCCTTAAAGTTGGTAAGGTATGCTCCATACTAGATATTGAGGACTTTATTCAACTCATCAAGAGGTATGATGATATCTTTGCATGGAGTTATAAGGATCTTAGAGGATTTGATCTTGGCTTAGAATAACACACAATTGATCTCCATCTTGATGTACAACTCGTGCACCAAAATGAAAGGCCTATCAATCTAAAGATGGAACCATTAATGTGCAAGGAGATCTCCAAGCTCATTGAGGCCAGTATAATCCTTTTGATAAAGCATTCTTCATGGGTCTCCAACATAGTCCTAGTGTAGAAAAAGAATGGGGAAATGTACGTTTACATGGACTTTAGGGACCTAAACAAGGCTTCTCTAAAAGACCATTACCCTCTCCCACCAATGGATAAAATCTTGTAAATGGTCATGCAGAAAGTTTTTCCCTTATGGATGGTTACTCAATCTATAATTGAATCCTTGTGCAAGAGTGTGATAGTTACAAAAATGCATTCACCACTAAGTGGGGTACCTTTGCACACCAATGCATGTCATTTAGATTGACAAATGTAGGAATGATTTTCCAGAGCGCCATGGATACGACATTCAAATATCTCATTAATAAGGTCATTTTGGTTTACCTTGATATAACTATTTTTTTAAGCATGCCAAAGATCATTTGGATCATCTAGAGTAGGCCTTTCAGATATGTAGGGAGTTCATAATATATTTTAATCCTAACAAATGCATCTTCAAGGTACATGAAAGCACCCTCCTTGGCCACATCATTTCTAAAATGGGACTTACAATTGATCTAGATTGAGTCAAGGCCATCTCATCTCTTCCCCTTCTAAGCCATAAGAAAAGTCTCTACAGCTTCCTAGGGAGAATCAATTTTGTGAGAAGGTTTGTGCCTGGTTTCACCATCCTAGCCAAACCCCTCACTATGATGTTAAATAAAAATGTTACTTTTAGCTAGACATACGAGATCAAGGAAATTTTTAAGGCCATCAAGCGCACCATCATGCAGGTCCCCACTTTGATCAACCCAAATTACAATAAAGATTTTATCCTTTATGTATTTGATAGGGTTGAAGGTATCTCAGCCATCCTTATGCAATAGAGCAATGATCATTTGGAGCAGCCAATTCCCTTCTTCAGTCAGGTGTTGAAGGATTATGAGTTATGATATAGTTTCATGGAAAAGTACACCCTCATAGTTGTGAGAGCACTTAGTAATTTTAGACATATGCTTTCCAACAATAAATTTCAACTCCCAATCATGCATGTAAGCATCATGGAGTTCTTCCTCAACAATAATATCAATGAAAAAGAGCTGGGTGGATCACAAAAGTGATGGAATATGACATAGAAGTCTAACTCACCAAGCTAGTGCAAGGAAAGGGACTCTATGAATAATTAATCAAAGTAACAAAACCAAAGGATGGTGCAGTCTTAATATCACTTAAAGGAGAGTGCACAAGTCTAGAAGCCTTAACCAACTAGGCATAGGATATGAGAGCCTTCTTTCTACACAACATATACCTCTGGCCTCAATAAAGGTAAGTGTAAACATTTCAAACTATATTCCATGGAAATCTAAAAGGCATAAACCAAGAGGGTATTTGATAAAAGAGCCAACGATAGGAGTTTCCAAGAGGGAGATTTAGTGCTCAAATGAGATACATATAGAGTGAAAGCTAGAAGGAACACTAAATTTGATAAAATATGGAGTGGTCCATATACCATAGACAATTTCAAGTCATCTAATGCCTTCCAACTTGCTAGAATGAATGAAAAATAGCTACCCATCCCATTCAATGAGATTCATCTCAAGCAATATCCCCATTGATATTTATATAGTTTGTAAATAAATAAATTAGATGTTTTTCATTTCTCTAAGTGCCTTGCATACCTTGTTTTAGAGTAGTTTCAATTAATTTAAGTGCTTGTATGTAGTGTTATCTTATCTTAGGTCTTTTTCCTCTAAGTACCTTTGGTGCATTTCTTGTCTTACTAGGTGAGTCTCAATTCATTTCAAAGCTATAGGTGCATAGCTAGGGCATTTTCAAGTGAAAAGAATCAAAGTTCCAAATACTCCATGCCCAATGGATCACTTAAAGGCTATTAGATTCCCACATAGAAATTAAGGAGCCCATATAGGTCACCAAAAGTGTTGACTTTCTAAATCACCCCAATCAGTGCAAGGCTTATAGATAAGTAGCGCACCTATGCAGTCCCAAGTACTCCAAGAAGAAAGTGCACAGGCACTTCCCATCTAGCCTAAGCCCAAGATAAAGATGCAAGACTGCACGATAATATAGTGATGACTCGTAATTTCATAAATTTCTCAATACACATCCCATGTGCAAGATTTTGAGGTGCACAAAACCAAAAGGGACCCCCAGGTTCTAAATGGTTAAGGATAGAGTGCAGTGAGTAGCTATGAATTATGAAGAGCATGCCTAGAATATCTAATATTTGTGCATGCCCTTATTTTCTTCCTCACACTTAACCAATGTATTTTCACACCCACATGTAGGATCCTACATATATACCCTTGAAATGTGCAAAGTGTAATCCTCCTATTGCTACCACATGGCTACCCAGCACTCATTCAATAGAAAAAAGTTCTTATTTTACCTGAAAGAAGTGTTATCCCTTCACATGGTGTTCTGACATTCATCCAAGGCTGGTCCTTTTATCGATAGAGTTCAAGTAGTGCCATTAGATAGTGAAGATGAAAAGGGGACCCACCAAGTAGCCATAGTGAAAAAGTAGTACCCACGTAGCATGCTCATGCTACTCCTATTTGACAAGCCAAAAGACCCTTCTAAGAGCTGATCAAGATGATGCATGTTCCCTTAGAACTAAAAGATCATGACACATATCATCCCCACATAATGATACCCTAAACCAATCACAAAGTGCCATGTGCCAAGTGGCAACAAGATATAAATAGGGTCATTGGAGGTAGTTGAGAGTAGTTCAAGGTATTATCAGAGTGATTAAATGCGTAAGTAGATACCAAACATCAGGATGCAAATACACATCACCCTTTGATCTTATCATGGAAATCTTCCATTCCCCTATGCATGTTTGTATCCAGAAAGGATCATACCACCAACTCTAGATCCAATCATGAAACAGACTTTAAGAATCATGACCGCAGTGCCACAAAGGAATTAAAGTTGCACCTATCACCCCAAGTGGCACATTTATTATAAAATAGGATTATCCACTATAAAAGCATTTTTATTTACTTTTAAAAGGTTTGACTCATTTTAGCAACCTCATGTTGATGAAATTTGCTCTCTAAGAACACTTGTATTGGCTAAATCTTCTAGATCAATGAGAATTAAGTTTACTTCCTTCCATTATGTTGATGATATGTGTGCTATTTGTGTTTCTTGATCCCTGACTATGGGTAATGTTTACCCCTCTCATCATTTTCCATTCCTAGCGCCTCCTCATTAAACTTGAAACTCACTTACTGGTCATATTCTATGCTCACTTAGGTTTATGTTGATACTATTTATGGACTATTTTTCATCCCTCATAGTGTTGCATTATATTCCCACACCTTTATGCAACATAATTATGAATTTGGAGTATCCTTGGTAGAATCTATATGATGACATCTTGTTCTCAAAAAATTTCATTATATTTATGGTAGTAGGAGTGCTCGCTCTATTCTGGATGCATTACCTCTTTTATTTTTATCACTCTCTTACCTTCTCCTTTCCTTTTCCTTTAAAAATCTTAGGTTTAGACTAACAGTATGTTTACCTTTTAGCTCTTTAGGCTTGTGCATGGGTCTTAAACCAAGTGCACTTATAATAGAATGAATCTAGCCTACCCCGGAGGCTCATACCAAGGAGTGCAAAGGTCCCACACTTTGGGGATGTTCTTATCATTATGATGAGACAACTGATGCTTGCATGTGTAGTTGAGAAATAATACTTTCATGCCCAATGCCATAGACTCTTTTACCTTGCACAAAGCCTCTATATTTATCACCTCATCATAAATCACTTGCACATTATAGATTACCCATGGGTGCACATTTCAAAAGACAACAAAATCATAATAATTTTTGCACTAGTGCTTAATGCATATTTAGAACAATTCATGCACTAGCACCTAATGGAGATTTAGGTTCAATAAAAAACAATGCCCATGTATCCTTAGTAATGTTATATATAGTGAAATCTTCCCTAAAATTATCATTGAGGGGTGTTGTATCCTATAATGGGGTTACAACTAATTGATCTATGATAACTTGGCCTTTTATGGATTTCTGAGATATAATCTTCAAATCAAATTGAATGAGTAACATTACCCAATTTTCTATACATATTGACAAATGAGGTTTTGACATGATAAACTTTAATGGATCAACCCTAGTAATAACTTGGGTCTCATTACTAATCATGTAGTGTCAAAGTTTGTGTAGAGAAGACAAGAACCAAACATAGTTTTTCCATTGTAGTGTAATTTTGCTCATAATAAAAAAGTGTGCAACTAATATAACATATTACTCATTATTTATGATCATCATCATACTATGATAACAAGGTGCCTAGAGCATGGTATGTAGCATTTAGATATACAATAAGAGCGATCAATCAAGTATTGGAGGCATGAAAACGTATAGATTCAACAAATATTGTTTAAGTGCCTTGAAACTCTCCTGACATTTGATGTCTCATTCAGATTTTATATCTTTCTTGAGTAATATTGTAAAACACTTTATCTTATCTACTAGTTGGGCTATAAATCAATGTATTACTTTAATCTTACCTCATAAATATTGGAGTTTCTTCAATCTCTATGGTAAAGTCATATCAATAATAGCTTTGGACTTTTTAGGATCAACTTCAATACCTCATTGTGAAATAATAAAACACAATAGTTTGCCTAATGTTACTCTAAAAACACACTTTTTTGGATTTAGATGTACATTTTAATGTTGTAGTTTTTCAAATATCTATCATAAATCTATGGCATGATCTTGTCTCTATTTTTATTTTTTGAATAAATTATCCACATAATCTTTTATTGTCTTGTGAATAAGATCATGAAAAATATGTGTCATGGCTTGTTGAAATATATCCCAACATTTGTTTGATTCAAAAGGCATCACTATATAATAGAAGGTACCCCTTGGTGTAACAAATGATGTTTTCTCTTGATCTTCATCAGTAATTCTAATTTGATTATAATTGACAAATCCATCCATAAATGATAGCATATCATATCATGCGATAGAGTACATGATCATATAAATGTTGGGTTGTGGAAAATCATCTTTAGTATAATCCTTATTTAAATCTTTAAAGTTTGAACAAGATCAAATTTTACCATTAGGCCTTACTATCGATACAATTTTAGACACCTACTCTAGATAGACTAGTGGTTGAATAAAAGCTACATCGATCAAGCGTATAATTTATTCCTTGATGAATAATGCAAATTTAGGATGTGTTTTACATATATTATGCTTGATAGGTTTTTCATTAGGATAAAGTGTTATCTAATTAAATGCAATTAAAGGATCAATGCCTTGCATGTTGGAGTACGCCCAAGAAAATATATCAAGGAAATCATGTGATGCTTTCCTTATTGATTTAACTTCATCAGCTTTAAGTGTGGCAACTAGAAGGACTGTTCTTGGATCCTTGTTTTTCTTGTAATTAAATATAATTATCTCTTTGCAATTTTATTGGAGCCATCAAATTGGAGATCATTCTTTGAATGGTCATTATTTCTAAAATATGTGTGAGAATTTATGGAATGAGGAAACTTATTCTTATGATATAAAGGAGGGATATTCTCATATGCTCCTAAAAATTCTATGAGACACTCATCATTAGAAAATTCATCCAATGTCATAATTTATGGTGATATGGTATCATCAATAAGCTTTGGATATACAGTTGATAATGTGGATATGCAATTGACTAATCAATTTTCTTATTGAATAGATTTGAAAAGATATATATACATATATATATATATACATATATATATATATACATATATATATATACATATACATATATATATATATACACATATATATATATACACACACATATATATATATACACACATATATATATACACACATATATATACATATATACATACATACATATATATATACATACATATATATATACATATATATATATACATATACATATATATATACATATACATATATATATACATATACATATATATATATATATATATACATACATATATATATATATATATATACATATATATACATATATATATATATATATATACATATATATACATATACATACATATACATATACATATACATATATATATATATATATATATATATATATATATATATATATATATATATATATATATATATACATACATATATATATACATATATACATATATACATATATATATATATATATATATATACATATATATATGTATATATATGTATATATGTATGTATGTATATATGTGTATATATATATATATATATATATATAAAAGATGTAACTGAGTTGGATATTCTTTAACCCTATTTATAACCAAGGCCTTGTATACCTTTGTGAGTATATGCCTCAATAGGATGAACAATGCCTTATGCATGCTTTCCTAATCCTTGTCCTTTATAACCCATCTTTTGTAATTACTTTAATCAAAAATCATATTGCTTCTCATTTGTATTATTTAAGGAAGATGTTTCCTATGCAACTGTAGGAGTCACTATAGAATTGTGAATAGTGGGTTTTACCAATGTTTGAGTAGAAAAATCAATGTGACAGACATAATTTTATATACATTCATTTATCTGACAATACTTAAATGGCTAATGATCCATAGGATAAGTAGATGTATAACCTTGGAAACTAAACTTTGAACATGCATGTAAAGTGGAAGGGATGGCTTACATATCATGAATCCATGGTCTTCAAAGCAAAATGTTGTAATTAAGGTCATTGGGCATAACTTGACATGTTGGATCAATAATTTTAGGAACCAATGTGAGATTCAAGGTTATCAACCCCAATACCTTATGAGGAATATTATCAAAACATCTAATATCCATATCTAAATAATCCAAACTTTTAGAATTTATATTGAGTAGTTGAAGAAAATAAATATTTAAAATAATCAATCCCAAAACATTGTTGACAAAGGCCTGCTTAACACCCATGTCATCAATTGTAAGTTGAATGTGTAAAGGTAAATATTGATTAATAATATGTTGTGGTATAAAATATTCATTTTATAAATATATAGTCTCTTTTGTCCATCATAATGTATTAATGATAGATGCAAAATTATTTGGTTCAACATTACATGGAATAATAGTGTCACATAATTCTACATACAAGACATCCTTATACATATTTGAATGTTAGAGTAACTCCAAAATGGAGATCTTAACTATTGTGTTATTAAGTTGATCGACAACATTATATCCTTAGGTAATTTCATCCTACCACACATGATGGGGCTCTTTTCCTCTTCTATTGATAACAACGTGGAACACATGATCTACTATAAGTTAAGGGTGAATAATAGAGGTGGGATGGTAGTTGAGGGAATTTAGAGGTCTAGGAGAAGGATGAATGAAATAAACCAATTATGCTCTTTGACATCTAGTAGTGATAGGTGGAAAATCAAACTAAACCATGCAACAATAAGCATCATGGAACTAGTCATTATTATGCTCTTGGTCCATATTGTATTTTTAATTTTTCATCAAATTGTGAATACATAGATTTATATATAGCTTAAAGATTCTACATATGATAGGTAAAAAACATATAAGGAATACTTAGAAACTTTGAACTTAGGAATGGTAAATTGAATTAGTCATTTAGATCCTTTACATATTTTAAGAAAAAAATAAAATCTAAAACCCTAATAAGATTTATAAACATGATAGAAGGAAACCCTAGAGAAACATGAATGTTTAGGGTTTTAAAATATTTGACAATAAATGGGCTCACCAATATGTTTTATCAAAATTTTGAGATTAAGTGAATTAATCAAATTAAGACAAACAATTGAGTAAATTAGAATGCAAGAGATATACAATTATCACACATGACTAATTTGTATCTTACTATTTTTAGAAATGTTCTAAAAGGGAAAGGTACTAAATACAAATAACATAGATGGAACTCATGTTTGAGGAGTACAGTAAAGACTATGTAATCAACTATGAGACAATGTGGGATCACAATGAATTAGGAACAAGGGTTTGCTTTATTCTAGGATAAGGTCATGATATTTGTACAAGGTCAACATGCACTAGTGTTTTTAGGGTGCGCCAATGTCTATTAGGGTTTTTTCCCTATGTGAAAGGTCTAATGGGTGTGCCTTTGCTTGTAGACCCTATGTGTGTGTGTGAAAATGTATTTGATTCATCATGAGAGTCATTGTATTCCTTATTATTCACCAAAACCCTAACTCAATGATAAGAGGGAAAAAATGTATAATTTGGACAATAGGCAAGGGGATGGGGTTGTGATTGACCTTATCACCCTATGTGTTGAGCATTGCCTACATATTAATACTCTTAAGAGGGATCAAATTCCATTTAGTTCTCTTGTGATATAGTAGTGTGTGAGAAATGCTAGTGAAATACTAAATGTTGGTACAATCCTAGTGTAATTATGTGCTTAAACAATGAATTTTGACCTTTTTGGTGTAATTAAACCTATCTCTAAGCTTTTGGGGCATTTAGAACTAAGAATTGGGAAGCATAGATAATTTCATCTCAATGTGAAGTTATAATAATTCTGATGTTTGTCATAAAACCATCATAGTGAATAAATGAATATAAAATGTGTTTACATAGGTGGTTCTTTTGGGGTTTATTATAATTGGGATTTTTAAACATGTGGGATGACCCATTGGGGTGAATTTTAATTTTATAAACTAGTCATTATTTGGCAAGAAGATGAAACCAACATATTTAGACACTACTAGCCAACATGATTGTCTAGAAAGCATGGTTTCATCTGAAGAGAAAAGGCAGCCATATTAGAAGCATGAATCAGTCAAAGAATGCACTTAGGTTGTTTGGATTGATGAATAGAAATAATTAGTATCGTATTTTCCTTGAGGCAGAGGGTTATAGAAAATTGGCTTATAACCATGGAATTGATCATAGGTTAAGTGTGCATATGGGATGGTCACCAGTGCATTATTTTAAAATTAAATGTTAATTTTAGTGTCTAAAACAGTGCTACCAAAATAAAAAAACAACATTGGGAACTTCATATCATATGACCTCAATATCCATTCTAGCATCCACATCCCATGGATTCTTGGTCTAGACATACCAAACCACTTGTTATGTTCTTTGTTGTCCTCTTTATGTGAAATGCAACAAATTATGTAATAGATTTGTAATATTTTGGGAGATATCCTCATATAAATGGGTACTTATCAACTTTAGCAAGTATATTAGGGTTTTGACTACTCCATCTTATTGAAACATCCTAATCTATCCATACATTAGGGCATTTACTATCATAAGATCTCCTTTAGTTGTATTCTAATTCTGGTTTGAGTGTAATAGCTAGATTTTTGCATTCATCATAACCTTCTCTCGTAGGGTTTATATATTTTTCTTTTTTTACTTTTCTAATCTGGTTTTCTTCAGGCATCCCTAAAGGTGGAGGACCTTGTTCCTTGTGTTGATTTCTAGCAGTAGCTTAAAAAGATCATGGTTCTTAGGATGAGAATATACCATGTTCACATTTCTTAATATCTTCTCTTTCCTCTAATTCTTAGTAATATGATAGTACTCAATATTATATTATCATGTGATCCTACAATATATGTAAAAAAAATCCTATTTGGATTATAGGGAAAATTTTGTGCGATATGATTTAATTCTCCACTCAAGTAACAAGTTGCCTAGGCATTTTGTTCCCTTGTATTTAATTTTAATTACAACCCTGATAACCTCCTTGTCTTTGAGGGGATCCCTATCCTTTTTGTTGACTATAATATCCTTCATATTTCTTCTAATGCAAAGGAGGTACCCAATTCAATTGATGTTGTAGTGAAATAGGAGTCCATCCCTATTGGTACTATAGAGAAGGAGATGTCCAACCTAGTTGATACTGAAGAGACAAAAGATTCCACCCTTGAGGAGACTGAGGAATCCACCCCATTTGGTATTGATGGGGATGATAAGTCCACCCAAGAAGAGGTTGTGTTGTTGAGGGACCCCATCCACCTTGTGTTGTCTCCTTGGCATCCTACATTGGCATTATTGGTATTGGTATTGGATATTTTTGTATAGAAACTACCAAAGACATTTTGAGTGATGCTTTATTTTAAATATTTTATAGATTCACAATTATTTTCATCATGGTTATGGGATTTAAAAATAATAGAATACATACTATTATAATAAATGGCACTTTGTAGTTGTATGTCCTACATTATGACTTCATAGAACCTATTTTGAATTTTGAACATTCATTATAGTGGTTCCTCTCCTATCCACATTCAATACACCATACTTCTAATTTTGGTTTCTTCCCTTCCTGAAGTTCATCCTTCATGTGAAATTTGACATCTAGCTTATAATCAATTTTTATAATGCAAGGAGGGTATTCTACACAATCCTATATTTGTTCAACTCTGGTCATAATGCATCTTGCCTCAGCTTTTATGGTAAACTAATCTTGGGCTATGGAAAATTATATCTTGCTTTGCAGGCCTTCCACAAACTAAGTAGCTTTATCAAGATCTTGAAATTAAAAGTTCACCCTATTAATCACATCATAAAATCGATGATCATAATCCCATACGAATTGTCCCCATTTTATTTGATTTATTTCAAATCTTAATTTTTTTTACTAACATACTTCTACATTATTAATTATCCTATCAATTTCTCCTTGACTTGTTGAATATTAATAGTTTCATGAATATTTTTAGATATGAACTCTATAGTTTGACTAATCAAAGATCCTATAAGTTCACACTTTTTATCTATGTCATATGCCACACCCGTAACCTACCACTTCATTTCACATGTTAGTAAGTAATGCTCTAGGTTAATTGACACTTCACATGGTGTCAAGGTAACAAAAGTTCCTATAGGAAATGGCATGTTTCCTACAACTATGCTAGATATGACAGGTTTGATTGGTGATGATTTCACTGGTGTCTAAAAACTTATTACGAAAGTGTTTGGAGTACCAAGAGTCTTGAAATCAATAGTTTTGTTAACTTCACATTCAATTTCCTTATTATACCTTCTAAAAATATTTATATCTTTTTCAAAGAACTTATTAGTTGTGACTACTTATCTAACTTCTTTTGGACTATATTTCTCAAGTATAAAAATATGTACATGGGATGCATCTCATGGAGAGAATGAACCAAGGTTAGAGTATCTATCATGCCAATTCCTTAACCTAACTTGAATTTACATTTCATCATTACCTCTTGGAAAGACAACCCTTCTTCTTCCACATACAACCACTACCTATGTAGTTTCTCTTTAAATATATTTCTGAGTTTTTCTAACTTTCACTTTACAACTTCTTCGTGGTTTCTCCATTTTGTTCCTTCATCTCTTTACAAGTTAGTTTCTAATTCATGATAAATCTCTATAGTTCCTACATTCCCTTCCATCTCTTCTAGTGCTCTCTGACCTCTGAATTTGGTTTCTTCTTCTAGAGGTCTAGTTCATCCCATTTTTTTGCATCTTCCCTTCTACTCTTACTTGCATCTACATGTGGCTCTTCCTCTTCAATAAAGTTTTTCTTATTCCATATTTTCTATTGTTGTAGATATATTTGAATCCCCATAACTACTTTATCATCTTGCTATTCTACATATCCATATTTTACATTTTTGATTTAGGTTCATTGGTTCAATTCTTCTTAATTCAACTCTCTTTAGTCTACATTCCCATAGTGCCTTGATTGACTTACTCACAGCTATTGTAATAAAAATAATGGCCTTTTCCACAATTAACATCTTCAACATCACAAGGATTCACTTCAAATACTTGCCTCTAATCCCTCTAACAAACAAATCATATGCAACTTCAAATGAAATATATCACTAAATATAAAATTTCATAACATACCCATCAATTGTAGTCTTCACCCAATGGTCAATCACATGGGTCTATTCAGTGTCTAAGTTGTGAAACCTTTCCATATTTTCTTCACTCCACACAATTTTTTTTGACTCACATGGTCTAAAATAATAGTATTTGAATTTAGATAGTCAGGTTACTAGTAACTTAGGCAAATTTCAACAAAAAATTTCATAAATTTATACATGGATGTGCTCATAAATAATCACCTCTATAGATACTCCTATTATTATAACTTCTTCCTTTACAAACCTATGTATCCTCGTGTCTAGCCAATTTTAAAGGTCCCTTTGACTAGGTAACCATTTTAACATATTCAAGTCCAACAAATGGAACTATTGTTAGCAATGATCCTTGGAATTACTCATCATGACATGCTATGTGTTGTACTTTGTGAATCTTGTGAGAAGACTTTGAATAGTTATAGGAAAATAAAATAAAATAATGACTGAACATAGTGAAGTTTCATACACAACACATTCTTCTTACTCGTCATTAATGTATATGCACTTGTGATCATTCTTAGCATTTAATGGATTCAAAATTAAGCAGATGCAAGAATATATTTATTCACAATGAAGATTTTACTCAATTCAATATGGTTATGTACAAGTTTAAGATAAATTAAATTGCAAATTATATGTTCTATATAGTTCCATAAAATTTTCTCTATATCCTTCTAATATTTCCTTTACAAAAGTAGGGTATATATATATATATATATATATATATATATATATATATATATATATATATATACATATAGCAAAAAGACTATGTGTCTTCATCTTCTTTATCTTTCATTTTTTATGCCAAAATATTCAATGTACACGTTAAAATTTCATGTGTTCCATCAACCTACATGAAACCATATTTTATACAAAATATACTCTAGTGTCCATTTGTCAGGAGTTGATTATACAAAAATGTGTGTGAACTGTGCTTCATACCTTCTTGCCAACAATGTGCACAAAAGTGCATGAAAGTGCACACATACTATCATTGTAGGTAATGATTGGAACTTAAAGAATCACTAGATGAAGGTGAAACATCACATTGGGAACCAAAATGGTTTAAATTTAGTAATTATTCTTAGAATATACCTATATAAGGAAACTAACTCATCCTTGGAAGGGATTTGATCCATACGAAATAAAAACTTAAAATAAGTAGTCATTAGAGAGAGTTGTGAGGAGATATTTGTGTACAAATATGATGAAATGGAACTATGGGGTTAAATCATGTCTTTGAATGGACTATGGGTATTATAATGCTGAAAATGTTTTTAGCCTAGCAAGATTGTAGGTAGTTGTGTATGTATCTTTGCTTCACGGTATTTCTTTAAGAGAAAAAAATATTAGCATTTTTCTCTTATATAAGGATTGTGTGAATGCCCATTTTTGTGTAGGTTACATGGTCTAAGGTTGTCCTTTATTAGACCGCCTAATTGTGACTAGATCAAAAGGTATAAGAGCTTGTAACAACTTTGGGATGAGTGAGAGAGTGTTTATCCTTTATTAAGAAAGAATCGGTAGATGGCATGAGTGTAGTGAGAGAGAGTTGAGTGTTCTCCATATGTTGCAGGTGGATAATGAATAAAGGGTTCATCTTTCATTGAGTGAACAATTGGTAGAGGGTTTTTTAAGGTATTGTCTATATTATGTAGGTGGGTAGAGGACTAAAAGTTTAATTAAAAGGTGCACAACTTGCATAGATTTTTAATACATAGGTTGCAATAATGGGTTAGATGTGTGAGTGAGGAAAGTATTAGAGAGATAGAGGAGAAGTGAGTAACCTAGTTGGCTAAGTTAAAAACATTGTTGAGGGTTATACAAGATAAAGTGGAAGCTGAGGAAAAATAAGGGAGGAGGAGAACTTGCATCACACCATGTGTTACAGAGATGAAAAGGAGGAAAGTTCCTTGGAATAAGATGACATTGAAAAAGATCTAAAAAGATATAGTGGGAGGAGGAATAATAAATGCATGTCTTTTGAAAGGCATGAATGTAGAGGTAAAAGATGTGAAAGTGAGTGCATGTGATGTTGATTTAGAGGGAGTATTGAGTAAAGAGGAAGAGGATATTTCACTATAGGAAGACGAGGAGATTGCATTAAGAGAATATGTAGAAACTGAGATGGATGTTTGTTGAGGTCTCATGTTTTACCAAGGAGGAGAAATATATTGTCTCTTACTTAGAGAAGAGATGAGGGTGATTGAGGGGATGTTTGATTCTATTAATGTTTATTTTATTACAAGTAGTGGGGATAACACATAAACTGAGGAAAGGAGGGAAGATGAATAATGTCACACATGTGGCATTGACGTAAGGAGTGAGACAGAAGAGGTAGATGAACTATTTGATGACATCCTAAAGGAAAAAACAATAGAAAAGGATGTTATTACAACAGATGTGGTGGAGTTATTTGATGTTGTAATGATGGCAACATAAGAGGTTGGCATGAAATCCATCTTGAATATATAAATGAAGGTGATGGGTAATTGTTTTGATGCCCAATAAAATGGTGAATCCTTCAACAAGAAAGCTAAGAAGGAAGAGGTAGTGGAAGATGAATACTCTTGGGAGGAATGAGTATATGGAGAATGTGTGGAGAAAAGCTAGTGGAGGTGGATGGATAGTGATGCCCAGAAACCCACAATAAGAGGAAAAATGAGAAAGAGAGTATATTCAAAAAGGTGGATGGGTTATGATTTGATATGTCTAATTGTTTTATTTGTTTATCTTTTGATCTTAACCTAATCTTCAACAATAAATGCATAAAATGTTGTGTAAATGAATTGGTCCAAAAAACTTCTTGAAGAGTTGCAATTATATAGTATGTATGCTTAGAATCGTAACTCTATAAATAAATTCCAACTTAATAATAAAAAGAATATAACATCTTTTATTCGATAATCAAATACAGCTATATTCTTCACTATGACCTTTCCATTTAAAATGTAAAAAGAGAAAAAATTTGATGGTGTGTCTTGGCTGGAGCAGAGTTTGAATTGAAAAGTCAGTCTTCAATAAAACGTCTACACCACATAACTCTACGGCATCTAATCCACGTAAATGCAGGGCAGCTAATAACTTTTCGAAGTAGGTCATGTGGTTATAAAATATTTTCCACGTAGTACAGTACTACTATTGCTGTCACAATAGGGAAGAAATGTACACAATGAATATTCCACCTAGAATTTGCGTGTCAAGTTGGTTGGTTTCATATATAAAATGAATATCCATCCTTCTCCCATCGAATAAATAATATTCGTCTTCCCATTCCGTGTTGGGCGGGTCAAATATAAAAGAATCACTTAAGATATTTCAGGGATGTATCTAAGATTTTGAAAGCTTGTACCTAGAAGTTATGAAAGAGATTGGCAACCAGTGATTTTTTTAATCCTTTTAAATTAGAACATATCGATATATTTATTAATCAAAAGTATTTTCAAACTAGTCAAAGTTTTTATCTCTTTGTTTCAAATGAAGACAATTAAATAAAATATTTTTAACTAATTTTAATGTCTTTCGGATAAAATGAAAACTTATAAATTATATATAATTGTTTATATATAAATAAAATAGAGTTAAATGATATTAATAAAAGATTATAAATTATTCATAAAATGTAGATAGTATGAAAGTACATTACAATGTACCTTAAGTATTTATAGGGAAGAGATTAATAAGAGGGGAATTTTGGTCATTTATTTTACCCTAGACATCATCTGACATGTCATCTCCGTCAAGTAAGAGATTTCAATCATTGTTTGCATTGTTCATTACCTCTACATCATTTTCAATTACACCTTGTGTTCCATTTGTAGCAGTTTATGGGGAAATTTTCAAGATGAGATGTGGAATTGTCCTAATGGCCATGTTGCACCAGAGAAAGCAAGTGTTTATGTAGCAGCAACCCCATAAGTTAGCAGTAAGAGTGATAATAGGAACATATCTTTTTGGGTCTTCCCTTCGATGTACCTTCCCTAGAAGGAAAGGAGGGTGCACATGGGAAACATGCAAGGCATGTTACCCTAATGGTGTAGAAGTCTCTGAAGATGGGCCATCTTTAGAGCCAACTTATTTCCCCACACTTAAATCTCAATACACACATTTGAAATAACCATTACTTTATTTTAAGAAAAAAATGAGCATTGATTCAATAGTATATTTGTTAAGCATGAAATATACTGAGAGGGGGGGCGGGGCGGGGGGCGGGGCCGGAGAGGAGGTGGATTAGTATATTATATATCTTTTTACTTAATCAAAATCTTTTTCTTTAACCACACATTCAAGATATGCAATAAAATTGAAAGAATAATATGCACCACACAAAAGAGAGAGAGAGAGACACTAGATTTTTATGTGGAAACCCAAAGTGGGAAAAACCATGGAGAACAATCTCAAGTATATGAATGAGCACCAACTCAAATTACAAAATTCGTAAGCACCAACTTGCAGGAGCACCAACCCCTTTTCTGTGCACCAACACATCAACTATTTGTGAGCACCAACCCACAAGAACACCAACCCCTTACAAAGATTTGTGAGCACCAACCCACAAGAGCACCAACCCCTCTTGTATATAAAACACAACTATCTCTCAATGTTGCTTACTCAATAAAAGATAGAACTCTACAATATCTCCTACTTTTCTCTCTTCAAAAACAAATACAAACCATGCACTCTCTTACTTATAACAAATGGCTTCTCAAGCCTTTATTTATAGCTTTCCAAATGACCTTTGGCATTTACCTTTTTGTGACCCTTCAATCCTCATGAAAAATGACACCAAACTTGCTTGACCCTACTATCCTTGCATTTGAAAAGTCATATGGTGACCCTTCATAAGCAAATGTGTCCTTTCTTGTTTTGTCTTTATCTTGGTGACTCTCTGTATTCTTCAAAGTGTCCCTTTATGGAAAAATATGCCATACCCTCTTTTGTCTTCACATGGTGACTCTTGAAATTCCTCAAGATGACTCTTCATGAGAAAATGTGTCCCATTCCTCTTGTGTCTTTACCCCATTACTCTTTGACTTCTCCATGGGCCCTCTTTTGACTTATATGCAACCAAAAATATATTTATTAATATTAAATAAATATTAACACACATTAGCTAAGATATGAATATTAAAAACACCATTAAATGCTATGGGGCCTTTATCACCAATAATGTTAGACCTTTGACATCAATGACAATATTTCTAACAATCTCCCCATTTGTCATTGATGGAAACCTCAAACTGAAACTGCCACATCTTGAAACTTGTACTGCACATGTCAACCTGTGCATACTGTCATCTAAAAAATATACAGTAACTCCCCCTTACTATAGCAACCTATACCTATTACTTGTACCTATTTCTATACTTATACCTAATCTTCTCCCATTTCGACATCATTGGCAAAGGGCCTACCTAGTGCTAACACTTAGCTCTCTATCAACTGATGTTGATCTTCAATGGCAGGAAGTAAAAGAAATTACTCCCAACTTCTCCCACAGATACTCAAATGTGTCTTTTGGTAGTGCCTTTGTGAAAATATCTGCAATCTACTCTGTAGTACTGATATATTTCATCTTAACCTGTTGATCTGCAACTTGCTCTCTCAAAAAGTGATATCTAATGGGAATATGTTTTATTCTTGAATGCATCACTGGATTCTTCAAAATATTAAAAGCACTTGTGTTGTCACAAAAAATAGAAATAGGTTCATCATATTTTATCTTGATATCTTCCAAATTTTGCTTCATCAAAGCACTTGAGTACAACATAATACCGCTACAATATATTTTACTTCAGCGGTAGAAAGTGATACTGAATTTTGCTTTTTGCTTAGCCATGATACTAAGCTATCACCAAGGAAGAAAGTTCCTCTAATTGTACTCTTTATGTCATCCAAGCAACCTACCCAATTTGAATTTATATAAGCAACCAAAGTGAAATCTCTATCTGTGGGATACCACAATCTATAATCTATTGTCCCCTTGATATATCTGAATATTCACTTTACCAATTGAACATGGCTATCCTTTAGAGCTAACTAATATCTTGCAACCATACCTACTACATCCATGATGTCTAGCCTCGATACGATCAAATATAAAAGACTACCAATCATATATCTATACAAAGATTGATTTGCAATAGGTGAATCTTCATCATTGCTCACCTTATTTCCTATACTCATTGGTGTGCCAACTGGTGCACAATTTTCAAAACCAAATTTATTCAACATTTTCTTGGTATATTTACTTTGAGATATAAAAATTCCTTTATCTTATAGAAATATTTGTAACCCTAAGAAAAATGATTATTCTCCAAGCATAGACATCTCGAATTCAATGTTTCTTCCAAAAATAATGTCATCAACATATACCACAACAATCAATTGATGCTCACCTTCTATTTTGATGTAGAGATTCCTGTCAGCAAATCCTCTCTTGAAATATTTATCTTGCAAGTACTTATCAAGTCTTGCATACCAAGCTCTAGAAGCTTGTTTCAATCCATATAGTGTTTTTTTCAATCTGCATATATGGCTACTAATATTTGAGAGAATAAATCTCTCAGGTTGCTCAATGTAGACCTCTTCTTCTAGATTCTCATTTAGGAAGGGAGATTTGGCATCCATCTGAAAAACTTTGAAATTTGTAAATATTGTATATGCAAAAAACATTGTAATAGCCTCTAGCCTTGCTACTGGTGCAAAATTTTCTTACAAATATATTCCCTCAATCTAAGCATATCCTTTACATACTAATCTTGCTTTATTCCTAGTCACTTCTCCATTTTCATTCAACTTATTTTTGTAAACCCATTTATTCCTATCACATTGTGATCTTTTGGTCTAGGTACTAATTCCCAAGTATTGTTATTCTCTATCTGATTTAATTTTTCATCTATTGCCTTAACCTAATCCTTATCATGTCTAAGCTTCTAAAAAAGTTCTAAGCTGAATTTTGGATAACAAAAAAAAATTAACTTGCTCATATTCACTTACCATCATTCTTCTGATGTGAATTCCTTCATTTATGTTCCTGATGATGTCACTTTCATTATGATTTATTTGAACATATTTAGATGGAGTTTGGGTGTCTTTTTTCTTCTTTTTTCTCATCTTCATCTGATTCTTCAAAATATTCCTCTTCAATGATTTTAGGAATGTCTACTGGATCACTGATTCTTTGTGTTCCATCTTCTTCTACCCTGACACTTGCACTTTCAATAATTTTCTTGGTTCTTTTCTTATAACATTTAGAATCTTTACTTTTGCAAGAATAACCAAGAAATATACCTTCATTTGCTCTGGATTCAAACTTACCAAGTTTTTTATCGGTTCTCTTTATGAAGCATCTACTGCCAAAAACTTTGAAATAATCAACTATTGTTAGTTTGTCTTTCCATAACTCATAAGGAGTCTTGTCACTATTGACTCTCAATAATGCTCTATTCTAAATATGCACTATTGTAGCAACTATCTCTCTTTAATATTTATCTGGTATCTTAGATTCATTTAGCATTGTCCTCACCATCTCCTGAATAGTTATATTTCTCTGTTTAACTACTATATTTTGCTATGGAGTTTTGGCTATTGAATAATGTCTCTTTATTCCATGGTCTTCACAAAACTCAATAAACTGATTTGACGTGAATTCTCCTCCTCGATCTAATCTTAGACACTTAATCTTTAAATTGGTTTCATTCTCAACTAATGCGTTGAATGATTTCAAATTTTTGAAAGCTTCTAATTTTTTCTTTAAAAATATTACCTATGTAATACGTGAAAAATCATCAATAATCAACATGAAATATTTCTGACCTTGAGTACTTTGAGTTCTCATAGGTCCACACAGATTAGTGTGAACAAGCTCTAACATCAGATTGGTCGAGTACTCTTTTGTTTTGATCAGCCTTTTGGATTGCTTCCCATGCTAACAAGGTTCACAAAGTGTGTTGGATGGCTTTGTAATATTTGGAAGATTTTTGACTGCTTACTTCTTGTTGATGTTGATAATATTGTCAAAATTTATGTGTCCCATTCTTCTATGTCATAGCCAACTTTATTCAATTTGAATCAAATAACATCTTTGACCTTTGATGTTTGATAACTGTTGACCATTTTTTTCTCAACAGGACAAAAATCAGTCCCCTTCTGTCCCTGTTGTTCTAGGCCATTTCTTTTTTTGATTTTGCACAAGTCTAAAAATTTCTACGAACTCTGCAAGTCTAAATCTATGGAATCTACAGGTCTAAATCTATGGACTCTACAGGTCTAAATCTATGGACTCTGTAGGTCTAAATCTATAGACTCTGTAGGTCTAAATCTACGGACTCTGTAGGTCTAAATCTATGGACTCTACAGAGCTTGGATTTCTACAGACTCAGCAAGTTTCTATAGACTTCACAAATTTTCTACGAACTCTGTAGGGTTAGTCTTTTGGCACATGAAGAATCAATTTAGAGAGTGCTGGGTTTTGCAAGGCTTCTTCAGGCTCTTGTCTGGGGGAAAATTATGAAGAAGGTTGGCATAATTGAACCATTGAACCAGTTCAATGCCTTGGTTTAATGCCTGGTTTAATCACTTGGTTCAATCGGCCTTGGTTCAATTTAATTGGTTCATCACCTGGTTCAAACAAAAGGTTCAGTGCTTAATTCATGGGCAAAGTTCAAGCATTTGGTTCATCGCTCGATTCAATCAAATAGTTCAACACTTGGTTCAATCGGTGGGTTCAGTCGTTGGTTCAACGCATTAGTTTAACACTCAGGTTCAAAGGGCTTGGCACGCAATGTTGAACCGTTGAACTAGTTTAATGGATTGGTTCAATGGTTGGTTCCAGCGAGAAAGGTTCAAAGGCTTGGTTCGACAAAGGCTCAATGCACAGTGATTGAACTGTTGAACCGTTGAACCATTTTTCGTTTAATGGGTTGGTTCAATGGCTTGGTTCAAGGGGGTGTCCTAAAGCTAAAGGGCAAGTGCCCTTGCGGAGGGTAGTTCTGAGTTCAGGAGCCCTTGTGGAGGGCAAGAAGCACTTCAAAGGTAGGCGAAGGGGTAAATTTTTTAGAAATTCATCCAAGGCATAATTCTTTCAAACTTTTTGTCTGAAGGAATTCCTTCAGATAAAAAGTCTGAAGAAGTTTAGAGGAAGGCCACAGTAAAAAACCAAAAGTAAGAAGCCCACCCGAAGGGTATGTGCCCTTGCAGAGGCCTCTCACCGAGGAAGAGGACTGTTCTCGAGAAGCTGAAGGGTCATTTACCCTACGAGAAGGATTGATAAAGGAAGTCCGCAAGAAAAGGCCGAAGAAAAAAACCCACAAAAAAAGCCTACCAAAGGACTCGAAGGATTTTGCCAAGGACGGTGACGTCCCAAAAGCCATCAATTTTAAGGAGATGGACTAGCTGTTGGAGATTCAATTTCAAGGTGATGGCTGCGTGAACGTCAATTTTAAGGCAGTGAAATAACCATTTGTTTTTGAATTGCCTGAGCGCCAACCATGAAAATAGCCCAAGGAACATAGCAACCCACTAGAAGATCGCCCTCGAGGGCTGAAAGATCAAAAAGAGACAAAGCAGGAAGAAGACATGGTGTAGAAAGAGACAAAAGAGGAGGCGAGTTATTGCCAGATGGTCACCAAATGGTATGGCCTATTTTTCTTCCAGTTTGCATTTATAAGTAGACAAGCCACGCAAATGCCTTGAAAAGAGTAGTCTATCTGCAGAAAGGGGGCATGGCCATGTTTTCTCATTAATGTGGATCACCAAAGTCAAAGTAGGAGCTGACAATTAGATGGCTTCCTCTTCCCAAGGCTCAGAATGCACATGGGCCACTTGCAAAAAGAGCACCAAAATATTTCTCAGGAAGCGCCAAGTTCTCCTCCCCTTTCTTTATATATTGTATAAATTCTCATTTGAGAAGGATCCAATCTCTTAGCCTGTAAGGCAAAACTCTACCCAAAATCTCTTGAGCTTGTAAGGCAGAGCTTTGCCAAATTTTTACCTTGAATCGAAACATAGCATTTTTACCTCCATTCTAAGTTTTGCATCTTTAGTATGTGTCTATGCCTTGATTCTGTGTTAAGTCATTTTCATAATGCTTTCACAGGATGATTTCAGCATGTCTGGTGCATTTTCTGAGTTTCCTTTTATAGGTCTGTCAGAAGTGTCCCTAGAGGAGTATAGGTGAAGTGGATAGGTTGCTGCAATGTGTCTCAAAATGCCTCTGGTAGTTATTTCCTCCCTGTATCTCCATGGACCCTTGACCCACTGATGCAGAAGGTTTTCTCATGTCAGATGAAGTGTATGGGAGCTTGTTCTCGATGGAAAGTGTATGTTTGGGTGGAGTAGATCAACCTTTTCTGGTGTATCACCTTTTCTTTTCGTAGGCTTAGGTTCTATTTTCAACATCTCTTTCTCTCTTTTCATCCCCCCCTTTTTACATTTTTTGTTAGCAGTAGGAGAAATCAGGGCCTAAATGATAAATCAGAGGGAACTAGCCCTAATCTAGAGACTCTCCCCTCCAGCTTCACTAGTCCCACAGGTGAGAGGGGAGTTTCCATTGTTGCGTGAGGAAGGCAGGAGCTCGGCCTCCTACCAAAGGTGCAATCTTTTACATCAACAGTTTTTGGCACGCCTGGTGGGACTAACTAGTACAAGTTGTGTCCATAGAGTTGAAGAATTTTTGGTGTTTTATTTAACCAACCAGCCTTTGGAGGCTTTTACATCAACACCAATAGCGACTCCAAGTTAAATCAACTAGTTAAGCAGTTTTGGTATCATCAAGAAACATTATTCTAGTATGTATATTTCCATTGTTTAGAACCATGGACCCTATTTTCCTTGGCCAGTATGGCTATGATCCTTACCAACCTTATGTTGACCCTTATCAAGTCCGATATGACCAGTCCCAGCCCTATCATCAGCTATATCAGCCTTATGCCCAGTATTCTCAATGTGTCACTTCTCCTACTCAACCTAGTCTCTTTACCAATTAGCGCGTCTCCACCTTCAAATGAACACTGTTGGGATACGAAAAGTATGTAATAGAGCTCGACACCAGAAAGGGATGTGGCCAAGAGATTCCTGATCATGTCATCCATCAAGTGAGAAATGCACTAAATTAGGTTAAGAGGGAATGGACTCCCATTGAAAGAGCCAATTGGCACAGGCTTACAAGTGAGATGTTGGATGTGAGTGGTTTGATTGCATCTTTCGAAGAGAAGTTGAGTTTTCATGAGAGGTAACCTTACCAAGTGTTGGGAAATCCAGAACAACAAACAACTCTGATTCCACTTGTTAGGATCTTGCTTCTCCAATAAGAGCACAATATGATTACCTTGTATAAGCAACTAAACATGGAATTATACCAGATTGAATAAGTAACTAGAATTCACACATAGCATAGAATATGAGAGACAATACACACACTTGTATTAATACTCATACATAAAGAAAATACAATAAAGAAGATGCCACTTGTTCTCCACACCTCTCAGAGGATTCCCACACCTCAAGTGTACAACTATTCTCAATCAAGAGTTCACTCTCTTACCAAAATGGTCCCAACACACAACTCACACACAAAATTGGTGTTCACCTCCAACTGGTCAGTAATAACCCTACCAGTACATAAGTACTCAAAGTACTTCAAGTAGATCTCCCATGAGCTTGCAACAACCTGTAATTCAAATTGATCTAACTTACCATGTAGATCTTCTCCTTGATCTTGCAACAACTTGCAAATCAATGACCTTACACTTTTGGAAGGAACTTCCTTGCCTTCCTTTCTTTGCACTCTGAAGAATCTCTTCCTTGAATCCTTGATCCTTGCTTATAATACATGCCCATGGGTCTCTTAAATATGATCCCATGCATACAATAATTAGACACCTAATTACAATAATTAGAAACGCAGCTCGAGACTATAATTAGCCCTTAACATGCAAACACTCGGTTCGTTAACAAACTGTTCGTGAACTGGAAGTTCTAGAACCGCACAGGCGACCAACGTCAGTCCCTGTCTGCCTGGAGGTGACCGACATTGGCCGACCTCCTGCTAAGGTCGGTTTCCTTCAGTTCACACGTGCCGAGGTCGGTTGGCTTCTGCACCATACTCTGCCGATGCCGGTCTCCTTGGAACTCAGCAACATCCTCCATGTTTGCATTGGTTGAAGCTTGTAGCTCCACAACCTAACACCAAGTCTATCAACTTGCATACTCGTTGCCTCGAGTATCATATCAGTCATATACAGCCCCTGCTTATGAGCCAAGTCAAGCCTATCAAAGTGCTTTCCCCAATCATGTTGAGGAGAGTTCTGAAATAGTAAATCTCATGTTTAGGGCTAATCTTGATAAATAGATCAAATTGGCAAACTTTCAGATGCAATAGTCTATTTTGGTAGCAAGGGAAGTGGAATCCAAACCCTCACTACCCTCTCACATTGTGGCCCCATCACCCCAAAAGGAGATGCCCAGTCTGAATATCTTGAGCTGAAATAAAGTGGTTGAGTCATGGAACATCAAGGAGGAGAAAGACATTGTCCAAGAGTGTGAGGTACAAAATGAGGTTAGTCCTTTTCAAGTCCCTCTCACCCTTCTTCAGGAAGCTTCTTGCATTTCATGGTAACCTTCATGCACTCCCCATCTCTATAATGATTCCTATGAGCTCTAAGAGGTACAAAATGAGGATGATCTGGCTAACCAGATAGAGGAATTAGAGGCTAAAATGAGACTGCTGGGAGAAAGAGAGATGGATTTTTCAAACTTTGTGGAGGAGCCGACACTAAAAGACATCCCTTCCACCAATCCACAAGCTAATTTCAATATTGATGAAGTGTTGGTAAAGTGGAGGGACGAAAATTAAGAAATTTTAGCCCAAGGTCTGCCCCCTCCTATTATGAAGGAAGCCCCCTCTTATGTGCCAAATCATTTCTATCAGATGGCACTTGCTCATTCTGACTCATCTAATGCATCAATCGACCCTGCCTCTAATCCTATACACCTAGCTTTTCAGCACACCTCTTTTTAGATAGCTCTTCTTGTACATGAGCAGACCCTCCCAAATCTTCCCCAACCTCCTCAAGTCTTTCAACATAATCTCCAAATTCCAAGCTAGAAGAAGGAATATCATGAACCAACTCAAGACCTTAAAGAGGATGAAGTTGTTGCCTATTCACAGGAGCAAAGTTCCAGTCCCAAGATCATGAGTTGGAATCAAACAGTGAAATCTTGGGCCGAAAAGGAAGAGGAGGAGAAAGGTTTTGCTCAAAACCTTGAAGAAGATGAGGCTGCTCCTACTCCTGATAATGATTGTGACCTCCAGAAAGGCTTTTCCAAGAAGATATAGATAGGTAGATTGTAGAGTTGGTGTTCAGAGCGAGTTTTCTCAGCCAATAGGTGGTGGATGTTTTAGACCAAATAGCAGATTCCATGTCTGAACACACCCTATTTCCACACCTCTAAGAAAGGTACCAGGCCACCCCTGAAATAGATGAAATGCTAGCCAGACGGAAAGAAGAGAATCATTCGATTCTAGCTCAGGGACTGCTTCCTTTTCCACATGAGTTCATCTGTCAGCCTTCTATTTTCCCCCTTTTTGAGGAGGAACCTATTTTGGAGGAAGCAAGTGAAGAGGAGTATGCTCAGTTTATCACTGATCAAGGAGACTTCATGAGTACAGATGAGGAGGAGATTACCTTAGATGTCATGAAGGAGCATGGACAATCTCTTGTTCATATTTTGAATGATTCATTTGAAGTCATTGGGGCAGGCTGCACTATTCTTCAAGGAGGCTATGTGATGGATAAGAGTGGAGAAGGCGGCATTGGGACTCAAGTAAGTATGCAAAGGGGTTGTAGGCTTTCAAATTTATCCTTTCAAGAGGTTGGTGAATCTAAAGATACCTTCTTTGGAACCATCAAGGAGGATGGTCATACCATGGAACTCGAGCATGAGGCAGAAGAGAACAAGCCAGTTAATGATGCATATCAAGGGGCTTATGGTGATGAGCCAGCAACAATTGATTTCTTAATGAGATACACCAGCCTGAAGAACCAACAAGAGGTAAGCTTCCAAGAATAAATAGAGTACGTATACGTTGGAAGCATTTTTTAATCTGATCCACTCAGATACAAGCCAACTCAGGTAGCAGGCAAGAGGAGCAGGTCACCAACTCTCCATTACATTTAGCCACTTGTCTAGCAC
The DNA here is from genome assembly GCA_037957365.1 of Torreya grandis. NCBI lineage: Eukaryota > Viridiplantae > Streptophyta > Pinopsida > Cupressales > Taxaceae > Torreya > Torreya grandis. The sequence continues at coordinate 4,879,512 of JARHVA010000171.1, read as the reverse complement.
CATAAGTTTTCTTTCCAGGGAGGGGACTTAAGAAGTTTTCCCTTTGATCTAAGAGGGAAGCTGATGTACCTGGTTAGTTGTACATAGCAGTTGCTTTCAATTCCTTTTCCTGCTTTCCCTAAGTGCAGTTGGCACAAGTAGTGTTTTTAGCCTTGTGTGTGTTTTCCTTTGTGTGTGGGGTAAAAGGCTTCATGTTTGATTCTTGGATCTTTGGGGCTGTTGCTAACCTTTCTTCAAAGCTACATTCTGACTCCGTGCCCAATGGACTACAAGGCAACTGGTCTCTAAGCATAGCAGGCATGCTTCCCCTAAGATTCACCAATTTGTTGACCATTTTTTGCCCAACAGGCCAAAAATTGGTCCCCTTCTGTCCCTGCTATTTTAAGCCATTTCTTTTTTTGATTTTGCACAAGTCTAGGAATTTCTATGTATTTTATAGGTCTAAATCTACAGACTCTATAGGTCTAAATCTATGGACTCTGTAGGTCTAAATATACAGACTCTGTAGGTCTAAATCTATGAACTCTGTAGGTCTAAATTTATAGACTCTGTAGGTCTAAATCTATGGACTCTATAGGTCTAAATCTATAGACTTTACAGAGCTTGGATTTTTATGGACTCAGCAGGTTTCTACAGACTTCAAAAAATTTCTATGAACTCTGCAGGGTTAGTCTTTTGGCACATGAAGAATCAATTTAGAGAGTGTTAGGTTTTACAAGGCTTCTTTAGGCTCTTGTTTGGGGAAAAATCATGAAGAAGGTAGGCATCGTTGAACCATTGAACCAGTTCAATGCCTTGGTTCAATGCCTAGTTTAATCAATTGGTTCAACCGGCCTTGGTTCAATGCCTGGTTCAATCACTTGCTTCAATCAGCCTTGGTTTAATTCAACTGGTTCAATCAGCCTTGGTTCAATTCAATTGGTTCATCTCCTGGTTTAAACAAAAGGTTTAATGCTTAGTTCATCGGCAAATTTCAAGCATTTGGTTCATCGCTTGGTTCAATCAAATGGTTCAACACTTGGTTCAAGTAGTGGGTTCAGTCATTGGTTCAACGCTTAGGTTCAAAGGGCTCAGCGTGTAGTGTTGAACCATTGAACCGGTTCAATGAATTGGTTCAATGGTTGGTTTAAGTGGGAATGTTCAAAGGCTTGGTTTGACAAAGGCTCGGTGCACAGTGATTGAATTATTGAACCGTTGAACCATTTTTGGTTCAATGGCTTGGTTCAATGGCTTGGTTCAAGGGGGCATCCTAAAACTGAAGGGCAAGTGCCCTTACGGAGGGCAGTTCTGAGTTTAGGAGCCCTTGCAGAGGGAAAAAAGCACTTCAAAGGTAGTCGAAGGGGTAAATTTTTTAGAAATTCATCCAAGGCATAATTCTTTCAGACTTTTTGTCTGAAGGAATTCCTTTAAACAAAAAGTCTGAAGAAGTTCGGAGGAAGGTTGTAGTAAAAAACCCAAAGTAAGAAGCCCACCCGAAGGGTATGTGCCCTTGTGGAGGGCTCTCGTCGAGGAAGAGGATTGTTCTCAAGAAGCTGAAGGGTCATTTCCCCTACAGGAAGGATCGATAAAGGAAGTCCACAGGTAAAGGCTGAAGCAAAAAACCTACTGAAAAAGCCCGCCAAAGGACCCGAAGGATTTTGCCAAGGATGGTGATGTCTTGAAAGCCATCAATTTTAAGGAGACAGACTAGCCATTGGAGATTCAATTTCAAGGTGACGGTTATGCGAACGTCAATTTTAAGGCACTGAAATAGCCATTTGTTTTTAAATTGCACGAGCGCCAACCATGAAAATAGCCCAAGGAACGTAGTGACCTACTAGAAGATCACCCCTGAGGGCTGAAAGAGCAGATAGGGACAAAGCATGAAGAAGACAAGGTGCAGAAAGAGACAAAAGAGGAGATGAATTATTGCCAGATGGTCACCAAATGGTGTGGCATGTTTTTCTTCCAATTTGCATTTATAAGCAGACAAGCCACGTAAATGCCTTGAAAAGAGCAGTTTGTCTATAGAAAGGGGGCGCGGCCATGTTTTCTCATTAATGTGGATCGCCAAAGTCAAAGTAGGAGCCAACAATCAGACAGCTTCCTCTTCCCAAGGCTCAGAACGCACATGGGTCACTTGTAAAAAGAGCACCAAAATCTTTCTCAGGAAGCACCAAGTTCTACTTCCCTTTCTCTATATATTGTAAAAATTCTCATTTGAAAAGGATCCACTCTCTTAGCCCGTAAGGCAAAACTCTGCCCAAAATCTCTCAGGCTTGTAAGGCAGAGCTCTACCAAAATTTTACCTTGAATCGAAACATAGCATTTTTACCTCCATTCTGAGTTTTTCATCTTTAGTATGTGTCTATGCCTTGATTCTATGTTAAGTCATTTTCATAATGCTTTTACAAGATGATTTCAGCATGTCTGGTGCATTTTTTGAGTTTCCTTTTATAGGTCTATCAAAAGTGTCCCTAGAGGAGTATAGGTGAAGTGGATAGGCTACTACAGTGTGTCTCAAAATGCCTCTGGTAGTTATTTCCTCCCTGTATCTCCACATACCCCTAACCCACTGATGTAGAAGGTTTTCTCGTGTCAGATGAAGTGTATGGGAGCTTGTTCTCGGTGGAAAGTGTATGTTCAGGTGAAATAGATCAACCTTTTCTAGTGTATCACCTTTTCTTTTCGTAGGCTTAGGTTCTATTTTTAGCATCTCTTTCTCTCTTTTCATCCCCCCCTTTTTACATTTTTTGTTAGCAGTAGGAGAAATCAGGGCCTAAATGATACATCAGAGGGAGCTAGCCCTTATCTAGAGACTCTCCCCTCTAGCTTTGCCGGTCCCACAGGTGAGAGGGGAGTTTCCATTGTTGCGTGAGGAAGGCAAGAGCTCAGCCTCCTGCCAAGGGTGCAATCTTCTACGTCAACAATAACATATACAAATTATTACATGTTCTCTAAGCATCTGCAACCAACACATGAATATTTTCTCCTAATTTCACAACTTTTTGTATAAAACTTTAGTGTGTGACCCTAATCACACATTTGACTGACACTCAAGAGATTATGTTTAAGACCTTCTACATACAAAACATTTTCAATTTTAGTTCTACTATTATCCAAACTAAGTGTACCTTTTTTTATCAATTCTAGTAGTATTATTATCTCTAAATTTGACTGTACCACCATTGATCTTCTTCAAGGTTATGAACTTGATTTTGTCTCATATCATGTGCCTCAAAAATCCACTGTCAATGAACCATGTATTTTTTTCATTTATTGCATGCAAAGTTGTCTGTACCAACATAGATTTTTTGAGTTGTTTCTTCTACCATGAACTTGTCTAAACTTTCTTCTTGATGAATGGGGCCTTGAAACTCTGGTCCTTCTTGAATGACTCAAACATGATTCTACAGTACTGAGCTATATGTTTGAATTTGTTACACTTGTAACATATTATGGCCTCTTCATTAAAGCTTGATAGAGGAGCAAAAGATTTGTGGCTTCTGCTTGACTCTACATGACTTTTTTCTCCTTATTTTTGAAATTGTTAGCCTTTTTTTGACATTCTATTTTTTTATGACCATATCCATTACAATAAAAATAGTAACCATAAAAATAGGCCCTGTTTGTGTATCTCTGACCTGATTGCCTTTTGTATCTATGTTCCTTCTAGCCTTCTTTGTTTGAGATGTCCTCTATATTCTTAACTTCTTCCCTTTTTATTTCCTCTTTTGTAAGAGATTCAACATAGCTCTTTCCTTTTTCCTTGTCTATGAAAGTAGTACCCTCCCCTTTCTCTTTTTCAAATTTGTTACCTTTCTTATCTGACATTGATCTTTGACTTTCTAATATCTTATTCAACATATTAGTGTTATTCTCAAATTCTGAATCATTGGCTACTCTATCATTGATTGTTTTATTTATTTTCTCAAGATCTACTTTTAAAGAAGCAATTTTAGTAACATACCTTTCACATTATTTACTTACTTTTTGCAACTATGCTATTAGATATTCTTCATTCTTCTTGGCTTCTTCAAAGTGTGCTAGTATATCTTCAATTGTTTCTTTTGACTGCTTTTCATTTTTCTCGATCTAGAGCTTTAATATTTGATTATTCTTCTCAAGAACTTTTAACTCTTCTAAGACACAAATGAGTTCTCCTTCTATATTCACTTTGGCTTCATTTTGTTCTTCTTCTTGATCATTTTTACTTTTGCTTGCGGAAGCATCTTCATGTATGGCCATGAATAGAATCTCTTCTTCTTCTGAATCACTAACTCCACTATCTTTGGCTAAGCTAGGATATTTAGAATACAAACTCTTCTTCTTGAATCCCTTCTTGAAGTTTCATTTAAATTTATTTTTATATGTAGACTTTCCTTCTTCATTGTCACCATTACCCTTATCTAGGCACTTAGCTACAAAATGTCTAATCTTTCCACAATTAAAAAATTTAAAAGGTAATTTTTCTTGATATTTACCTATGCCCTTTTTTGACTTGAGAATGAATAGAAATTTATTATCATCTTCATCATCACTAGAACTGCAACTTAATTCTTGAATCTTAGCCTTCTCTTTTTTTGATGTCTTGGAGGCAGCGTCTCTCTTTGAAGGTTTCTCTTGTTCTATCTACATCTCATATGTTGTAAGAATACCATGTAGTTTATCCATTTTTATCTTGGCTAAATTCTTCATCTCTTCAATTGCTAAAACTTTTGATTCATATCTCAATGGTAGAGATCTCAAAATGTTTTGAACCACAATTGATTCTTCTAACTTTTCTCCAAGACCTTGAATCTGATTAAGTATTTGATTAACCGGCAAAAGATAACTTGCTATATTTTATTCCTCTTCCATCTTCAAACTCTCAAACTATCTTTTGAAAGTTTGAAGTTTAGTTTGTTGAACCTTTCCATCACCTTTGTAAATATTCTCAATTTTTACCCAAGTTTCATGATCAAATTTACATTGCATAACTTTAACAAATTTTGATTCATATAAACCACATAAAAGAGCATTTAAATCTTTATCATTATTTTCACTTGCCTTCTTTTCTATCAGAGTAGTTATAAGTGTTTGTGGCTCTTTATATTCCTCCACCGCTACTTACCAAATGTCAAATCCAAGGGCCATCAAATAAGTCTTTATCATTATTCTCTAAAAAGCATAATTTGTCCCATCAAACAAAGGTGCCTTATTTGTATAAAAACTTTCATGTGATCTAGCCGTCATGCTTTCTCAATCTACGTTCAAGTTGTAAAACATTTTCCAAAGGAACTTGATCTTATACCAATAATTAAGCATAAAATATATTGAGAGGGGAGGTGAATCAATGTATTATATATATTTTTACTTAATCAAATTCTTTTTCTTTAAACACTTAACCACACATTCAATATATGAAATAAAACTAAAATAATAATATGCACCACATAAGAGAGAGAGAGAGAGAGAGAGAGAGAGAGAGAGAGAGAGAACATATTTTTACGTGGAAACCTAAAGTGGAAAAAAATATGGAGAATAATCTCAAGTATATGAATGAGCACCAACTCAAATTATAAAATTCGTAAGCACCAACTTACAAGAGTACCAACCCCTTTTCCATGCACCAATACAGTAACTATTTGTGAGTACCAACCCACAGAAGCACCAACCCCTTGCAAAGATTTGTGAGCACAAACCCACAGGAGCACCAACCCCTTGCAAAGATTTGTGAGCACAAACCTATAGGAGCACCAACCCCTCTTGTGTATAAAACACAATTATCTCTCAATATTGCTTACTCAACAAATGATACAACTCTATAATATCTCATACTTTTCTCTCTTTAAAAATAAATACAAACCATGCACTCTCTTGCTTATAAAAAATAGCTTCTCAAGCTTTTATTTATAGCTTTCCAAATGACCTTTGGCATTCACCCTTTGTGACCCTTCAATTTTCATGGAAAATGGCACCAAACTTGCATGACCCTTCGTATCCTTGCATTTTAAAAATCATATGGTGACCCTTGATAATCAAATGCATCCTTTCCTCTTTTGTCTTTATTTTGGTGACTTTTTGTATTCCTCAAAGTGTCCATGGAAAAATGTGCCATACCCTCTTTTGTCTTCACATGGTGTCTCTCGAAATTCTTCAAGATGACTCTTCATGAGAAAATGCGTCCCATTCCTCTTTTGTCTTTACCCCATGACTCTTTGACTTCTTCACGGGCCCTCTTTTGACTTATATGCAACCAAAAATATATTCATTAATATTATATAATTATTATCATGCATTAGCCAAGATATGAATATTAAAAACACCATTAAATGCTATGGGGCCTTTATCACCAATAATGCTAGACCTTTGACATCAATGACAATATTTCTAAATCATGAATTTGTGACACTTTTTGTGTCAAAAAATTATTTTTTTGCAATTATTAATACAGTTTTTTATCAACGAGATTCCCTTATGTAAATTATGTTAGGGAAAATTACACTAAATTTGGCAAGACAAAATTGCTCCAAATTAGCAATTTTCCTTCAGTGATGCATGTTGCATGAATGTTTACGTCAAAAATTTACAATTATGACGCAAACTAGAGATAAAGTTTGTAACTTCTACTTGGGATAAATTTGTATAATTATGATATTTAATTAATACAAATAATTCTTGTTATTTCATAACCACTTGTGTAAGAAAAGGGGGGAGGAGTTAGAGCATTTCACTATTGTGTAGTGAAAGGCATCCTTTCATTAGGATCTGATACTGACTATACCAGATTTGTATAAGAGTGGATGGAGCTTATAGAGAGATTAGTATGTGAAGGAGTTAGTGAAAATATGAATGAGAGGTAGATAACTAGTTTCCGACTACAAAAATGTGGGTATAGACAATGAGGGTGAAGAAAGGAGATAACTAGGAAGTAAAAAGGTCATCCATAAGAGATGTTGATAGAGGCATGATAATAATCAACATAACTAAAAGAATTGACAAAGTCTTGGATGCAGTGCATGCCTACCAACATTGGTAGAGAAAATGTCTACTTGTCCACCAATCTAAGATTGTTACTTAGGTTGCATGATGTAGGAGAATCCAAGTCCACAAATAATCTTACATCAACCAAAATATGTACATTTGTGTATGTGTGTGAATGAATCCCAACTCAATGAATGAAAGGACCTCACCTCCTCCCTGAAATAATCAGGTACAAATATATTCTTCGCAATGACCTCTTTGTATAAGATGTAATGGCATAAGACTTAGATTGATGTTAATGCAATATAGACTTAATGGATCAAAAGTAATTCTTCAATAAAGTGTCTCCATATAACTCTACAGTGTCTAATGACTTTTCAAAGTACGTCATGTATTTATAAGATGTGATAGTATAGGACATAGATTGACTTTATTTCAAAAGTAAGTCTTCAATAAACCACATACACCATGTAACTTTTAGGGTGTCTATTTACTTTATTTGAAAAAAATGAATGTAGAGGTAAAGGTTGTGAAAGTGAGTGCATGTTATGTTGATTTAGAGGGAATATTGAGTGGAGAGGAATAAGATATTCCACTATAGGAAGATGAGGAGATTGCATTAAAGGAGATGCAAAAACTAAGATGGATGTTTGTTGAGATCTCATGTTTGACCAAGGAGGATAATAATATTATCTCTTGCTTGGAGAAGAGATGAGGGTGATTGGGGGGATGTTTGATTCTATTAATGTTTATTTTATTGCAGGTAGTGGGGATAACACATGAACTGATGAAAAGAGGGAAGATGAATAATGTCACATATGTGACATTGAGGTAAGGAGTGAGACAAAAGAGGTGGATGGATGATTTGATGACATCCTAAAGGAAAAATCAATGGAGAAGGATGTTGTTACAATAGAGGTGGTGAAATTATTTGATGTTGTAATGATGACAACATAAGTGTTACATCATTAATCCTCGTTGAGCAAATTTACTTGATTATCCGTGAATATATTTATAGTTGACAAATTAGATTTGATTATTTTTTACTAAGCTTTGAGATATATGTTGTTATGGGACAATTGGATATTGTTTAGGTTACATGATTACATTGTTATGAGTTAGTTTTAGTGTATATGTTTACATTATGATCATGTTAATTTGTTATTTTAGCTATATTTTATGATGAACGTATATCATGATGTTATGATCTCTAACTACCTATTTATTGTGAGGTTGATGTAGGATAACTCATCCCTCAAATCATGACGAAATGAGAGCATCATTAGAGAGGGTGATGTAGATGAAGTTATTAGGGGATGATCGAGAAACTGACTAGAACCTTGCACACACCACATTAGTAATACATGTTAGATGCACAGTGAAATATCTAGCATAGTGTGTTTTGATATTGTTTGTATTAGATAGTTGTTACACATGGTTGATAGCATAGTTTAATGGTTTTATGAAATTCATCTTGCATGATTTATGTGTATGATCATTAATGTTTGTGATTTGCATAATTCAATTAAATTTATGTTTATTGATTTATGAATTAATCCTTACATCGTTTGAAGTGTTAATTTAATTAGAGAAATTATTTATTATTATAATTAGTATAAAATATGATAATTAACATTTAAGAGGAAAAATAGGAAAAGGAGAAGAAATTCTTAAAATAAATAAAAGGGAAAAAATAAAAATAATAAATAAAGAGAAATGGAAAGGTTTAAGTTTAGTAAAAACAAGAGAAAGAAATGGAATGGAAATAATAAAAAAAATTAAAGAAAAACAAAAAAATAAAAGGGAAATTTTTTTAAGACAAATCTACACCCCTTTTCATCTAAATAGAATAAGAAATAATATATTTAGGGAGAAAAGAGGGAGGCACAGAATAGAGCAGAAGAAGGCAATAAAGAGGAGGAGAGTGTGTGGAACGTAAGAAACAAGGAAGTCAAAAAGAAAGTAAGCATAGTCTTCCAAGTAGGCAAAGTATTAAATTTTGTATGATTATATGGACTGTGTAATTATAATATTGATTAATTATATAAGAATGATCTATACATCAAACCAAGGAAAAAAACATCATGTATAATATACTAAAGCGACATGTATAAGGAAGACTTATATTTTATAAAAAAACTATAACATCTTGTATAATATTCTATACCAAAATTATGTGATAGATCTTCCATAGCAAACTTATGGAAATTTAATCATACATATATGAGAAATATTATATAAGTTTGCTTTATATCTGCATATTCCTATAAGTTTGAGGGAAATATGGTGATTTAATCATATATATACCTAGAAAGAAGACATGTATAATATTCTGTAGAAAATGATAGCAACCTGTATATTTTATAGCTTAGGGTGTTGACTGGTAATATTCTATTCCCTAAATATTATTGAAGACTTAAATTTTAAAATTCAACAACTTGTATAAGGAAGATATAACGACTTGTATAAAAGGAAAATACAGTGACTTGTAAAGAAAAAGGATAGTGAACTAAATAGTCAACTATTGCACATTGATTTGTATACACACACACACAACAATATACCTTTATACTAGATAGAAGGTAGTATAGACATTCTCTAGTGAACTATTTCTTGTTGATAGAGATTATACCAAGAGAATTAATTAAACTATACTTATAATGATTTTGTATTGTATGCAGTCATCAGGATCGATGAACCCAAGGTATTTTTTTGATAGGAATCTAAATAAGAATAATATATGACAATCAAAATAAGTATACATATAATAATATTTAGAATTAAACATACCATTGATTGTGTATATACATATAATGATATTCAAAATTAAACTGTATATAAAAAAGAGAGTATCGACTTACAAATCCTTTTTGGCTCACAAAGGAACTAAGTTGACTAAATTGTAAATGATTAGAAAATTATTAAACTTAACGTTTGATCATATAATAGTGTTTCATTGATTTAATGAATTGTAAAGAGCATAGCCAGTGAATCATAAAAATAAGTCAAGTAATGATTATTTTATTAAAATGAAATATATGGTATTGGCATATCATGTTAAATTGATAATTTTTAGTGAATATATTTATTTTCTCTTAATATTATGGGAATAATTATATATCTGTTATAGGTTGTCAATAAGGTTATATTGATCAAATATTTGACTAAATTTTTTTAAAAAAAAAGACTAATGACATCTATATACCATACCCACATATATTTTTGAGTACATATATACACATGAAATAAATCTATATGTAGATTTAGGAGTTAGTATAAGAGTATTGGTGTATCAGTCATATACTCTAAGTTTTGTTGACAGATATAAAATAATTGGTCACGAGACTCTGAGAGTTGAGAAAATATGTCAACATAAATATAGACTCCTAACCTAGAGTTTAAATATAGGATCATGTTCATAAAAAACTCTTAGTTTGGATATATTACTATACAAAGCTATGTATTGGTGAATAAATTAATAGTGTACTTAATGAAAATACATGTATATATATGCCTATTAGCATATACATGTAGATAGGGGTGTGTACTTCTAATTGTAATTCCATTGGTGGTTCAAATAGTATTATATATTTCTATGTAAAATAATCTTATAAATGTGTGCATATAACCCTTGAGAGCATAACAAATGCTAGAATAGAATATTATATGTTTCGTGAGAACTGAGACTTTATTTGTTATATCTAGGTGCTTAAACATAAGCTTATATTTCCATTGATTTATACTACTTTATTATGACTGATTGTGGTATTTAGTAGTTGTACTTAAGAATACTAGACTATGATAGTATGGGTTATCAGAGGGTGTAGTATATTTGGAAACTATTTATAGTAATTAGAATTTATAGTTAGATTTATATTATACCCAGATGGTATAAATTGTAGTTATTATTTCTATTATGAGATATATATTATTATGAGATTCATTCATATGTTTGATGGAATAAATAAATGTTTTTTTATTATTCCTATGCTTAGCAAGTTATGTGATTACCAGTAGGATGTAATTTGTATGAATCTATTGGTTATGCTATGTTAACCACATTTTGCGTTATTGATACTGAGTAAGTAGTGAGATAGATTTCATTAGCTTACTAACATCACAATGTTAAATGAAGGCAATCTGATCAAGTGGTGTGTATGAGTTTGACTAATCTTTATATCATTATTTATTGAAAACTTTGGTCAAATTAATGTTTAGTGAAACATTATCATTTTATGAGTATGATTTACATGTTTGTGTGATATCTTTAGAAGAATGGGTTTCTAAGATACATGACATGTTTAGTTTTAAAAATCATATAGCACATGGGTACTAGCTTGTTTTCTGGATTTCCATCCCATCATTATCTACTCATATATGAAGGGAGGGCCATTCCATGATGGGATTTATGCAAGGGATCATTAGTCCATGGTTAGTGTGTAAAAATTCTTGGATGATGCTCTCCCTCCCACAACAGTGCTTACTTGGAGACGACACTTGAGATTGCCATAGATACTAGAGTTTGGGGAACTTATGCTCTGAGGAGTCATGTATCTTATGTGTGTACATTTTATTATATTTATTATTGAAACATTATCATGATGAAATGTAGTTACTTATTTATGGTGCATTGCCAGGAGTGGTTGTATTTTTACACCATTCATGGCTAGATATTTATAATTACTTTATATAATCAATTATGATGTGTTTCTTATGATGATAGTGATCAACGATGTATCATGTAGTAAGCTTCATTTATAGTTATTAAAATTAAGGTATTTTATATGATCATCAATTAAAGTTTCGTGGTGTAATCTATTTACTAGAGTCCAGGGAACTTATGCTCTGGGAAGCCCTGTATCTTATATATGTGCATTGTATTGTATTTTTTATTGAAACATTATCATGATCAACTGTAATTACTTATTTATTGTGCATTGATAACAGTGGTTGTATATTTGTACCAGTCATGGTTGGATATTTGTAATTACTTTATGTAATCAATTATGATGTGTTTCGTATGATGATAGTGATCAATTATGTATGATGTAGTATACTTCTATTACAGTTATCAAACTTAGAGTATTTTATATGATCATCAATTAAATTCTTGTGGTGTAATCTATTGAAAGTATATGTTGTTTAAATTTTTAAAAAATAATGTATTTCTTGGTAGATCCTAGTGGGGATGTTACAATAAGAGGCTGGCATGAAATCCATCTTGAAGATATAAATGAAGGTGATGGGTAATTTTTTTGATGCCCAATAAAATGGCAAATCCTTAAATAAGAAATCTAAGAAGGAAGAGGCAGTGGAAGAGGAATAATCTTGGGAGGAATGAGTATATAGAGAATGTCTAGAGAAAACTTGGTGGAGGTGGATCGATAGTGATGGTCAAAAACCCACAAGAAGAAGGAAAATGAGAAAGAGAATACATTTGAGGAGGTAGATGGGCTATGCCCAGGTGATGATCAAGGGGGAGAGAAATCTAAGAAAATATATGTGTAGGAAGGTCTAAAATCTAGCATGTGATTGGAAAAGGTGAAATACATCACCTGGTGGAAGGGCCCATTGTGGATTTACCCTCAAAGTAAAAAATGTGGTTAAATTTGAGAGCACTATGCTCAATTTTTTTTCATCCATAATGTATGATGCAGGAGCATCTAGGTCCACAAACAATCTTGCATCGACCAAAATATGTAGGGGTGTGTTTGTGTAGACTAGTTTGTGTATTTACCATTTGGGCATGGTAGAATGATCCTCAAAAATCATCAAAACTATGAAACTTAGAGGTTGTAAAGTATATAAGAGAAGGGTTCTCTCTAGCAACAACATGTTTCTAGATGAGTTGGTTGAGTTTCACAACAATTAGTAGAATATGAGAAGTGGTTGTGTTTGTTAAAGGCCTAAAAGTGATAGGTTTTAGAGCAGAAGAAAAAGGGATTTAAGAATACCTCCAAAACATATCATCATTTCATATTTGCATTCTCCTTGAAAAATTATGCACTTTTTTTTAAAATGACACTTTCTAAAATATCACATCTCATTTCGATTTCATATATAAAACTTATGACCTTTAAAGTTATATGTTTTGCGTGAAAGTTCACATAATGTGTATAAGCTCCTAAAATGCATAGAATGTGCATAGAATTCCCTTGAATGAGATTAATTGTATTTAATGTGTGTGTAAGTTACCACAATGTGTAGAAATGCACAAAGATTGTATAAAAGTTCATGTATTTTGTATATTTATGAACTCTTGTACACACTGATGTTGATCTAGGTTTTAGATTTGATTTGTTGATTTGATGAGCATAATTATTTTATTTGATTATCCTTTGATATTGACCTAATCCTCAACAATGTATACATAAAATGTTGTGCAAATTAATTGATCTGAAAAACCTCTTGAAAAGTTGTAATTATATATTATGTATTCTTAAAATCATAACTCTATGTAATCTTAATGTTTGTGAATAAATCCCAACTAATAAAGAATATAACATCTTTATAAAGAATCAAATACAATTATATTGTTTTCTATAACCATCCCATATAAAATTTGAAAGGAAAAGATTTAAATTGATATTGATGGGGTGTCTTGGTTGGGGCAAAGTTTGAATTGAAAAGTAGTCGTCAATAAAACGTCTAAACCATGTAACCCTAGGGTGGATAATAACTTTTGGAAGTAGGTCATGTAGTTATAAAATATTTTAAGAAAATATCTTAGGAAAGACAATTCTTGCTGCGAATTGGGATACACCTGAAAGCAAAATAGGAAAGAAATGTACAAGATCTTCTACCGAGAATTTATGTGTTGAGTTGGTAGGTTTCATATATACAATGAATATTCATCCTTATCCCATCGAATAAATAATATTCCTCTTCCCATTTCATAGGTATATCATAGTAGGTATAGCATTTAATGAAATTTTGGCTTCATCTAAGATTTCATTTAACCCTATTTATAAACAAGGCCTTGTATACCTTTGTGAATAGATGCCTCAATAGGACAAATAATGCCTTGTACATTATTTCCTAATCCTTATCCATTATAACCCATAATTTGTAAAATACTTTAATCCAAAATCACATTGCTTAACATTTGCATTATTAAAGGAATATATTTTCTGTGCAACTGTAAGAGTCACTATAAAATTGTGAGTAATAGGTTGTACCACTATCTAAGTAGAAAAATCCATATGAGGGACATCATTTTGTATAGATCCAGTTAGCTAACAATACTTAAATGGTTCATGATCCATAAGACATGCATATGTATACCCTTGGGAACTAAACTTTAAACATGCATGTAAAATAGAAGGGATGGCTTGCATATCATGAATCTATGGTCTTCCAAGCAAAATGTTTTAATTAAGGTCATTGGGCATAATTTGACATGTTGTAGCAATAGTTCTGGGAACCAATGTGATATTAAACATTATCTACCCCAATACTTTCTGAGGAATATTATCAAAACCTCTAATATCCATATCTAAATAATCCAAACTTTCTTCATTTATATTGAGTAGTCGAAGTAAATAGATAGTTCAAATATTCAATCCTA
>JARHVA010000171.1:4217500-4260000 GCA_037957365.1 Torreya grandis | reverse complement strand
TGGGGTTATCTCAACATCATGAGCATACTAACCCATTTTTTTCAAGGTCACTATGAAGATTAAGGACTAGGATTTTGAAATTTCATGAGTGATAGTACATGACCTATATATGAATACACTAGAGTGAAAGAGAAGACAAACCTAGAGGCATTCAGGTGGTTGTATCCTTTTCCAACAAGTTTTTTGTATAGGACTCCTATGTTAGGTTCAAATAATATCATCGACGTAACCATCCTAGGTTGATACTAATGTCCGCAACTCTAGAGGCACTCAATCTTGAGTTTGGAAACTATTTTAGAATCATCTTCTAGTTTGCTTCCTACCTGTTCCAAATCTATAAATGTGTTAGAATCATAAAAAAATAATTACATTGTTTCTTTGTCATTTCCACATCTAGCATAGATGGACTTTCTATTTTTAGCCTATCTTTGTTTAATAAATTTAGCATATGTTATATATGTGTTTATCATTTAATTGACATATTGTATATCTGTTTATCTCCCTTGTGCATTTTCACTTATATATTCTTAACCTTACCTAACCAAGTAGGATCCACATCTAAATTTAGGATTAAACATAAACACAATATATAACTAAAGAAAATATAGAATCAATAAACAATGTCAACATTGGTTGGGATTCCTTACTTGAGGAAGATGACTAGTTAGAGGTTAATTGGGGCAAAGCAAATGACTAGGATTCATCTATCATTGGTCTCTTGCTATGGCTAATTGCATACTTATTTTATGTTGTTTGGATGTTTTAGCATTAATTAATATATACTTTTTTTTGTTTCCTAAATATTTTTTAATTTTAACATAGTTCATTAACATTAGATTATTCTTTCATATTATTTACAATTTTGTAAATAGTTTATAATCTTTAAAAAATCAATATAAATATATTTTATCAAATATATAGATAATATAATTTATAATTTTTCATTATAACCTTAATGTGAAATGTGTTAAATTTAGTTGAAAGACATTTTATTTATACGAAGAAAATTTTAGGGTAAAATTTGTCAAAGATTTTAAATCAACATTCTAGATCACACTTTGTGAACCATCATCAGGATGAGAGAATAAGAAGATTAGATTACATACCGAGGTTTATATTTATAGATATTAAAAATAAAGTATTTTTTAACTAGTAGTTTGTGGAAAAATATAAAAATATGAGGAAGAAAATTAATAAGGAGATATGACACTGTAATAGAAGACAAGAAAGGATGACTAAAACTAGAAATATGTTAGTTGGTGACTATATAAAAATTAATAGTATGTTCTCCTAATCACATTAGTAATAAATTAGTTGAAGAAGGGAAATATTAAGAAAATATTAACACGAATTCATCAAAAGAGAGGAATAAAATTAAACTATAAGAGATTACTTGGAAAGAGCCTATAATTAAATTGGTGTAAATTAAATTAGATCGTTAAATAATTTATGAATTTAAGTAAGGATTCAAGAAGGCAATGGTAAATTAGAAAGATGATATGATAATGAGACAAGGGTAGGAAGAAAGTAGAAGGATGAAGGTGATTTGAGAATGAAGATGACACTCCATGAACTGTCATCACAATGAGAGAATAATAAGATTAGATTGCAAACCCAAGTTTATATTTATAGATATTTAAAATGAAGTATTGTTTAGCCAGGTAATTTGTGGGGAAATACAAAAATATGAGGAAGAAAATTAATAAGGAGAGATGAAACTGTAATAAAAGACAAGAAAGGGTGACTAAAACCAAAATATGTTAGTTGGTGACTATTTAAAAATTAAATAATCTATGCTCCTAATCACGTTAGTGATAAAATAGTTGAAGAATGGAAATACTAAGAGTATATCCACATGGATTCATCAAAAGAGTGGAACAAAATTAAATTATATGAGATTAGTTGGAAAGAGCGTGTAAGGAAATTGAAGTAAAGGAAATTCGAGTGTTATCTAATTTATGAATTTGAGTATGGATTTAAGAAGGCAATGGTAAATTAGAAATATAATATGATAATAAGAGACAATGGCATGAGGAAATAAAAATGATGAAGGTGATTTGAGAATGAAAATGGCAACCAATGATGGGATAACAAGACGAAAACCTAATAAAAGAGATTAAAACTTTCATTTATAAATAAATTAATGATTGGTCCCCATGATTGGTTTAAATCCAAACCTCCTTCGTGGTTTAAGTTATTATCAAATTTGAAAATTTTAATAGATTCTCTAAGATGACATTTGAGGTAGTGGTTTTCTATAGCTAACACTTTGATATTCTCAGTGTAGATATGATGATGGGTTTTGAAGGAATATGGAGCTAAATCTGACTTAATTCTTTCCTTAATGTGTTCACTAACCCTTGTTTTGATTGAGATTCCAATCTCCCCAATGTATGGCAACCCACAATATTAATCAATCTTATAACTCCACTTCCAAGAGTTAGCTCTAACTTGTCTTTAGATGGCTTGATCAAAATTCTAATTTTCCTATGAGGGAGAAAGGTTTATGTATATTCTTTCTCTTTAATATTTTTGTAATTTTATTATAAATTCCTTCAAAAAATGGGAGGAAACTAGTGGCTCTATTAGGGGTTTCAGCCAAAATTTTGGGTCTAACAAGAGTGTTACTAACTGATTTGAAGACTCTATAAATCTCTTTCCCTTTGTATCTATTTTTATTAAATACTTCAAGTAATTGTTTGATCTCATCCTCTAAGTGATCATAACCATAGATTCTATAAGATCTAACAACAAGGGTTTTGAGGAATACCACCTTTTGATAAGGATGATGGTGTGAGTTCATGTGTAGATAGAGATCAATATGGGTAGATTTTATATAAACTTGTCAAGAGAAAGATCCATTAGGTTTCCTAAAGAGGAGGATGTCTAAGAAGGTAGTTTTCCTCTAGATTCTAGTACTTTGTTGAACTTAATAGTATCAAAAACCTCATTTAAGTGGCCATAGAAGTATTCTAGTTTCCCTAATCCATGAGGCCAACTAACATGTGTGTCATCTTAATATATTTCCCATCAAATAGATTTCAAGGGAAAGATTTAAGAGCTAAGTCTTTGAATTAATCCATAAATAAATTGCCTACCATGGGAGAAAGAGGGAACCCATGGCCACACCTTTTGTTTTTTCATAAATGACCCTTAAGAAAGTGAAGAAGGTGGACTTCAAATAAAGTTTTACTACTGAAGTAGTATCCTCATTAGTGTGACTACTTACCACTCTAATTATGTCATCAATAGGTAAACTAGTATAAAAAGAGACACAACATCAAAGCTAACTAAAATATCTTCACTTGAGACCTTCATGTCCTTGATAAATTCAACAAAATCTATGGATTCTTTAATAAAGGGAGAAGTTTTTCCCATAAAAGGTTTTGGTTTTTTGGTCAGGAATGAGGCTAAGGCATACATGGGTGAGTCTATGGTATCAACAATAGATTTTATTGGGATCCATCCCTTATGAATTTTTGGAGAACCATAAATTCTAGGAGTGATATATTTTTTAAGGAGGAAACCTCTTTTGGTGTTTTCATTAAAAGAAGATTGATTAATAGCTTTCATAACACTTCTAGATATTTTAGAAATAGAGTTAGATGTTAAAACTCTATAAATCCAACTATTTTTCAAGTGCTCAAGCATCTTAGAGTTGTAATCACTTTTATTTAAGACCACCTTAGCATTCCCTTTATCTGTTTTAGTGATCACAATATTCTTATTCGAGTTAAGTTTTATCAAAGCCATCCATTCTTTCCTAGAGATGTTAGAATTCGAGGGTTTGGATTTTCTCTCTAAGATTGTGTAGTGGATTTGAGGAAAGCCAAAACCCCAAAGTCTAAATATCTAGGGACAAATGGATGGCCGTGAAAAATCTTAAATCAAATGAGAATATTGTGACCACTAAAGAAGATAAAGGGAATGTTATGATGGTCTTAAATAAAAGTGATTAAAACTCTAAGATGCTTGACCTCTTGCAGAATAGTAGGAGGTATACATTTTCAGTTTCTAACCCTATTTCCAAAATCTCTAGTAGATTTAATAAAGCTCTTAATCAATCCTCTTTTGATAAAAACACAAAAAAATGTCTCCTCCATAAAAAATATATCACTTGTAGAATGTATGGCACCCCAAAATTCACAAATAAGGGGTCCTAATAAGACTTATCATTGACACCACATACTCAACCATGTATGCCTTAGGCTCATTCTTGGCAAAAAAATAGAAATATTTTATGGAAAAACATTTTTCTTTTATCAAATATTCCATGGGTTTTGTTGACTTTATCAAGGACACTATTGGGATCATTTATGATCCAAAGTTATTTTCTAATTAGTTTGATTAATTTTTTTGTTATGTTTGGGTTATTTACTTGTTTTTTGGTTTTATAACCAAATTAATCTTTCATAATATTTTTAAATATTACTTTTAAATATATATATATATATATATATATATATTTGCATTGAATATTTTTTGAATTCATTCCTCTATTTGTGGGCAACAATGGTATCGAATCCATAGGAAATTAAAGGAGGAAAGGATAATTGTTTTTACACACTATGTGATTGAAAACAATCCTATATGGTCCCTGAAAATAGGTAAATTGAATTTTAAATATGTACAATTCTTCATTAAGGAAGACATAGTTCTTGAGAAAAGGATCAAAATCAATGTGCCACCATTGTCAATGCACTGTATGGTTTGAAGACTTGAAGGTGCATGTGAACGTGCTTTCAAAAATAGAAAAATAATTGCCATGTGTCTTGCTGATGAATTAATAAATAAGATGAAGGATTCTTCAAACAAATATGCAATTAAAAATAAGGATGAGATTGGTGACCAAAATGAAGTGAAGTGAGTAGTAGACACGTAGCATAGATCAATCCCTATCATGCTTTGGATGGAAAAATAACTCATGGATCCAATAACAGATCAGTAAGAATTATTTATTTTTTAAAAATAATTTGATACTTTTTCCAAATGTGTATGATAATTTTACAATCAAATAAAGTAAATTTCAGTGTCCAAACCATACCTACAACATCAAAGTGCTTACCTTTAGCAAAGCACTTACCTTCTGAAAATGACAAATTATCACCTTAAAACTATAAAGAATGGAGTAGAAACATGGAGAATACACTCATTTTTAATGACTCATGGAACATCATAGAGAAGGAGACCACACCATCAACTGAAGCCAAAAAATTGGTTAGGTAATAAAAATGAGATAAACATGCACTCGCACTGTTAAAAGAATCCTAAACTAAACAGGTTATCATTCATATAGAAGTGGTTAAAATTGGTGCATGGGAAAGCATAGAAAGAATTAAAGGATATATATGACAAACAACTTGCCTATAAAAAGATTGATATCTTAATGCAATTGCTTAATAACAAGTTTAGTACTGATAAAGATGTATCTGAATATCTCTCCTACATGAAAACATTAAAACAATAATAATACACCGTTGGTGGTAAAATTGATGATGACATGTTAATTTCCATTATGCTAAATGACCTTAGTTTTGCATACACCAATTTTATTAAAATGCTATAGCTTGGTGATAATCTTAATGGTGTCACATTTGACTCTATTTGTGAGTTATTAACTCAACATGAGAGATAATTTGAAAGGAAGAAGAGTACACTTATTAAAGATGATCATTATATAAATAATATGTCCCATCATAGAGATCATCATCATGTACAATGATAGTTTCAAAAACACTCTCTGAAACACTCTTTGAGTCATTCTCTGAGGCACTCTCCACATAGTTTTAAATAATCTCCACAACATTCACATCAACACTCTCCAAGCTCTTCCAAACATAGGAATCACCACAAGCACTCTTCTCATACTTATTATAGTCATTCAAGTTATTTTGGATCTCACATACAGAAGAAAGAACCTAGATGTTTCAAATGTGATGGTATTGGACATCTTACAAATGTATGTCCTTCTCGACGATGATGTTCTCCATGAAAAAAGAAAGTTGAAGCAAATTATGTGGATCATTATAGTTGAAGATATTCTAGTTACTCTAGTTATTCAAAATATTCTAAAACTTTATCTGATCAATAAATGTCCCTCATCGCTGAGGTTTATGGTCTCAATGAACCTGACACCAAATTTTGAGTTGTCAGTGATTCACCGATCTTATGTGAGCTACTAGGATCAAGATTGGGATTTGTTATAGTAGAAATATTTTGGCTTGTGTTTTTTTGTTTTCAATTCCATTTTTTGTTTTCTCTCATTTTTTTTCATGACATGGAACAAATAATGTTAGTTGATTTTGATTCTCTTCGTACATAAATTCTCACCTCTTTCTTGATAGGGAGAAGATATTACATTTGTTGGTCTTTGAATAGTCATCAATTACAATACGAGTTGACAGGGGTTGATAACATCTTTATTGTTAGTAAAGGTCATCAAAATTTGTTGGACATCAGAAAGATATGCCATACATAATACATGCTTGTCACTTGGATGGGTTCCTATGTGGGACCTTATGTGGATCGATGTAATTGAGCATGTTTGATTATGTTCCACTATAGTATAGTACAATGATCATCAGGGATGAGCAGGGTTTGATCATGTTCATCAACCATTTTTTTTCACAAATCATAGGGGAGGGCTTATTTATGGAGTGGCATCAATTTTTGATCAATTTTATAGGTATAATGCACCACTTTTAGTTACGACAAAGATTCTCTGATGACTTTAGAGTCATTTCTCTAGTTCATTTTCTATACCCCTTTGGATCAAGGGGAGTTTGTTGGGATCATTTATGATCTAAAGTTATATTTTAATTATTTTATTTAGTTTTCTTCTTATGTTCGGGTTATTTACCAATTTTTGGTTTTATAACCAATCTCATCTTTTGTAATATTTTTAAATCTTGCTTTGTAAAAAAAAAAAATATTGATTTGCATTGAATATTTTCTAAATTCATACCTCCATTTGTAGGTAATAGACACGAAGGTCTTGAATGAAGAGATTTTAGTTAGTTTTGACATTGCGTCTCTTTTTACGAAGGTACCTATTGAAAACATAATTATCATGGTAAGTAGTCACCCTAATGAGGAGACTACTTCACTGTTATCACTTTGTTTGAATTCCACCTTATTCACTTTCTTAGGGGTCATTTATGAGCAACCATATGGTGTGGCCATGGGTTCCCCTCTTTCTCCCATTATAGCCAATTTTTTTATGGAGTACATTTAAGACTTTGCTCTTAACTCTTTCCCATTGAAACCTATTTGATGGAAAAGATAAGTAGATGACACACATGTCAACTAGCCTCATGGCTTAGGGACATTAGAAGACTTCCATAACTACTTAAATGAGTTTTTTTACTATTAAGTTCACCAAAGAACTAGATTCTAAAGAAAAATACCCATTTTAGACATCCTCCTCTCTAAGAAACCTGATGGATTTTTATCTTGACAAAGTTTATATAAAATATACCCACATTAATATTTATTTACACATGAACTCACACCATCATCCTTCTAAAAAATCAGGAGTCCTCAAAACCCTTTCCATTAGAGCTTATAGAATATGTGATGATGATTAGTTAGAAGATGAGATCAAACATTTAACTGAAGTCTTTAATAAAAATCACTACAAAAGGAAAAATATTTATATAGACTTCAAATTAATTAGGAACACTTTTGTTAGACCAATTTTTTTGGCTAAAACCCCTAATAGACCCACTACTTTCCTCCCATATGTTGAAAGAATTTCTAATAAAATTAAAAAATATTAAAGAGAAAGAACATCCATACAACCTTTATCCCTCATAGAAAACTTAGAATGTCTATCAAGTCATCCAAAGATAATTTAGAACCAACTCTTGGAATTAAAGTGTATAAGATCGATTGCTCTTATGGGTTGTCATACATTAGGGAGACTGGACGCTCAATCAACAGAAGGGTTAGTGAACACATTATCGACATAAACAAGTAAATAGTGATTAAGTTAGCTTTAGCTAAACATTCCTCCAAAATCCATCATCATATCTTCATTGAGAATACCAAAGTGTTAGCTATAGAGGACCACTACCTCAAACATTGTCTCAGAGAAGCCATTAATATTTTGAAAATATAATAATAACTTAAACCACAATGGAGGTCTAGATTCAAACCAATCGTTAATTTAAAAAAAAATGATATTTGTAATCCACTTTTCTTAGGTTTCCATCTGGTTCTCCTATGGTTGGTTGTCGTCTTCATTCTCAAATCACCTTCATTATTCTGCCTTCTTCTTGCCCTTGTCTCATTATCATATTATATTTCTAATTTTCCATTTCCTTCTTGACTCCTTACTCAAATTCATAAATTATTTAACGCTCTAATTTAATTTATTTCAATTTCCTTATAGGCTCTTTCCAACTAATCTCTTATAGTTTAATTTTTCCCCCTCTTTTGATTATTCCATGTGAATATTCTCTTAATATTTCCCTTCTTCAAATAATTTTTTACTAACATGATTAGGAGCATATAATATTTAATTTTTAAATAGTCAACAACTAAAATATTTCTAGTTTTAGCCATCCTTTCTTGTCTTCTATTATAGTGTCCTATCTCTTTATTAATTTTCTTCATATTTTTATATTTTCCCCTGAACTACCTGGCTAAACAATATTTCATTGTAAATATCTATAAATATAAACCTCGGTGTGTAATCTAATCTTCTTATTCTCTCATCCTAATGATGGTTCACAGAGTGTGATCCATAATGTTGATTTACAATCTTTGACATATTTTACCCTAAATTTTTTTTCATATAAATAAAATGTCTTTCAACTAAATTTAACTCCTTTCACATTAAGGTTATAATGAAAACTTGTAAATTATATTAACTATATATTTGATAAAATAGAGTTAT
Organism: Torreya grandis; assembly: GCA_037957365.1. Taxonomy (NCBI): domain Eukaryota; kingdom Viridiplantae; phylum Streptophyta; class Pinopsida; order Cupressales; family Taxaceae; genus Torreya; species Torreya grandis. The sequence goes on along the minus strand of JARHVA010000171.1, from coordinate 4,251,101 downwards.
ATTACTTTTAAAAAGATTATAAACTATTTACAAAAATGGAATTAATATGAAAGCATACTCTAATGCTAACGAACTAGGTTAAAATACAAAAATATTTAGGAAACAAAAAAAAGTATATATGATTGAATGCTAAAACATCCAAACAATATAAAATAAGTACTTAAGTAGCCATATCAAGATACAAGTGGTAGATGAATGTTGGTCATTTACTTTTCCCCAACTAGCCTCTAATGAGTCATCTCCCTCAAGTAAGAAATCCCAACTGGTGTTTACATTGCTTAAATCTTTTACATTTTATTTAGTTATATCTTGTGTTTATGTTTGATCCTAATTTAAGATGTATATCTTACTTGGGTATATAGGGTTAAGAATATATAAATTTGACAATGCATAAGGGTGATAATCAGATCTAAAACAAGCCAATTAAGTGTTAAACTCAGATATAACATATGCCAAATTTATTAAAATGAGATAGGCTAAAAATGGAAAGTACATTTATTTTATATATGGAAGTGAAAAATAAAAATTTTAATTATTTTTTTATGATGCTAACATAATTCTATCTATAGAACAAGTATGAAACATATTAGAAGATGATTCTATAACAATCATCAAATTCCAGATTGAGTACGTCTAGAGTATGGACACTAGTGTCATCCTGGAATAGTTACGTTAACACTATTGTCTAAAATTTGCATAGGTTTCATGTACAAAATAACTATTGGAAAAGGATGTGACCACATAGATGCTTCTAGTTTGTCTTCACCTAGATGATGCGATACACTACTATTCTGAAATGTATAATATATTTTCATTTATAACTTTTTCCTGAGGTAAACAAATTTGTAAATATAGTATAAATTTTAAATTAAATTCAAATAAATGTTTTTTATGGACAAACAATGAGAAGATTAAGAAAAAAACTTTTAATTTTATACATGAATGAATTTATTTTTGTTCATAATGTTTACACTATTTTTAATTGAAATGAATCAACTTAATAGAAATAAACTATTGGATCTAGATTATTGAAAATAGTAAAATAGAGTAAAATATAAAATTTATATAAATTATAAACTTGCTAAAAATAGTAAACTAGGTTAGGGTTAATGAATGTCCTTTGAAAATGAATTATTTTTTATTGTGTAGGCTTTTTGCAACTTCTAATTATGTAAAAAGACATGCAAACACAATTATATCATAAAACAGTCATATTTTCCATTATGAAAAATCCAAAGGAGGTAGATATGTGCACAATGTGTCATTAACTAGCTTCTATGAATTTTCCATGTCTAACTATATACTGAAACTAATGATTTAGTTAATTACACCTATGTCTATTGATGACATCTTTATGTTTGGGAGCACAAAAGACATGTAAAATCTGAACGCTAGTCCTGCACAAACACCTAACAGATATAAAATACCAAAGGGGGAAATTTGTGGGGGGGGGGCGTGGGAGTGATAATGGCCAAGCTATTCTTAGAAAATATTTTGTAGTCTAAGTATTGCATACATAGCCTTAAAGGGCCTCAGGGCGATGTAGTACTCCCTTTAGGGAAAATCATGTGAATGCAAATAGCATATTCGATTAGAATGATTAGCAATAGCCCTTAACTTGTAATAGAAAAAGGTTAGATGTGGCTTATGGTTTCAAAATTGTATAAAAATTGAAATTGGATAGAATATGGTTCTTTGCTTAGAAAATCGATGCTTTTGAAATAATAAAATAGATGATTACCAATAAAGTGATAGGGGGTTTCATGTGTGAGTATTGATGTGATTTTATAGAAGAATATTTCAAAATGTTTTTAATAACTGAACTTTTAGAATGCATGGGAAATCTATTAGGAAGCATGTCAATATGAAAAAGTGACCATTAGAGTGTGGGAGACAAATCCGTACTACTAGACAAGTGCACAGTGCACATATGTCTCCTTAGTGCAAACTTGTCCTAAAAGGTTAGAGACTTCTAAAACATGATTGTTATGAGTTTGTAAGTTGTATACAGACAAATAAGGATATATAGATGATATTATTAATATTCAAGAGGCAATAGAGGATTTCATAGATATTTTCAAGTTAACAAAATGGCTAATAGGCAAAGCAAAGTAAATATGTCAATAATAAGCATTGTTAAGGATTTATTGAATAAATTTGAGTATCTACATTCTACCCACCCCTTGCTTCCCCCATTGTAGTGATGAATGGAATGAAATTATTAGAGTAAAAGAGATAAAAACTCGAGTGGTATACACATTTTTACATTTCATGTGGAGAAATGCATTCTCCTTATTGAGTCATGTGGTAAAATGTTGAACCTATGGAAAATTAAGAGTGATAAAGTCTCAATTTTAAAACAAATGAAGACGGTTGAGTGAAAAAACATTATATCCTAGAAACCTCATAGAGTACTCTTTAATTTTATTTGTAGATGTGGAACCAAAAAAGTAGTTCACTAAAGTACAACCAAGATGTGGATCATCAATAGGTTCAAACATGGTTCACTTGTTGAATGAAAAAGGGGTGGATAAGTGTTAGGAATAAAATAGATCTGATACTACATGTTAGGATAAATAAGCTATATATCCTATAGTGAAAGTAAATAATGTGGAAAAACATGCTAAAAAATAAGAGATAAAAGGGAAACACATTACATAGAGATTACGTGGAAAACCCTTATAAATAAAGAAAAAAAACCATAGGAAAATAGCAAATTCTAGACTTCATATAAATCTCAACATTAATAGTCTTCTACAACATCTCCTCCAGTAACTCAATGCTTATACCTGATTCATTTAGGTTATGAAACAAGCATTAAAATACCTCCAAGATTAAACCTCCAATCATATAAGCACAAGATTGCATGGATCCTCTAACAGAATGGATTACAATGAAAAAGCTTATGCTATTAATAACATTTATGACATAGAGAAAATAATAAGAGAGAAGAGAAAATGCACCATCCTAGAAGTGGGTGCACTATTCATGAATAGGAAACCATGTCTACCCCATGTGCTAAGTTAATCTGTGAATAACATCTCATAATGCCCCCTTGACCACTCAATGTGCAAACTAAAGTGATACACCCCACTCCAAATGTGACCTCAATTTAGCATAGTGATCCTTGTCCTCCACTTTCCCAAGTGATTTCACATGATTCAAAATATTCCCAACTTTTGACCTAATCTAATAGGGTCCTATAGAAAAAATATGGCCCACAAACACATGCCTAAATGGAACCATGAGATCCACTATCATCATATCCTCATGCATCCACAAAATCCAACTTATGTGACTAAGTGGAGAAATGAACCCCATTTATCTCTCTTCATCTTTTCAACATGAAATATGGTGTATGGGCCATGCCAAATCACCACTCAACCACATCACTAACCATCCACATCACCAATATGCCACATCACCACAAATAGTGGTCATGAATAGTGACTATGAATATTGATTCCTGAATAATGATTATGAATAGTGAATTAACATCCTAACATATTCCCACTTGAAGTTAATATCATAAGATTTTATCACACCTGAGTATTTTAAAGCCAAGTGTCCATCTATGCCCTTTGCAACCCTAACATAAACCTAGTAGAAGTTTTTTACACTACTAAACTTTTTTTATCCTAAGTGGCTTTGTCAACATCTACTTCTCCATAGTAGATTGCATCATCTGAATTCACTCTTACTTATCCATAGACCAATCCTCCAGTTAAGATTCTGCTATGAACCATCTCATAACTCCCACTACTTGGGAATATCTAGTTTAGTTCTCACATTGGCATCATGAGGCTTCATACTCCTGATGAATTCAATACACAAGACATAATAACATGTCTTCTCCTTTTTTATAGGATGCTCCTAAGAAGACAACTCAATAATGGAAGAAGTGGATCACTTCCTTCATTTCAGGCCCTTATGCATTTCCATCTTTGTTTTGATCCTCATACCACCTTCATTATGTCTTTATCACCTGATCCATCATAATAGTGGTCATGCATCTAACATGTCATCATCATATAAAATCAACATCTGCTAACCATTTTGTCTCTCCATGAAGGTATTGAATATACTTTACTATATGTGTTGTGCCTATACAACCCTATATAATTATTTATTTATCATGAAAACCAACAACTCTTTGCCTCATCAATGTATCTATATTTCCCTAAGAAATATCACCATGTAGGAATAACTCTGCTCCAAATCCTTGAACAATAACTAGTTCACGTAACACTCTTGACAGTATTGAGGAGAGAAGATCTCACAAAAGTCAAAGCCAAACTTCTCCACATAACCACCAAGCTATAAACATGGCATAACTTCACTAGACTAATCACAACTCCTAGGAAGTCATCATGTTAATCGGTGTACCAATGCACTTATTGAGTTTTTGAGCCTAAAAATACATCCAAAATGCATCACTACTCTACTAAATGTCCAAACACATGACCTTCTCCTTCCAAGAACACTAGGTCTCACTTGTTCATTTACATCTTCACCTTCCTCATCCTCAACTACTTAAAAATAGGTACAACTTTAGGTTTATTTGTACCTCCTTCCTTTGCATGAAATTTTATTTTTCAACATCTTAGCTAACAACATGTGGTCAATAGGACACCACATCATACACCACTTTTGTTTATTTCTAAGAATCACAACAAGGTTATGCCTTGTCTTCAAATTCCTCCAAAGGAGACCAAGTTTCTCATCAAGTTGTAGAGTTACTTCTCCATCATGAACATTGTGTAGGTTACTGAGTTGTCTTTAAAAACTTATTAATCTTTCTCTTTCAACTCTGTTGTGAGCTTCTCCTCAGCAACATGAAGAGAATAAGATCTTCACCAAGAGATCCTCCACCTTTTTCCATAGAGAGATTCCTACCAATTTTTTTTATTCTTTAATATCCAACTTAGTCTCTCCTCTTGTCACTGTAGCTTCAATTTGCACACAACCGGACAACAACACAAAACACTCACACATAGAGGTTTTCACCATGGCTTTGATACCAACTATTAGAAATCAAATCTTCTCAACCGAAACTCTGATACCAATTGTTAGGAATAAAATAACTCTAATACTACATGTTAAGATCAATAAGCTATATATCTTACAATGTAAGTAGATAATGTGAAAAATAAGCTACAAAAGAAGAGATAAAAGGGAAACACATTACAAAGAGATTACATGGAAAACCCTTGTAAATAAAAAAAGAAAAAAAATATAGGCAAAATAGTAGCTTTGAGACTTCATATTAATCTTAGCATCAACCCTTTTCTACAAAATCTCCTCTAGCAACTCAATGCTTACACCCGAAGCATTCAGGTTATGAACCAAGCATAACAATTCCTCTAAGATCCAACCTCCAAGCATGTAAGCACAAGTTTGCATGGATCCTTGAACAAGATGAATTACAATGAGATATCTTATGCTATTAATAACATTTACAACATAGAGAGAATAATAAGAGAGAAGAATAAAATGCACCATCATAAAAATGGGTACACTATTCATGAATATGGAACCATGTCTCCCCCATGTGCCAAGTCAAGCTTTGAATGACATCTTATAATGCCCACTTGACCACTCCATGTGTACACCAAAGTGATACACTCACTCCATATGTGACCTTAATTTAGCATAGTGATCTTTATCCCCCACTTTTCCATGTGATTTCACATGATTTAAAAGATCCCCTAAATTTGACCTCATCCAACAAGAGCTCGCAAAAAAATTACACCCAATAAGCACATGCCTAAATGGAATAATGAGATCCACCATCATCATGTCCTCACATGCATCCAAAAAATCGAACCTATGTGACTAACTAGATAAATGCACCCCAGTTATTTATCCTCATCTTTTCAACATGAAAGATGCTCTATGGGCCATGCCAAATCACCACCCAACCACATCACTAATCATCCACATCACCATGAACAGTGGTCATGAATAGTGAATTCACATCCTAATAATAAGTACATAGCTCCATAAAGTGCAACCAAGATGTAGAGTGTCACTAGGATCAAATGTGGTCCACTTGCAAAAGATGAAACATACCACTGTAGATATCTATATTTAAACTATAACTTATTGAAACTTGAAAAAGAGATATTTGAGATTTTCAAAGTAATACCTTGGACAGGAATGAAAATCACATCCTCTATAATGTATATATTGACTTTTTAATTTTGTATCTATTTTTCACATGTGCATCTGTGCTCAAGTAGATTTTAAGAATGAATTGCATATTACAGCCATATTCCCACATAATCTAAAAATTATAGAAATTTCCATAATCTATGTTATAATAAATATGAAATATGCTTCTTGTAAGTGATTGAATTTAAGATAATTCCATTATGATGCCCCATTTCTATATGAGGGATGTTGCCTACATAGTCAATTGTCTCAAAAGTGTTATATCATATGTAAATGATGTAATCATGTTATAGCATTTGAATAATTGAATTGTATGAATATCTATCATTGAATCACCTGAAAAGCTTGTATGCATAGAAATTATATTGCATCATGAAATTGAATATATCATTAAATTAGAATATGAATAATGTAAATAGCTTGTAATCATTGAGATTGTATTGTAAGCATATGATGAATGATTTGAAGGATTTAAATAAATGATCAAGATGTGCATGCCACCATGTGTGTGTGTGTGTGTGTGTGTGTGTGTGTGTGTGTGTGTGTGTGTGTGTGTGTGTGTGTGTGTGTGTGTGTGTGTGTGTGTGTGTGTGTGTGTGTGTGTGTGTAGTATATAATATTAGAACACGATACAAATCATGACACCATAGTAGAAAGTAATGATAAAGTAACAAAAGTAAACCATTGCCACACAAAAAGGATGAAAGTTCACATACAATGACATGAAAATGTTATATCAAGATATTTATTTTTTGCATGAAATGTCACACACAAGACCCAAAGTTTGCATACAAGGGACATGTAAATGTCACATAAACATATAAGGCCAAGGTCTACACTCAAATGGCATGATGATATTGTAAAAATAAGAGGGTGTATGTTGAATATACACAAGGCCAAGGGACACATATAATAAGGAAGTTAAATCATATCATGTAATGATTTGAAACTATTAAAGAGTCATAGAGCACATGAAACTAGAATATGTCTATCATATGTATATATGTCACTATTAGAATATAGTATATCCATTGTAACACATGTAAATTATGAATGAATAGAAATATAATTGTATGATATATAGCTCAAAATGAAAAATATATTATGAATGATTAAAACCTATAAAATTGTTCATATATAATATGAGATGCCCCAAACTTAGCAAGTGTGTTGGGTGAAACACCAACTTGACATCAAATCCATGTAAAAGTATATCATGTATCACACTCACATACCTTGTGAAAATAATTTTGTATGAAAAAAAAAATGAAATATGTTATCTACTAATCATGGTATATATGACATATGTAAATATGTAAACTAGTAACATGAGCAAATTATTAAAGATATATTGTGGATTTTTGTAAATATTTTGATTTTTTTTTTAATTTTTGAAATATATAAATGTTTTTGTATTTTTTCCATATTTGAAATGTGAATGTGTAAAAGGGAAATTGAAAAAGTATGAAGAGATAATAATAAAGGAATTAAAAATATATAATATGTAAGAAGAATTTGAACAATATTCACCAAGGTGATAAAGCAAAGCATTGCAAGATGGAAGGTAATTGATATGCCCCCAATGTATGTTAAAATGAATCGATAACAATGTAGTATAGATGACGAGTAGGGTCATGTGTACTCATGTAAATCAGATAGATGTAACCAAGTAAGTGAAAATGAGAGATAAAATCATGTATAAATATGAAATGATAAGCAAGTGAGTTTACATAAAGAATGTGCATTAGAATCTTTGTAAGATGGTTGTCTTAGATTGTTTGCATTGGGTTGAAAAGGTCAAGGAAGAAAGTACCCCAAAATGAAATATAGAGTCAAGAAATAAAAATAAATTTGGATAAGATGTAGAAGAAAAAATGAAAAGGTAAGGACCAAGAATCTATGTACAAGTAGGAACTATGAAAGGGAGCCAACCAATTAATAGGTTAGAGTAAATCTCCCATGAGGTGTTTTCATAAATAGTATATCCTCCTACTCATTTTTTGATAAACCACAAATTGGAATGGATTGCTGATGTGTATAACTTGCTAACCCATTACATTGCATTTTATGTATTATATTAATTATAATTTAATTAGATGTTCCTCATGGAGTATGCCTTGTTTTGTGCTCTTTGATGGTATGAATGTTCTCCTTTCAAATGGTGACCATTGTACTATCTTGATAAAATTGGAGTGAATCATAATTAGTGATATTTTTGACTCCCATTGATATTTTCCATGATCTTCTAAGGATTTCATTGTATTACTCTAAATTAGGATCAATGTGAGATAATATTGAATATTGTTTTGGACCAAGTGTAAATGGTAATGTAATACATCCTATGTAGTGTTGTGGTTTTGGAACTTGATGAAGATTTTATGTGCCATACCCAAGATATTTGAGAATAGATAGGCCATACATGTTAGCATATTTTACGTGAGTAATTGTAACATTAGTACATTGCTTACCATCCATAATTGGTTTGATAAGGGCTTTAAATATGAAGGATGTTGATTTGGAAATTATTTTATGACCACATTTAAAGGAGGAGTCTTATATATTTATTCTTGCTTTAGAATGGTTTTTTTTGAGAAATTATTTATTGAATATATTGTGATCCTATACTTTTTCCTTTTGATTTATTTGAGTGTTTATTTGTTTCACTTGCACTTTTTATTTTGGAGATGTAATCATTATATTTTTATAAGTTATTGAATCAATGGACTGTGAAATACTTTGTGATATATTATTGGAAGTATTTAATAGATCTTCTTGATTAGATATTCATTTTTTACCTTTATCTTGTAAAGGAGAGAGAATCCAATATTCACCCACCCCAAGTGATGTAAACCAAGAATTAGATAAGCACTCATCTTCCTCAACATGGTTGAAATTTAATTTGAAAATTTTCTCATCTATCAACTCGTATGTATTTTCATCATCACTATTATATTAATCTTCTATTTTACAATAAGATTATTATGTATTAACTAATAGTGGTAACTTTGTAATATATTTGGTTAATTCCATAGGAAGTAAATCTTATTATTTTATTTCCATGGTAGTAATTTAAAGTTGTGTGGAAAGTGATACTTTTGGTGAAGTTGCCTTGATAGGTTTTTATATATGCATAGGAATTTAGAGAACCTTGTGAAATATCATTTACGTTACTTGATTCACCCAACTCATAAGTATGAATTTGTGTAATTAAAATTGGTTGGTCAAAGGGCATGCCAAAAACCTTATTAGGTTATAAAACCTTTATTTGAAAATATTGAAAAGGTGCATTACCATCTGGAACTGTATACATATATGTATTATGTAAAAATTTGATGTATTTATGAAATTAAAATGTATAATTTCCAATGCATGAATCCATGGATGCCCTACTAATGAATTGTGTTGCACTTGATTAGGTATGACTTGAAACATAATAAATATAATCTTAGGGCCCAATAATAAATATAATGTTATAATACCCATGATTTGTTTATGAGTAATATCAAATCCATGTATATTTTCCTTGGTTTTTTGAGAATTATATTTATTGAGACCTAGCTTATGTATAAGTCATAACTAAAAATATTTATCCCATAACCATTATCAACCAATGCCCATTCGATTAGCTTTCCATGCATTTGAACCTGAATAAATAAGGGAAGATAATGTGCATTGATATCCTTTGGAGATATGTCATCTTTTTCAAATGTAACAATATTTTCTTTGTCCTTGAAGGTGTTCATGATATAAGCAAATGAAGCCTGTTGAATGTCGACAGAGAGTGTAGTATCTCACAACATTGCATATAAGATATATTTATAAGCTGTTGTTTTTTGTAATAATTTGAGAATATAAAATTTTTATTTGGTGTTACGTAATTGATCAATAATATTTTACTCTTTTGAATAAGAGGTTTACCTTGAATAGGTTTGGGTAGGAGGAGGAACAATAGGATTTGGTTGTAGAGGCATAGTTAGTCACCATCTTCTAGTTTGAAAATCACATACTTAGGAATTTATAATCAGTCTTGGTTGAATAATTGGAATAGATAAAGGTAAAGGAGTAGGTCAAGGATGAATATATGGAAGCATAAAGGGTTTTGCACAATATATTTGGTGTCTAGTGGTGATAGGAAGTAAATTATATTGATATTACAATAATATAAATGACAACATGCTTGTGTTTTTTAGAAGGTAAGTTTGGGAATATTACTAAATTTCAACCATGTACAAATATGACCCATGGAATTTTTGAGAGGAAGAGAAAATTTCACAAGGAATTTGATGTTTAGCTAGATAATGTGTGAATTTGTGTCTGTTCATCATGATAAAAGAGAGGCAAAACATGAGTGAGTAAAAATTGATATATAGAAAGTACATAATTAAGAGATGTACCTTGACTATCTGTAAGATATATAATTAATGTAAATTCTAAAAAAATTCATATAATAATCCACTAATCTAGCATGCATAAATGACAAAGAAAATGATATTTTGGCTCTCAAAAACACATTCTCATTCTTTAATTAGTGTTGATCCGATGTTTCATTCCACTAAATATAGAAGTATAACCATGCCTATATCCCACTAACCTCAATTTTGAGGGTATAATAAGGGTAACTTCCCTAGGAAATATGCTCCTCATAGGTGTACTAGAAATAAAATAGCTAAAATAGGTTTCCTATTGTTGTAAACAAGGGGATCCTACATGTTTTTGATACACTATAAAGCACATGGAAATTAAAATCTATGTTTAGTTTTTTACTATGGAAATGAGTATTGGATTAAAACCCTCATGTCACATTTTATTTATACATATACCACATATCCTTTCATGAATCACTAAGTAGTTTGAAAACTGCTAGAACATAATTTCTAAAACAAGCAAAAGTAATGAAAAGTAAAGTGAAAGAAAAATGGATTTTTTTTTATAGATATCAAAAAAATCCTACCCGAGGTTGAGAGAATTACTTCACTATCATATTAGTATCCATGGTGTTAATTAAATATCTTAAAATGAAGATTAAGTGACTTGTGGTGTTAGATTTATATCTAAAATTTTAAATTATCCTCTCAGTTACAGGACTTATAGGATATTACATAAAATCCTAGGAAAAAATAAATAAGCAAGAAGTACTATTTGAAATGAAATTATGGGTTCACCAAAAATTTACACTATTTTGAATTAAAATGAATCAAATTAATAGAAATAAACTATTGAAATCTGATCTAAATTATTAAAAATAATAAAATATAATAATTACAAAAATTAGAAACTTACTAATTTTTTTACATTGGGCTAGGGTTAGAGAATGTCCTTTGAAACTAAATTATTTCTAACTACATAGACTTTATAAAACTGCTAAATGTGCAAAAAGACTAAAAAACATAGTCATATTATAAAACATTAATTCAGTATCCACTGGGTCAAATTTGCAAGAGGCAGATAAGTACATAGTGAGTCATTATCTTGATTCTACAACTTTATATTGAATGATTGTATACTAAAATTGATTATCTAGGTACTTGAGCCTATATATGATGATGAGCTAATTCTATTTGAGAGCTGAATTAATGCATGGAAGACTTGTAAAATCCAAATCTTGGTCTACATAACCACTCAATAGATATCAAATATAAAAGGGGAAAATAAGATAAAGTAGAAATGGTCAAGCTATCCTTAGAAAACATTATGTATTTTGAGTGCTACCTCAATATCTCAAAAGGACATCAGGTCTATGTAGTTCTCCCTTTAAAGAAGACGATGTGAATGCAACTATAAGTTTTGATTAGAATGATTGACAATAGATGCCCTTAACCTATAAATAAATAATGTTAGAATTAGCTTATGGATGTATAATTATAGAAGAACTGAAATTGGACATAATAGAGCTCTTTTCTCAGAAAATAGGTGCTTTTAAAATTAAAAAATAGATGATTTCTAAGAGAGTCTTAGGGAGTTTCAAGTGTGAGCCTTGATGTGAATTTATAAACAAATATTTAAAAAAAAATCGTTAACTAATCTTTTGTAATTTGCATTAAATCCATTAGGAAATGTTTCAATTTGAAAAAGTGACCATTAGAGCATGGAAGATAAGTCTACACTACTACACAAGTGTATAGTTCACACATGTCTCCCTAGCACAAACTTGTCCTAAAAGGGCATAGGCTTATGAAATGAGATAGTTATGATTCTATATGTTGAATAAGGATCATATAGGGATGTTTGGATGATAATTTTAGTAATTACAATACAATATAGGATTTCATATATATTTGAAAGTTAATGGAGTGGTGAATAGGCCAAGTTAAGTAAATATGCTAGGGATAAGCACTGTCAAGCATTCATTGATTAAATTTGAGTGTCTACATCTAAGTATAAACCAATATGTAAGGATCATTTGATCTACAACATTCCTGGAGTAGAGTAATATATTTAGAAATATAATTGCATATTTCATATAGTCATATGGTCCATGATGCAAAAACACAACTTAAAAATATAAATTGATGAGTTGAATGAGGGTTTGGATAAACCACTACTATTTGTTTTCAAATGGTCTCAAGATCACTATGATAATATTGATGGAAAATAAAATATAAATAACACTCCAAATAATTCATATATTAAACCTCATAAAAAGGTTTTAATTAAATAAAAAACTAATATTTAGGATAATAAAAATATAATAATTATTGACAAGTTCTCTTTCCAAAAGAGAATGGGTGGTGATATAAATAATTCAATCACTGGAAAAAAGGGTTCATAAATTCTAAAGATATAAATGTTTGGTTGAGCAAGCATTTAATATCAAACTTGAAAAAAATATAGATAATATGCAATGTAAAGAGATACATAACAAAACTTCCTAAACAATTGAAATAGATTATATTATGAATATGTTATTAACATTTGTGTATTTTAAATTTAGGATAATTATTAAACATTATTTAAATGTTGTATATTTCAATATTTATAAAAATTGAGATGATATTTTATTAAACGTTAAAACAATCCAGGTTTTATATTTTATATTTGTTTATGTTCTCTTTCATTATGTGATATGAATTATTTATCAATGAAGATATTATGGCAGGATCTACTAAATCAAAATGTGACATGTTCTTATAATCATTGGAAATAATTTTTCTCAAGAAAAATAAAAATGATAATGAGAAGAACTCCATTGATGTTAAATTAGAAGGGCCAATAATAATTGATAAATCTAATTTTGTAGAAGAAATGCTTGATGTGGAGAGAGATGATAAGATAATAGTTTCTAAAAAAGGCGATTTGAGTGACTATTGTTTCTCATCATTTTCTATTTTTTTTTCATTATTAAATGTATGTGGTTTTTAATATTAATAATTAAAATAGTTGAAATATTATTGTGTTTAGAAAATTATAAGGAAAAAAATTATTTTAATAGTGTCTATTAAGATTTTAATAATTTTTATTAAATTATTAAATATTATCAAAATAATGATACATACCAACAACTAACCAATTTTTAGACGAAAATGTAATTATAGTTAAAATTTTAGAAGACATGATTTTTAATTTATTTGATTTATAAAAAGAACAATTACTTGGTGTTTGAAAATTTAGAGAAGGAAACCAAGACAAGTAGGAAACTACTCATTATTGAACTCTTTATGAGTTGTTATTAGTTTCCTATGAAAGATCTAAAGGATGAAAATTTATCAAAAGATATCCAAACTATTTAATTAGAAATACAACATATTATCTTTGTTATAATGAAAAAGTGATACTTGACGAATCTTGTGGGGTATTTAAAGACGTAAATTTATGGCACTCAATTCAAGAAGAACACCTCCATGAATTATTGAATCATTTCATTAATTTCAACATTGATAAGTTCAAATTTGTTTGGGTTCAAACTCGATGCAAACTATTAGACTCATTCATGTGTGTGTGTGTGTGTGTGTGTGTGTGTGTGTGTGTGTGTGTGTGTGTGTGTGTGTGTGTGTGTGTGTGTGTGTGTGTGCGTGCGTGCGCGCGTGCCCGCACACACATGCAAAAGATTAGTATTATAGTACATAATCCTTAGTTAAAAATTGTATATAACACTTGAAAAATATGACAATAATATGAACATTAGTGTTGACCGAAAGTGGGAAACCAAAATAAAAAATGTAATAATATATTTAGGTGATAAAAAAGATATGATATATCAAATAAATAGCATTGAAACTCAAGGATTGTATGATTCATTTATGATTGAATGAATTTATGAGTGCACCTATAAATTTTAATGTTTAATATTTCTTTTGTTTTCTAGGCATGCTAGGTGATGGTACTTTTTTATTTCGAGCAATTTATTAGGGTGTGAATTTGATAAAGGGAAATACATTTCCATTCAATGATGCACATTCATAGTTACGAAATAATGTTACAAACATGTTGTTTTCATCTTTGGATAAAATAAAAGAATTTAATATTGAATACTATGATGAATATGATAAGAAAATAAGATCACCTAAAAGTTGGGATGGAGAATATGAAAGAATTATGGCTACACTTGTCTTAAAAATGTTGATTGTACTTTTTGAACATAGAACAAAGCCCAATTATGTTAAATTTAGTAAAGTTTATCGAAATGAATTCAATGATTCACAAACTGATAACATTATTAAGTTTTTTTGATAAAAAAAGAAGACATTGTGATCTTTTAAACAAACAATCTAAAGATACAATGAGGTCTAGAACCAATTTTTTAGTCACTCCAATTTTTCTTGTACTGGTCCACTTTATTTTGAAATAAAATTAATGTCTATTTTTTTTGGTTGAATGGTTTTTTAATTTTTTTTTATATATTATATATATTAAATTATCAAATTAATATTATATTAATCATTATTTAATATTAATATTATTTTATTAGTAACTAGTTATTGATAATTATATTATTATTAATTAATATTATTTAATTATTAATTAATTATTATAATAATTGATTAATATTATTTTATAAATAATTAATAACTATTTTAGTTTAGAAATTATTAAATTTAAAAAATTGAAGTATCATTTCTTATTAAAATACTTAGTTAATTAGCTATAATCTTACTAATCAACTATATATCATAATGGTAGGAAATTGACCAAGAGTTACCTATATATAAAAATGACTCCATAAGTCATGGCACACATAATATCACTTTGGATATCATTATTCTAAAAACATATACACATCTTAAATACTATAAAATCATCTTTAAAGTAGTACATAGAGCCAAGTCTGCATACATAAAAGTTAAAATTGCATGGTGTCAAGTGTATAAAATCAAAATAATGCATTACATTCTATATTGTTCATGATGTTGCACATGCACACATACATAATTAGAAAAACTACATGCAATTTGAGCCCTCTTAAAAGTATTGGAATGTAGGAAATCTCCATCCATTCAATAGGGATTGGTTGGTGCTCTCCAACACAAAGGTTAACCATTTTTAAAGGTCCCTTCTAGTCAAACATGGAGATTTATGGTTTAGATAAAGTATAGATAAAATATGTTGAAATGCATAGGATTAAAGGGTGTATTTTCATTTTAAAAAAATTGCATACATAGGTGAAGGTATCCCAGAAGTTTCAGGCCCTAAAATATTCAAGGACATTATGGGTAAACTAAGGACACCCTCATTCTATCGTAAGGGCCAAAGTTTACCATATGTGTCTAGGCGGTGTATCAAACCCGTATTTTCACCAGGAAGATTGGTGACACTTTTACAAACATTTTGATATCTTAATCGCACCACTATGTCTAAAAATAGAAAATAAAATCTATTTTTTTAATTCTTATTATGTTTTTTTAGCTATAAATCAAGTAGTGGTAATATCTAAATATCAATATCAATATCAATTTAGATTAATATATTTATTTCCATATTTTATATAGTCTGATTAGTCCAAATTTTTCCCTTACTTTAGATTACTTAAATTTAAAATAAGTAAAACACTTATATGTTTCTCAATACTGTCCAATTTCAGTTATATTGTCACTCCAAGTTTCCAACTATAAATTATGCATTTGCATTTTTTGGGAGATTCATTTTTATTTTCTTTTTTAGTATCTTCATTAAATGGAAACTTGGTCACCCACTCTAAACTATAATTCCTTCCCAAGTCTCATTTTATTTGCTTTTTATTTCTAGTATAAATTGATGTTCTTAGAGTGTTTATGGTGGCACAATTTCCTTTACTACTATAATTTCCACTTATAACATTCAATTTGGTATATGTCAGTGCCCAAAAAGTAGATTTGAATTCAAATACTTCAAGTGATATAAATTCTAGTTCATCCAATGGGACATTTCTAGGTGGAGGAATTTTATTGTCATCATCATTAAAAGTGTCAGTCATTAGATTATCATTTAACTCATTTTGTGTTTGATTTTGAATGTTATCATCATACTCTAACAATGGTGGCCATGGATCAATTGACACTTCCTAAAAACAATATGAAATATTTTGTGTCGTAGAAGGTGACGTACTTATTTAATTTCCAAAGGTTTCATTGATACCTATCATTTTCATGTAAGGAATTTTGTGTGCTACTGTTAAAGCTTGATTTTTAAATCAATGTCATTATTTTAAAAATATGTAAATGCTTTTAAAACCATTGCATACATATTAAAACTTCATTTTATTATAATAGCATCACTCACCTGAAAAACCCTCAATCTTTTGCAAAAGCATTGTGGGTAGTGGAAAATAATTACATGCATTGAAAAAGCATTATGTGCATTAAATGAACATCACATGCATTGGAAAATCATTGTATGCTTAAAATATATAATCATGGGTATTTAAATCATCGTAAGCTTATAAAAACATCATAGAGATGGATCATTGCAAGCTTATAAAATCATTACAGGGATGGAAATGCATCACAAGCATGGAAAAGCGCCTCATTGATGGAAAATCATCACAGAGCTTAGAAAAACATCACTTATGGAAAATCGTCACACGGATGGAAACACATAACTAGCTTAGTAAAATATCATATAGATATAAAATCATCATGGATTTAAAAATATATCAACATATAATACAAGTTGATAAATGTATACAATTTTAGAAATGATCTCAAGCATGCTTTATATTGGATCAATAGATTTATTATAAACTATAAGCTATAATATTGGAAGAATTTTAAACTAGATAAATAGATTTCCTAATTTTCATCTGCATTTTTTTGATTTATTTGTATGATGACTCACTTATATATTGGATCCTTTTCTACTTATCAAACAATTTAAAACTCGTCAGGTTGAAAAACAAATTTTAATTTCAATTATATACTAATAAATTTAATACATTTAGATTAGGTATAATTTAAAATTTTATTCCATTTCAAATTTTCCATTTAAAATTTTATCAAATATGATCTTAAGAACCATAAAATGTGAGGTGATCTAAACATTTTTTTAATATCCTATACTATTAATTTCTTGGCAATCCAAAAATAAAACCCCATTAAAGTTATAAATTATTTAGCTATTCAAATGAAAAATAGTAATAGGTATGATTTTTTTATAAAACTATTAGATGCCCTGATGTTACCCACATAACCAATATTGAGTCTATAAATCCCTAATATTAACTTAAACACAAGACAATTTAAGCTTAATATTGAACAAAATATATAATAGTGGGGACGAGATGAAATAAATGTATTAGATAGGATATTAAATGATGCATACAAAATTTCCTTTTAAGGTTTATCATAGTAAGTGGGCATGGGTGGCATGGACACAAAGGCCAAATAGTTTCCCCAATGACAAAAGTAGCTATGCATCTTTCATGTTAGCACACCAAATAAAAAATTATTTTTTAACCGTTTATCCAAATTCAAACCAAATTATTTGATAAATTTATAAAATATTATAAACCACTCTAAATACAGTCATATAATGTATGATATAATTTAAATGAAATTTAGATCACCTCTTAAAATTTTGATTTTTTTTGGAGTGTTAATTTCTAACATGGATAGCCACTACCATGTTCATTAACATTATATGGCATGTGAACACACACACTATTATGATTTTTATGATAAATGGTTTTGATTTAATACTCATATGTTGTTAATTTATTTTTAAGGAACAAACAAATATTGAAAAGGAAAATATAATAAAAATTGGAATAACTTCAATCCATTAAGGTCTTGTATGTCTTATTTAGGTCATCTTTTATTTTCAACCCTGCCAAAATGTCACTATGGGATTTTTTATGCTTGATCCACATTAATTTTGGCATTATTATGACTCATTTAGGCCAATTTAGGTTATATAAATGGTTGTTAACTAGTTAGACAACTATTATTATAGTTAATAGGAGCGTCGAACTAAAGCAAGCTATATTTTTCTTTATGAAAGTTTATGATAAGGTAATGATTTTTTCAATCCCCCTCAACTTGAATATGTGTTATTATCTTATGATGTTGTTTAATATATTTTAAAATCATATGAATCTCATTTCCTTATTACATATTATGTCAGCGGTATCTCCTCTTAGAATACTCTCTAAACTTGGGTTAAACACTATTGGGAGACCAATTAGATTAATTTGAGATGGATTTATAACCCTAAAAAAGGATTTTTTTAAAATTTCCTTTAAGTATATGTTGCATGTGTAATATCTGCTTACCAACTCTAGTTGTAGGCTCATGTTAAGTGCCTTATGATTGTGTCACATTGGAATTGGGTTTTAAAGCCACTAATATGGCCTCACTCAAATTCCTTGTTTAGATTATTATTTCGATCATGACTCTCACTATGTGGGATTTCATAAAAAAAACTTAACCCCATTGGGCGTGTGATATGTCATGAGATGGAACATTTTTACTCAACTTAACCAAATAAACAAATCTATTTTGAATTCAAAACTCAAAAACTAATTGAAAGAGTCTCTCGATATCCAAGTGGGGATTAATTATTTCACATAAATGGTCAATTATAATAACCTACCTAAAACATTTTTCTTTTGCTATGCCCCAACCATAAGATTCACTATTGTCCTCTTATGGTTCACCTAGATCCTAAACATACTAATAAATAATTAGCCACTAAAATGGATACTAATTCTAAAAAACATGACAATAGTAACAAGAAATCAATAAGGGGAATAAAAATCCAAATTTTATAACACACCCTCTAAATATAAATAAAAGCAATATGTGAAAATGGTCATGTATAATCTCTCTCTTCCTATCCATATACCTCAGATGTAAGTTCCTTTAGTTAATCCTACAATTTAATTTTCTCTAGTTAATTATATCTCAAAGGTTACTTCGAGTGTTGGGTCTTTATTAACAAATATTCCACCCTTAAACCACTCATGTAGCCAAACTTGTGGTAGTGGTGATTCACCAAGGGGAGATAATGGAGCCAAGTGCCTCTCCGATTTGTTGGAATATTTTATCTTAACAAACTAGCATGCCATTTTAAGAAACAAATTTTAAAATTTGACCATCAAGGAATGGTATGAAGATGGCCAAGTAAAGTTACACATGAAGGGTTATTCCTCATGATTATTCTCCCATATGATATGTATGTTAGTAGCTTAACACCTTTAACATTTTTTGTTTGTAGGATTTTAAGGTTTTAGGATTTTTTCTATAAACTTCTCTAAATTGTATCTAGTCAAATGCCATACAATACTCCACCTCACACAAGGGCGGACATGGAAACACTATTTTATTAATTTCCTCAATATTTTCCCCTTTAATAATTATGTTAGGGGAAGACTCATTGTATCATACAATATGGGTTACCTTTGACATTGATGCCTATTCTCTAGGGCTCATTAATGTAGACACACCTATGATGGCTTGAAAAAACCATCATTATGGTGTTGGTTCATTGATAACTTTATTTTTTATAATTAGACCATTCATTAAAATATTAATATTATTGAATCCATTGAGGATAATGAAGGTGCTCTACCAATGTGATGGTGTGTTGTGGAGTGTGAAGCCATGTTTTATTTTAAAAATTGTTAGGGGTTGTTTGAACCTATCTTTTGGCGGTGATAATTAATCCAAAACCATTTGTTTATGTGGTCTAGCTTACAGTCTATCTATGATCATATTATTACAAGGCTTCACCATGTTATGCTAATCAGGAAACACATGGTCAATTTTCACATTTTAAGTTGGAAATATATCACTTTCCACTCGAAGGTCACTCTCTTTGACACAATCCCATCACTTTCTAGCTATAATGGTGAGGTGGCCTACATAAAATCCTTTGTATTTATTTTTTCATGAACACATCAATCCTCACTCATAAGGGCACCATCCAACTCATATCCTAAGTTAACTTGTGCAATGTGTGCTCCATGATGCCAGCTAGATCAAGTGTCTGAATGATGAAATCACTCACACTACCTCTTTTTATATGAAGTATGGATATAAAGTGTCAATGGTTCAAAATTGGGATAATGTAAAATTAATCAAATAATTACAAAGAGTAACTATGCAACTTCATAAAATCCCATTATATACCCAGTTTTGGACTATGGATGCTAAACTCAAACATAAATGTAATATTGAATAATGCCATGCTACCAAAGGTGCTATGATCTAAGCCATGTAAATGGGTTAAAGATGGAATATTTTGTGTCTAAGTATTTTTTAAAACATTTAAGGGCCAAGAAATTGAGAGAGAAAATCAAATATGTCAAAACTATGCATGTTAGCCTTATCATCCTATGAGCAAAATTTATTGAGCCTTTCTAGATAACTATAAATTTATGTCTTATGCCCAATAAAACACTATAGATTGGGTTAAATTATTTTAATAATGTATGGATTTGGTTACCTAAAAGTTTATCCCTTGACCTCAATGACTTTGCGATGCTATGCTCTCTCTAGATGAAATTATAGTAGTGGTACATAACATGGCCAATGATAAAGTGTTAGGGGTGGATGGTTTCCCTTATGAATTTTACAAAGACAACACTAACTTGTCAGGTTATACTTGCTTCAAAATTACCATGAAGCTGTATACAAAAATATTTAGGGATGCTTATCAATCAAGGAAATATTAAATTTATCCCTAAAACAAGAGATTCTGATTTCATTACTAGTTAAAGACATATTACCCTATTGAATGTCATTCATAAAATCAATGTTAAAGTCTTGACATCTCACTTGTGTTATCTTTCTTACAATTTTTAGATCAGATGAAACAAGTTTTACCAAAATTTGATACATCTTGGATAATATAATTATAGTCTGGGAAGGTATGGAATGGGCCTATGCCTTTCAACAACAAACATTACTTTTGAAACTTGATTTTGAAATATCCTATGACCATATTTAATGGCCCTTTATCCTTATCATGTTAAATTATTTAGTGTTTGGATATTTTTTTTTCTCAATTATAAAAAATCTCTTCTTTGATGCCTAAACTTGTTTAACCATTAATGTCCACAAGTCTGAGATCTTTGGAATTTTCCATTCTATGAAACAAGTATGTCTTCTTGATTATGCACTATATGTTTTAATGACCATATTTTTTGGTTATCTTCTCACCCTTAGATCTAAGAAAGGGCTTATCATAGGAATTATACTTCCTAATAGGAAGAATCAAATTAATAATGGCCACCTTTTACATGAATATTTAGTTACACTTGTGAAAAATGAAGCTTATTGATCCAAAAATAAAAAAAATTATTTGATAAATATTTAAAGAACATAGAAATAACATAGTAACAATGAATTCTTTGAGAAGAGATGTTTTATTACTCAAGATCACAATACAACTATATGCTTATCTCTGGGAAGAGATGTCTGATTTCCCTTTTGGGTTACATATTCATTTATACACATTTTGAAAGTAGGGGGAGGATGTGGAAGGTCACCAATCTCAAGAGAAATTAAGTGGTTCTACTTCCATGATTTAAAACAATATAGAATTCAAGGAATTTCTATTTTTAGAAACTTACTATTTTTAGATTACACTACTAAAATTAAAATTTAGGGAACTTCCATTGGGTTTTTGGATGGCCAAAATACATTAAGAAGAGATCAATGCCATATCACCACATTCTCCTCATTCTTATCTTTCCAACGGTTCAAACAATGAGTCAATTGGAGTTAAAGTGCAAAAGTTATGGCTCCCAGAAGTTCTATCATCAATTAGGGTGGAACCGTCACCCGAATTGTCACTTGAATTGTTGCCCAGATCATTCCTACCTCCTTAAAAATAAATGGTCCCCATTGCATCAATGTTCCTCATCAGGTGTAGTAGTTGTGTCTTGATTTGATTCTCTGTGAGCCACTCACCTTGGTGGCTAAGCTGTCCCCTTTTGACCACCCGATAAAGCAGAATAAAGCATACTCTTATTGTCCTCATCTAGGTGTCCACAATCTAATCTTCCTTCACTAGAGAAAAACTCTATGGATCAATCTCATTAATGTATAATTGTTCTGCTATGACTAAAGTGTCCAACATAGGTGGATGATATGATTTGAGGAGCTCCACATTCAATATGGGATACAGACCAAGGTAGGCTGGTAGGTTCAACTCAAAAGTATTTTCTCCAACTTTTCTGGTGATGGTGTAGGGATCATATCGTAGAGGCCAAATTTTTATGTGTGGGCCTACAAGTCATTTCTTCTGAAGCTAAAACCAAACCTTGTCACCCATAGCAAAGTGGTGTGCAATCCTATGTTTGTCATGGCATTGCTTATACTTTTGATTCATCTTCTCCAAGATGTCATGAACTTGTTGCTAGATATGTTGCATTTGTTCAATGAACTTTGTTTCTTTTTCTACCTCAGATCTTCCATAAAGTGTGTATTCCATGGTGGATAATGGAATGATTATATCAATTGGTGCCATGGATTGGAACCTAAAGCATACTTGGAATGGACTGTGCTTGGTTGAGCTGTGCAGGACCTAATTGTATCCATGTTGTATGAAAATAAGCCCCTCATCCCATGTGCATGGATGTTTAGAGTGATACACCTGAGTCATGTGAACAATCAAGTGGTTCACCACCTCTATCTAACCATCAGTCTGTGGATGGAAGGCTATGGACTTCATAGCTTGGTATCTATCATCTTTCATAGAGTGGACCAGACGATGCTCAGGAACTTGCTATCTCAATCTAAGACAATGGACTTGGGGAGACTAAAGTGGATCCATACATGACTAAAATATAGTTGAGCAATTTATTTAGTAGATATATTTTTCTTACAAGCAATCATGATAGCTATTTTTGAAAAATGATCAACTAAAACAAAAATACAGTCCTTGCCATGTTTTAAAGTGGGCAAACCTAAGAGAAAATCCATTGAGATAGAATCTCAAGGTCTGGTTGGTTCTGGCAATGGTGTGTACAATCATTGCTTCTTATTTATTGGCTTGACTATCACACATGGGGTGTAAGATTTGAGATATCTTTCCACATCCTTTCACATATGGGGCTAGTAGAAGTGTTTTTGAAGAACTACCAATGTCTTTTATACACCAAAGTGTCTAGCTATCCTACTAAAATGTGCTTCCCATATCATCTTCTATTGCTCTATGGTTGGAACATTTATGTGCCCCATATGACAGAGAAAATTATCTTGTAAATATAAATAAAAAACATGCTTATCTTTTTGAAGCACCTGATATGTATTAGCAAAGGCAGGATCTACTTTATACAGAGCACCCCAAGTGGTAGTCATGTCTGCACAGGTCAAGAACTGTTGTGAGTGTAGTAATTGGTGGGAGGATCAAAAAATCTACAACTATATTTGAGCTCCCCTTTTTATGTTTGATTATTAGATGGAATTGCTAAATATATGTGGCCCACTTTTGGAGCCTCTCATTTCATAGTTTGCCCTATGTTTAAATGAATTCCCATGGTTTGTGGTCAATGTGGATGCCCGTCTCTTTCCCCAAGATGTAGTGTTTCCATTTTTTTTAGGCTTGCATAATGGCATAGAGCTCCTTATCATATGTCAAACATTTCCTGACTATATTAGTGAAAGTTTCACTATGATAGGAAACATAATGGGCATGTTGCATGATGATAGCTCCCATGGCATATTCAGATGTATCTGTCATCAACTCAAGAGGTTGATGAAAATATAGCAAGGCAAGAACAAGGACTGAGCAAAGTATATTCTTCAAATTCTCAAATTCCCTTTGTTGTATTTCACCCCACTGAAATTTAGCTTTAGCTCCTCCTTTAGTCACTTGGGTTAGTGACCAAGAAACATGTGAAAATCCAAGAAAAAACTTGTGATAGAAATTTGCAAGACCCAAAAGTTGCGATGTTTTTTGATGGTCCTTGGTGTAGGCCATTCTCAAATAACCCAAATCTTTTCTAGACCAACATAGACCCCTTCCTCATTCATAACGTACCTAAGGTATTGAATTGTTATCATCTCGAATGTGCATTTATCAAGATTTTCATACAACTTGTTCTCCCAAAGAGCTTAAAGCACCTTACTAACATGTTACAAATGTTCCTCTCATGGTCTAATGTAGATGAATATGTCATCTAGGTAGACAACCATGAATGAGTTGGTGAAGGGTCACAGGATGTCATCCATCATCCTCATGAAGGTTACAGGTGCGTTAGTTAAGTCTAAAGGCATAACCAACTATTCAAAGAGCCCCTCCTTAGATTTTAATGTAGTCTTCTAGACATTGGTGGGATCGATGGGAATTTAGTGATAGCCAAATTTGAGATCAATTTTAGTGAATAACTTTGCACCATGGAGTTGGTCCTGCAGGTCATCAATCTTGGGGAGAGGGTAACGATTCTTCATAGTGATTTTATTTAGGGATCGATAGTCAATGCAAAGCCTCTATGTTCCATATTTCTTTGGTGCCAAGAAAATTGGGCTGCCATAAGGTGAAGAGCTTGGCCTGATGTGACCCTTTTGGATCAATTCTTGAATCTATCTTTTTATCTCATCATTCTCCAAAACTGATTTACTATACACATGACTGTTAGGCAAAGGTGATCTTTGGATCAAATCAATAGAATGTTTTACCTAGAAATGCAGTGGAACTCCTATGGGTGACTTGAATAAGTCATCATATTCTCCTATGATTTGTCATATCTGCTTCTATTTTTGTGTTAATTATGTAGTTAGGACTACAACATCGACCTTCTTAGATTTCTATGGTTTGACCACCATAGAATGAATTGCTTTATCTTTTCCACCAATCTCTTACATTGCTTGGCATTAATTAGGGAGACAGATGTGGGAGGTGGTACTAGTACCATATATCACCATGTTTCAAAAGTGAGGGTGATTCTTTGAGTTCATGATTCATAGATGCCATGTCGATCATACATAAATGGCTAACCAAGGAGTACATCACAAACATCTAGATTGACCACATCACACAATACTTTATCTTGGAAAGGTTTAATTGCATATGAAAGAAGACACTAATGGGTGACACAGAGGTCTCTCCCTAGGCTCAACCATCCAACGCTATATGGTTTTGGATGAGGCTTCATGGATAGATTTAGAATTTTCACAACTTTAGCAGAGATTAAATTCTTTTGACTCCCGCTATCAAGAATGAAATGTAGATACTTACCTTTTACCCATAATTTGGAGTGAAATAATCTTTCCTTGTCATCTGGCCTTTCCTCATAGGTCTATGATGAAGCGATGATGGTGTTAGGCTTAACATCTACAATCTCTTCTTCATCCTCTTTGACTGTAGGTTGTGTATGAGACAGAGTAGTAGATGTCGAGTATTGTGACTCAAAAAGTAGTGACTTGATGGCTCAACATTCTTCTTCGGAGTGAGTTCTATTTTTTTGGTAATCACACCATTTTCTAGCCTTCCCTTTCTGGGGTTTCTTATCTTGAAACTCCTTTTGCTTCTAATTTTAGCCTTGTGTTTGACCTTCCTTGTCACTTTTCCATTTTGAGGGCTGACTCTTCATATTCTTTCTGCCATGCTTCTGCTCAATCTTCACTACAAACTTGTATACCTCACCAAGGGTTTCCAAATTGAAGAGTTCCATTTTCCCCTGTATGTACCATTGTAGTCCACCATGATATTTGAGAGACTTATGTTTCTCACTTTCTTGGATGCCCAATCTTGTCGACAAAGAATGAAAAATGTCTATGTAATCTTGAATAGATTGGTCCTTACCTTGGCGAAGTTGTTGCCACTATATGTACAGATCATCATATGCTCCAATGGGATAGTATTCTTTATTTATCACTTCCACGAAATCATCCTAGGTAGGTTCCACCTCAAGGCCAATGTCATCTGTATTGAACCTCTTTTTTTACACTTTCCACCAATTTTTCACTGGCAATGATGCTTTCAAAATAGAAAACATGATTTTTTCTCCATCGATGAATTTATTTACTGAGAAGTAGGAAGACAATTGATCCAACCAATTTTATACTACATCATAATTGATTTTGCCTTCAAATGTAGGAATATCAAAACTCTCTTGAACCTTGAAGGGTGTTGGGGCACTAAAAGGACATTCCATGGATGAGGATCCAGGAAGTGCATATGAGGACCCAAAATTTTCCATCAGGTGTTATTGGAGAATTTAGGCAAATTGTTTTAGCATCTGTACTTGTTGTCGTTGGAGGGCTTCATTCACCATTTCCTTGAAAGGATCAGATGTTTTGGTGTCATCCACCATTTGAAGTTATTTGGACTGAAAAGGTGGATAGTTTGGAAGCTCTATTGTTTTCTACCCAAACTTATAGCCTGACCTTATGGTCGAGATCATACACTCTCAAGACAAACTAATTTGATACCACTGATCCAAAACTCAAAAGTTCTGGTTGATGAATATTTCAAGAACATATAAATAACATAGTAATAATTAATTCTTTGAGAAGAGATGTTTTATTACTCAAGATCGTAATATAACTATATGCTTATCTCTGGGAAGAGATGTCTGATTTCTATTTCAGGTTACATATTAATTTATACACATTTTTAAAGTAGGGGGAGGATGTGGAAGGTCACCAATCTTGAGGGAGATTAAGTGGTTTGACTTCCATGATTTAAAACAATACAAAATTCTAGGAATTATTATTTTTAGAAACTTACTATTTTTAGACTGCACTACTAAAATTAAAATTTAGGGCACTTACATTGAGTTTTCTAGGGTAAAAATCCATTGAGCAAAAATCCATGCCATCTCACCACATTCTCCTCATTATTATATTTCCAACAGTTCAAACAGCGAGTCAATTGGAGCTACAGTGCAAAAGTTATGGCTCCCGGAAGTTCTGTCATCAATTGGGGTGGAAACATCACCCGAATTGTCGCTTGAATTGTTGCCTGGATCACTTATTTCAAAGAAGCACTGAATTACCTTGATTTATTTTTTAAATCCTTTCGATTGAATCTACAATGGGTTGAAATCCAAATGCTCTTGGTACAACGTGATGCCTATTCTAGATTGGTTAAAAACATCCAATGGAAATGGATCAACAGAGGGGAGAGGTTAAATTTATTAGACATTTCCTTTTTCTTTAATGGTTTCCCCTATGAACTATGGGAGTATTTATCAGATAGAGTTGAAAATAAAATGCACTACTAGATTACCAATCCCTTATCTCTAATAGAAAAGTATCAAATCTGCACTAAAATTATTTCTATCCCTCATGTTTACTACTCTTTGTGTTGGGCACCATCTAAGGCTTCTTATGATAAACTCACTAAATTGCTTAGGGGTTTTCTTTGGGCTAATGCAAAGCAAACAAGGGGTTTCAAAAGGGTGGCATGGGATGTTTGTTGCTTCCCGTAGGATAAAGGAGGTATGGGTATCATTGGCACATAAAAACGTATCTTTTTTTGTGTGTCAAGGTGGTTGTTCACAACATTGATGGACGTAAATCTTGAAAAGTCCTACATTGGCATTTGCATTGCCATAGAATTGCCTTATTTCAATACTAAATGTTGGATTGCATACTTTTATCATTACGTCTGTCCTTGTTAAAATTGAGTGGTCTTTTGTGGCCAAAAGTATCCGTAAATCCTTTGAAATGGTTAAAAATTTCCTAAAATGGGTTAGGGATGGGTTCAGATATGGTCTTTCCTTCAACAACCATGATATTGGGTGGTCCCCCATTATGTCCACCAATAACCTTATACTTATTGAAACTCCTAATTTTATAGCCTTGCAACTTTTCAAGAAAGACATTTGCACATAGAAAGATTTTGTCTCTTGTCAAGATTGGACTCCATGGCCCATTCTTTAGAGAATAAATAATTTAATATTTTTTTATACGCTTTTTATCTTGAACATGCGAGATCTCATGCCAGATGTTATATTGCATAAACTTGGCCTTCATCCACCAATTACATGGTGGAAATATCAGCAATAGAACTATGATACGTCTTTTAAGAAATACTCTCTAAGGTTGTCATATCATATTGAGTCACTTCTCCTTGATTCTTGCCAAGTTAAATAATCAGTGGAGTCTCAATTCTTCTCCCTAGATGTGGCTTGCTCATCTTAAAATTACTACACAAATTGTAATTTATGTCATATGTAAGATTAAATTTGTATTGAAATAATAAAAAAAAAAAAACTAGACAACAAAAAATTAAAGAATTTATATCAATTTTTGTAGTAAAAAGATTAAAAAAAAATGATATAACTAAACATTTTTAGTTGTGTATCTTTTATGCTACCTTTATACCACATTTATGTGACTTTTGTACCACCAATTTTTATTTTATTTTTAAAGTCACATTAGAGCTGATTCTTCTTCTTCTTTTTTAAAAATAATTATAAAATTTAAAAAAACACTGTTTTGCATCAATTCTGTGTCGTTTATCTCAATGGTAGCAAGTATGATGAACCGCCTTTGATCACTTCAAATGTATACTGTGAAATGTGGCCCTTCGAAATGTCTGAAGAAATTGCCTTCTCTACGTTATATCAGTTTTACAAGTAAGTGCACTAGAAATTTTGATATTTAACACTACTTGCATCAGATTTGGATAACATTTGTGCCATAATTTCGATTTATCAAAGATAAAAATTGTATAAGAACACTAAAGTGATCCAATTGTAAGTGGTAATTGCACAATATATAGTAGTGTAATTGGATCTTGGATTCTAAAATTTAGTTTAAATTTATTTTTTATCCTGTTTAATCTATAGGTTCTAACGTTAGGAGAAAGGTTCAATCACATTGGTGTTTGTCATTTCAAACCTTCTATATGTTGTAAACCAAAAACCTTCAAACATTTATTCTGGACTTTTTTTCATACTTATGAAATATGAAAATAGATATAAAGTTTTTTTTTCCTCCACCTAAAACCCATCAATTCGTAAATGGCTTTATTTAGAAATCTTTCTCGATAACCACCATATATGATATATATCTGGAACTTTTTCAAAATTTTAATTTTCTTACAACTTTAAAAATTTATAAATATTTTTATATTAAATAATAAAATTTCTGTTCAAATTTTTTAATTAATAATAAAATTTATGTGCTCACTTTTACCTTTTTAAAAATTTAAATAGAAGTTAAAAAAAATAGCTTTGAATTTTTAACTATAAATCTAAGTAGAAGTCAAAGAAAATAGCCAAGAAGTTTTAACATTTAAAAGAACTTCTCAATCATGAAAGGTGCTTTGTGTACTATGAGCAATGATACCTCAATTTCAGTTTTTCAAAAAATAACACAAACAAAACATTTTATATAAAAAGAAAATAGAAATAATAATAAAATAAAGGATATCGAAATACAGAATCACTTTATGAGTAGAAACATGAATATCTATGAATATGATTTGTGGAACCATGAAAAAATACACCCCACAAAAAATAATATAAAGAGAGTATATTTGTGAAGTATATTTTATAGTAATTTAAAGGAAAATATAAATTAAACAATGTGAATAGCATAATGTACAATAACATGTCAAATCAACGTATTACGTTAAAACTACCCAGCTAATATATCTCATTCAAAAATATTCTATTAGTATATACACAAGAAGCACATGACATGATTATATAACAAACAAATTACATAAATAATATATCTCATTCAGAAATATTTAAACACATGACATAGATATATAACAAACAAACTACGCAACTAATATGTCTAGCTCGGAAATATTCTATTAATATCTACACAAAAAAACACATGACATGGATATATAACAAACAAAATTGCGCACGAAATGCATGATTCATTTATATTAAAATATCAGTGAAAAAATACAGATGCAAAAGGCAAAGGGCCGGATTCAAATTCTGCAAACGAAAAACAAAGCAATGAGGATAAAACAAACTCTGCAAACGAAAAGCAAAGCAATGAGGATAAAACAAACTCTCCTAATATTTAAGACTATTTCTCTCTGTTCCATTAAGCCCTTTCTCTGTCTACCATCATCATGTTTAGCACTGTTATGTATGCACCGAAAAAATCCAGAAAGAGCTAACGAGTTAATGCTCTATCACTTACATTAAAGCACCAAACAAGCGAGTGAATATTCCATAAGTAAATTTCATTTATATTAAAGCAGTGACAAAAAAAAACAAAGGGCCACTGAATAACAGTATAAGAAAAACATAGTAAATATTCCAACTAGCAAATCATTCACCTTATTTACGTTTAGGCACTCTTGAAGCTGTAGCATGAATATTGTTTGCCATTGTGGTTACCGTTGAACATGAATATTGTTTGTTACCGGGCTTCCTTCTCACTCAATTGAAAATTCTTTTTGTTGTCTGTTTTTTATTTTAATTGGTCGAAAATTGATAAACTCTCTTATTCAATTGAATATTTTTTGGTGAATTTATTCTTTGTTCTATGTAGAGTAGAATTGAGAGACCCTCTTATTTAATTGAATATTTTTTTTGTGAGACGTGTCTTATACATTTATTCTTTGTTGTCTGCGTTTTTATATATTGACATAGAATTAAGAAACCCTCTCAATCAATTGAATATTTTTTTACGAGAAACATATATCCATTTATTCTTTATATTCAGCATCTTTATAAATCGGTACATAATACGTTTTGAATTATATAATCAAGTTTGATTTTAAAATTAACAAAAGGATATTTTATTGAAATAATTGTTAAATAAAAGCTATCTTCATTAAAGATTTTTAATATTATATGTAAATTACGGTGAACAAGTTTACAACATTTAATAACCGTTTACATATGATTTATTCATAAGAAGGCTTTTCCTTTTATTGCTTACCCAATTATCATTGCCAACTAATCTTACTACAACAATTTACATATTTTGGGACATCTATTTATGATGTGAATTTGATGTTTCTTATCAAAATCTTTTATTATCCTATCAAACCTAAGTAATATAGTTTATATTGTTGCTAATCAAAATATAAAATTTGCATTATTTAAGAGGAGTTCTCTATTTGGTTACTTGTCATGGATAGTTTGGTTTTTATTTGTTCTCTTTTTTTCCTTATTTTTCTTTATTTAAGGGGATTGGGCCCTCATTGTACCCCAAAACTAATTCATACCTTGAACAGTCAAAAATGTTTTTAACTTATCAAATTAAAAAAAAAACATAAAATATGCAATTTGCTTGAGTTTAGACTATAGCATTTATAAAAATAATTATTTCATTTTAAAAAAAACACTATAAAATTTATTAATTCAATTTTTTTTTAACTCTATGAAAATATTTTTAATTAAAAATTTATATAACCAATCAAAATTTAACATTCTTAATATATCTAAGATTCAACTATAATCTTTAGAAAAATAAATATTTAATTGTCAAAAATATAAATTTTTGCATAGATTTGTATTCAATATTTGGCACCCTTTGAGTTTGAATAGATTTGTATTTAATATCTATCATCATTTACATTCAATACACCAGGTTTCCTGTTGTTGGTTTTATGGGAAAAAAGGTTACAACAATGATTAAAAAAGACTTGCATATTAAAGAAGAAAATTGTGCGAGCTCTACCGTATTTTTTTTCTTTATGCTTGGTAAACTTTTTAACGTGACCGGTGGCGCTGGCTAGACATGCCTAATACCGGTACCACGGGGCGGGGATTAGACCCCGGGACCAATAGAGCCGCAACGGAAGTACTTAGCCGATCGGGCTAGGTTCCACGCCCGTTCAAGCTCTACCATAATTTATTGGCTTTATGCAATGCATTTATTTCTTGCTTTAGCATACCTAACCTTTGTGATCATTATTTATTTTGATTTAAAAATCATTTTTAATTACATATAGATTTTATGTTGTGTGTTGTTTTGTGGATTGAAAATAGAGGGATGTGGTCCTGGTAGGTTAACCATTGATAATTTCTACCACTATATCAGCATTTATTAAATTATACCAAATACATATTGATAGTATGAAGCTTTAGTCATTTTATTTATTATATCAATACTTTTGAGGATTCATGTTTGCATCTTTCTCATTTCTCTACTTTATCATTAATGATACATTAGTTAACCTATGGTTAGGTGGATATGGGCCACAATGGTTTGGTGCATATGTTCTTTTTCTTATGTCTCAACAGAAGTTTCAAAGACAATCAAGTACATGCTTGTAAGATATCACAATTTTTTTTACAAAATACATCATTTATATGTAGAGTCATTAAATGTAATGATTGAAGGATATGTGACCCACAACTACAAGGACGAGAACCTCAAACTATCTGAATGATTCATGGACAATAATAATTTATGTGTATGCAAAAAATTATTGTTTTGGTTGATTTATTGTTAAGATTTTAAGTGTTATAGTGCATCCTTACTATATGCATGCTTTGCATATTCTATAATCATTAAATTCAATGCATTTACATATGAACATTGTAGTTTATCAAATGCCTTTAACATTATTGGGAGTTGTTTCTAGAGTGAGGTTTCATTTCAATAAGTTTAGTTTTCCTCTATCAAATGTTCCTCCTTAAAAATGCTGATTTATTTTATTATTTTTATTTTCCCACAAAATATGGGTCCCCATTGATTTTTATAATATATGTATTTTATAGAATTCAAAATTTTCTCAAACTATTTGAACTAATGAGACCCTTTAGAAAATATAGTAGTCATAAAAACAGTTGTTCTGAGATGATAAAATATTTATTTGTAATATTTAATTTTATGTATGATTATTATTTCATTTAAGTTTTATATCTTTGTGAATTATAATTATATTTTATGGTGTGCATTTTTTATAGGTTTAAAATATAAGGGTTTGGACATTCATAAAATAATTTTAGTAAGAAGTGTCGAAGTTCAAAAGTATCAATTATAGGAAGTGATTTTGATAGTTTACATAATACATCAACATGCAAAGGTAGTACAACTAATAAGTTTAGACTTGTGCTATAAATTTTTATAATCAACTTAATAGATGTTTCTCAGATGCCTTCACATTGGTTATGAAATCGAGTGAGTTCCCC
>JARHVA010000171.1:4120000-4210000 GCA_037957365.1 Torreya grandis | reverse complement strand
ATTAGTTGTCAAAAATCTATATTATCATAGAAATGTTTAGAAGATTTTTACAAACCCATACCATTGCATTATATACCCTATAATCATTATATTAAATACAAAAATACAAAAAAATTGTATAGTATAGCTCATCATTTTTATAACCATGATTTGCATATTCTATAATCATTAAATAAATGAATGAATTTAAATTGAAAGCTAATGGGTATTTATAAAAAGAGGGTCTCTAGAATGCACTATATTAACTCTCTATTCATATATTTATGTAAGTAAACTTGAAGCATGTTCTTCACCACTATCATTGAAGGACATTTACCAAAGTGATCTACTACAAAAATCCCATTGACTTCTTGGTGTACTTAATGAGATACCCACAACTCAAGGTGTTCTTAAGTTTACCTTTATTTTTTAAACACATTGTAATAGAATGACTATTAGATTCATTAAAAAAAAATTGAGTGTTATTTAACCCTAAATTTGATATGAATCATATTTAGTAGATAGGGTTAAGGATATAGAAATGACAGGGCACAAGGATGAATATCATATCTACAATAGGCCAATTATTGATATAAAAAAAGAACTTAACTATTTTTTATGATAATTTAGTGTTAAATATGGTATAGAGATAAATTAGGTAGGAAGATAATTTTGGCTCATTTGTTAGATTTTAGATCTAGTGTGTCTAGCTCTCTAGACACTTATGTTAGCCTGAGACAATTGCATTGATGCTAGTATCTGATCTCGATGTTAGTGTGTTATATGGAATATGTGTTGAAATAAGATGCAATCACTTAGATGCTTCTAAGTTTGGATTTAATTTTTCTCTAATGCATTCATATTTGGGTCATAGATTGTCACTCCTAGTGAAATGGCAAAAACCTAGCTTTGCATCCTTAATATGACCTTGGGGGAAAATGGGCTAGTGGACACATGGTGTTGAGCTAACATAAAATGACCCCATTATCAAAATATGTTGCCTACATAGTTAATACTTTAGAAGAGGGCCTCAGACTCATGTAGTTCTCCTCTAAACGTTGCCTTGTGTGTGAATCATGCAATATGTAAAATCATGTACAATAGTGATCTAGCAAATGTGACCTTATGACTACTTCTGTAGTACTTAAAACCTATATCCAGGTTGTTGTTTTGAATATTAGAATAAGGTAGAGTAGAAAATATTTTGGTAACTTGATTGTTTCTTGAGTGCTCATTTGGTCTAATTTATAGGTGACAAATGAATGAGGGTTGATATTGTATTTATACCAATCCTATCAGAAGATAACTCATTAAAACACTTATGTTGACCATAGTAATACATTAATATTTTAACCTTTTAGGACTTTGTGTATATAAATCATATGTTTTTTAAAGAGATAAGTAGACTAAATCAGGGAAATAATATGCAATAAAAATAACCACTAATTTGTTATATAATTGACTAATTTTGACTTTTCTAAAAATAGTAATAAATAGTGAAAGTAATGACTTATCAAGAAAACACTTGATACAAATGATTTGGGTGCTATAAATTGATATGGAAGCTGGGATGAGTGTTATAAATTAGATCTCAATATCAAAACCCCTCCTAGATGGTAGTGCCAAAATTGGACAATAGATCCATTATTGGAAAAGTGGCAATAGTGTCTTGATATTAGTGTTAATTTCATCTATGCAGGACTATCCTAAGGTTTTGGGTGCATATGTGTTTGGATATTTGAGTTTTATTCCTTCATTCACAAGTTTTGTAACTCTATTTTTACCTGTAATGACTAATTTATTTTACAAACCCTAATCCTCCATGTAACTAAGGTATGAGATGAAAGTGTGTTTGTTAGTAGGGTATGATGGGCATCCTCAACATGCCATTGTTAAGAGATTTGCCTACATACCAATACTATAAGGAGAGATCAAACCAAATGTATATTTCCCCACCTAAGTGTTGGTGCAATTATAAATTCAATTGCAAGTGATGCTAGTATGAATGTGGCCTTGAGTGCCTTAAATGTGTTTGAGTGTAGAAATCTAGATAATATGAAAAATTAGGGTGTAATAGGGATTGATAACCTTAATTTTACTCAACTTATTCTAAGTTTGAATGTGTATTTTTCATTTGATTTCTATCTAGTGGTTATAGGGATAAAAATCATCTATATATATGTTATGTTGCTTGTATGAATGATAAAATATGTCTAGGATGACATTAGGAGTAATGAGTTTTGAAAATATATCCATTTGGGAAAATATAGGGAAAATGACATTAGTTTACCATTTTGGGGACATTAGCACCATGTCGTGCTAGTATCCATATTATGGCATTAGTGTCTAACTAGTAAACACTAGTCATGAAGGGTTAGGATCAGGAAATGAGGGTTTTGGATTGTTTTAGGGCTGACTAATGACATCAGTGGCCAACATGAAGGCTATATAAGTGTGATAATAGGTTCTAGAATACTCTAGGACTAAGATAGAGATAGGTAGTCTCAAGTAGCACTCTTATCACTCAAATAAAAATTTTGAGTGATTACATTTGCCCCCCATTTATTCTATAAATGTAGTAAAGTGAAATGACTCAGATATAGGAAAAAGAAGTGTACTTGGACTTACTTAGGATGTGAATCTTGTGAAGCTAGGTTTGAGTATGTGAAGTTGGGTTTGAGTATGTGAAACGTGATCTAAGCATGTATTGCAAGTGAAACATGCATAAATCAGTCCTTAAGAGATATCAAAAGTAAAAGACTAAATTGAGTAAAAAATTAAAACTAAGTAAAGAGGTGGGAAATAAGAAAGGAATAAATATACCTCACTAGGTACACAAAATAATGTATGAATCTTAGTGACAACATATGTGTGTATGTATAGTGATCAATCAGTAAATACATTGGACTGAGTTGATAGATTACTTAATATTCCTATGTGTGTGGCTCATGAATTTAATCTAGTTTTGAATCCATCATTTCCCTCCCCTACTTGGTGGATCATGAACTTTGAATAACTTGGATTGGATTGATTGTATGTCCAACCCTCTCATGTAGGTGGTTTAATAACTCAATTAGGCCATGACTCCATCATTTCACACCCATGTGTAGTAGATGCATCTAAACTTGAACTATGTGAAGTACTGTAAATGTATAACTAAGTATATCTAACTATGTATGTTAGTTCTATGAATACTTGGGTATGTTAGGCAACTTCAGGCCACTTAGAATGCCAACCACTACAGATGGAGTAAGGCATGAAATTAGTTTTCAACCTAGAATATGATTTCAAGTGTATACAACATAGAGAAAGACATGGAATTTGGCATTCCATTTGATCAACCAATGTGTAAATGAATATATGAAAATAATGTACCACACATATGCCCCCAAATCTGATATCTGAGCATATGGATTCTAGATTGAGTTGTAATAAATTATATCTGGGTATCTGAAATAAATATGGGAATGGTCATGTCATACATGATGATCCAAATCTAAGCAAACTGATATGAAACTAAGTTAAACTAGTATTAATTTGAGCAAAATTGAGTATAATTGGTAAATCTATAATTGAATCTATGCAAACTTGTATTGTATCTATTGTACTCTTTTGGCCAATCTAGGTTTTTCTAAAACTAAAGCTACTGGATAGTAGTGCCATGTCTTGGACAATAGTGTCATTTTTGAAATTTTGGCACTAGTGTCGCAATTTGGACCCTATTTTCCTTTTGGTATAATTTTTGTGCAACTGTATTGCTTTTGAGTCACTATTTTTCCATTATGTTTACCTATGTCTGAATTTTTATAACTAAGGCTATGTGCTAAAAACTGTACTATAAGTACAATATAGGATCTCGATCTCTATGACAAATCCTTGTGAATTCCTCCTATTTTGAGGGGAGTTTTTAAACATGTTCAATAATTATCCTTAAAATAAAAATATCTACAAAATGTGTGTTACCCAGAGTATATATGATAACTACGTAATAATTAAATATAATGTGCATACATAACATTAGAATGTAATATAATCTGGTAAGTATGAAATGTAAGATGTATGTCATGTCCAAAATTCACAAGGGTGTAAATATAGATGTAACAATGTATGTAATATAAAATATAAGTAAAATTGGATAACTACCTAGGGGGATGGGGTATGATGTCCATCACAACACCCAATTAGGAAAGGGAGATGCATGAGGTCGCTCATGGAATATAAAACTAGTATGTATAACAAGCAAAGATAAGTGTCATGGCCATGACACATATAATAAAGCATACATACAAAACACATGAGGCACATAAAGTAGGCTAAGGGACCACAATACAAGGGACATGGGCACATGTCACTAAATCTAATAAAAATAATACATACAAGTACATGTTCAACTGTACACATATGCAAGAAACAATCAAATTGACATAGAGCCACATAAAAGGGCAAATTAAAATATAAACATACATATTAGGAAGAGAAAACATAAATACATGGGCATATATACAAAGTATACATACTATGAATGAAAGTGGTGTATATCCAAAGAGCAATGGCATATTCAAATTCCCTCAAATAGAAGAATGATAGAGATAAAATCAAGTCTAAACTAGGAAAACTAGAAAAGAAAATATGCATGAAATTGGAATACAAATATATGTAAGAGTTAGGATATACATATATTGATTCTATTTTAGTAATAGCAAGCATAAAATATGGGTATGTGTGGCATGATCAATATCAAGATATGACAATGCAAAAGTTAAGATGTAGAATATAGAAATATAGCACCTAGGAACTGAAACTGTGTATAGGGTGCCCCCAAGTATGTAAATGTGTCAAGTGAATACCTTATGTATTATTGTATATGCCCCTAGTGGGTAGATAATATCAGGTATATATCAGTGTAGTGGATTTGAGTCCTATAACAATCTACAAGCACTCAACAAGAACAAGTGAAGCATGTGTGTATGATACAAATAACTATAATAAGATAGCTAGCATATGTAGTGTTTGGAAAATATAAGAAATTTAAACATAAAAATGCATACAATATGTATTTTTGTTTTTTTTGAGTAATATTTGAATGTTTTTAAAATATTATATTGTTTTTATATTTTATGGAAATATGTACAAGGATCAAAATAAAGTGAAAGTATGTAAAATAAGAGAGAAATAATACTATTCGATGAGTCTCATGGGATACTCACTATCAATATGGTAGGTGTCAAATAAGGGTACTATGATCATGCATGCTATG
Organism: Torreya grandis; assembly: GCA_037957365.1. Lineage (NCBI taxonomy): Eukaryota > Viridiplantae > Streptophyta > Pinopsida > Cupressales > Taxaceae > Torreya > Torreya grandis. The sequence goes on along the minus strand of JARHVA010000171.1, from coordinate 4,204,764 downwards.
TGAAAGGGAAATTGTGGTCCCATAATTTGGTGTACTAAGTGATCTATATCTGTATCGACTTATGTAGTGGTTCTAGGAATTTGTGGCACTGATTAGTGTCCTATGAATTATATAGGTATTAAAAACCTATCTAGTAGAATAATATATAGGTGGCGTAGGTTTCTTGTGTTTAAAACCCTAATAATTCAATAATACTAATCTCAACAAAAAGTGAGTAGAGGGAGGCCCTCTAGAATCTGTAACATATCTCTGATGCATGGGTCTCTTTAATAATAGTATCTACAGGAGAGTATCCGTATGTGTAAATATTAGAGGAATAAACCTCACTTGCTTTGGTGGATCCACTAAATTTTTTGGTGTACTGAGATGCACTGTACTCTGAGCTATAATTGATAATTGTGTTGTGATTGGTAACTGTGCTATGATTGGTAACTATGATGTAACTATCCATAGAATAGGTATATGATACTCATATGGAATACCCTCAATTATGACCACCTAATTCGTATGTATATATTTTAGGCATTGGTGTACTATGGATAGGATAGTTCATAGCTACTATATCCATGGCCTACCCAATAACATATCAAACATTCTTGTAATAGGTACTACTAAGAACCAAGTGGCCACATGTGCTGGTCCAACTTATAATGTAAGCATAATCTCCTTGATTGAGCTCTAAACATGACCATTGAAACCATTGATAATTATGTCTGTAGGGGATATATCCTTCTCTAAATACCCTAAATGTTATATAAGTGTGATAGTTCACATGTTAATGTTTGACTTATTGTCAACCATAACACTCTAGATAGAATGATGATCTATGTAAGATCATATAAAAAGTGTATATAAATATGTATCATCAACAATATCTTACTTAGAGAAAGTGATGAGTGGTCTAGTTAGAACTAAAGTGTGGTACATACCAATGATATTGATAGAGTTGGTAGTAGAGGCAGGATGGTGGCTAGATATGTGTTATCAAGAAGGAGTGATAAGCAAAACCATTGATGTTTCTTTATGTCTAGGAGTGATAGGGAAGGAATCAAAGTGAACCAAAGAGCAAAATGCATCTAATAGAGACTTGTTAATTTTAGGTAGTATAGTTGTTATCTTATGTAATGTATTATCTATGTGATTAAAGATTTTTTTCTTTATTGAATTCTACATAAAAGAAAGATAACATGATAAATAAATAATGAAACACGACAAGCATTTTAATTGATATGAAGCATCATGTATACATGTCTCTATGTCTTTTTTGAGTTCATTCTAAATTAAAGGGATTAAGCATGCAAATGAAAGTATTAAACTTTTGAACAAAAAGTGATACATCTCTTCTATCATTATTAGCATGATTATATTAACTAAAATTATAAAATGTATGAATATGAAATTTGAATACTAGAAATGTAAACCCTAAGGTTATCTAAGGTTAGGGTTTGGAGTAATGTTTGAAGTAAGTCAGCTTCACCAAATGTTTTAACCTTTTAGGAATTAATAAGGCATAAATCCTATTTTTATTAAAGAGCTAAGTAGAATAAATAAGATAAATAATATTCAATAAATACAACCACTAATTTTTTATATAATTGACTAGCTTTAAATTTTCTAAAAATAGTAATATATAGTGCAAGTAATGAATTAGCTAGAAAACACTTGATATGAATGATTTGGGTGCTAAAAACTGAGATAGCAGTCAATTTTAGTGTCATAAACTAGATCCCACTATCAGAATCCTTCCTGGGAAATAATTCCATAATTGGAGATTAGTGTCATTATTGGAAAAGTTTTGGTAGTGTCCTGATACTAGCAGTAGTGTCATTTGTGTAAGATTGTCCTGAGCTTCTGGATGCACTTGTATCTAAATCTCTGAGGTTTGTTCCTATAAGTACAAGTTATGAAACCCTTTATTTTACCTGTAATGATTGATTTATTTTGCAAACCGAAATCCTCCATGTAACTAGGACATGAGCTATAAGGTGTGTTTATTAGTAGGGTAAGCTAGACATCCTCAACACCTCATTGTGAAGAGAGTTTCCTACATACCAAAAATTTAAAGAGGGGTCAAGACTAATGTAGTTATACACACCTAAGTTTTGGTGTAAGTGCAAGTGATGCTAGTATGATAGTATCCTCGAGTTTCTTTAATGTTTTTGATACTATAAATCTAGATAATCTAAGTTATGGCTATTATAGATGGTAGTACACAGAAGTAGGGAATAATAGAGATTGATAACCTTAATTATGTTTAACTTGTTCTGAGTTTGAATGTGTATATTGCATCTAATTTCTATTTAGTGGTTAGAGGTCTAAAAGTCATGTATATATACTATTATGTTTTTTTTGCAGATGATAAAATATGATTAGGTCAACCTTAGGAGGTTCTAATTTTGAAAATATGTCTTTTTGGGGAAAGATATAACAAAGGAAATTATGAAATATGCTACTATTTGACCTAGATGCTAGTGTCCAAGGATAAGGAGAGAAGGCATAGGCTTATAAATTGAAGAGAAATAAGATAACTACATTTTAAGATTTTAGATAAGATTATATGTCTATTAATATAAGGTTGGTTGGACTAAGAGATAGGCCAAGGGCCACGAGATAAAGCATATGCAAGGTTTTCAAAAGAAAGGTATGTGTATAACTAACTGGAATAACTAGGGTCATGAGTTTGACAAGTGTATAATATCGAGGTACTACATAATCATAAAATATCATCTACATTTCTTCCCTTTAATCTATTAATGAAATTTCTAGTCTAAAGGAAAGGTATAAGTACTTGGGTGTGTATACACACCTTATCTTTAGTGCTTTGTTGGAGCTAGGTTTGAGTGCTTTGTTGGTGACTAACTTGCAACTAAGAGTATGTTATAATTTATAATTAGTGAATATAATTTGGGTTAAAATTACTTGAAATAGATTGAAATTTAAAGAGAATGGTTTAGGAGTACACCTGTGTTGATGTAACTACCTTACCTATTAGAATATTATTTTTCAAAAGATGTATCATTGTAAGTCTCTAAAATTGAGATTAGAATAAATATAGATAATTATTTAAAGTGCATATATTCGAGGATATAATTATAGAGTGATTGTAAGGCACATGCCCCCAACTTTGGAACAAAAGTGAGTTACCACCTGGTAATTGAGATTAGCTCAATCACGCAGCCCAATGGTACTAGTAACTTGGTGAGTTTTTATGATCAATTCCCAAATAAAAACTTGTCAATATTGAGTGATTTAATCACCCCAACCATACCAAAATTTTAACCAACTACTACAATTGATTGACTCACTAAAGTCTATAAAAGTATGTTGGGTATCAATACATGTAATAGTTTTAGAATATGAATTTGTTTTAGATTTTACAATATTAGTCATATGTTTCATAACATATGAAATTTATATTTGTCTCATGATAAAACTATGTGTAACAATGGTACCATCTATACAATTTTGCCATAAATGTGTATTAGAATCATATAACTATGTGCTTAGGCTAATTCAAAAAATTGTGTTCGGAGGACATACTTCCAAAGCATGCCCCACTATATATGGAGAAATATGAAGTTGATATAAGTACCAATGTGTAATACATGATTCCAAAACATGCTCCCACTATAAATTGGAGATCCTAAAAATTGAGTAACTATGGAGAACATACTTCCAAAGCATGCCCTCATTAAATATATGAATTATAAGTACCATAATGAATGAATGTGGATGGAATACTTATAAAGCATGCCCCCATTGAATATATAAATTAGTGTAAGCACCATATACTGTGTGAGTGCATAGAACATGTTTCCAAACCATTCCCCCATTGTAATTTGAAAACTATGGAAAATGTGGAAGCCATGTCACCATGACATGCCCCCACTAATAATAACCCCATTTGAGGTGAGGTAAAATTATTAACTAGTAGTTATCTCACCTCAAAAGGGTAATACATCTATAAATATATGAATGTAACCATCAATCATATAAGAGGAAATATCTCTAGGTAGAAATAAAATTGAAGCACATAAAACCAATGTGATCACGTGTAGGCCTGAAATTCATCATAAAGATCATGGAAATGTATATATATTAATAATATAATATCATCAAGAAAATAAGAACACACATAAGATCACTCACAATCAAGTCAAAAAATCAATGGTCAAAGGAGACCGCAAACAAGGGGCATGTTCAAATGTCATCAAATTGAATGGACATGACTTAGTCAACTATCCACAAAAGCAAATAATGACATGTTCAAATGTCTAAGAATTTAATGACATATTCAAATGTATAATAAGGAAATCATAGGAACAACAGCCACATACAATGAATAATATTCAAAAGCTCAAAATAGAAAGGCAATAACAAGGAAACACACTTAGGGAAGTGTGTAAAGGAAAAACATAAGCAACCTGTATAAACATGTTAGTGTGGCCCATGAATCAAATGTGTTATAAAATAACATCAAGTAAATAACATATCAAGTACCCTATGTAATATATCATCATGGATAATAGGCATGTGTAAGTACATATATAGGCTTAAACATGATATTGAGTGATCTTTGAATCATATAACCTGTATATCAAGGTCATAGAGGATGGATGCCCCCAACATCTTGATGATGTGAGTAGAAGGAAGTCCCAACACCCATAAGTGTATCATGTATCTATGTATGCCTGTGTATGTGTATGTAGGAGTAAATGATATTATAGTCCTTAGCATGGGACTAACACATAGATGTCAAGAAGTTAATAAAACATGTAGGTGTCATAAGTGTTTTTGGATTTTTGAATGGTTTTTTTTTTTTTTTTTTTGGTATTTTTGATGATGAGGAAAGATCATCCTTTGATGTCTCTCCCAATTATGAACTTTACATCCTTAATTTATATCTTTTACATTTTTTTCATCATGATTATATAGGTTGAACAGAGACATAGCATGTTCCTCCTTATGTTTTACATGTGTAGTAGAAAATGTAATGATATCATTAAAAATATAGATTAATTTTCCTTCATGAGGAAAATAAATGCCTTGTTTATTTTGTTCAATTTTTACTTCCATTTGGTATAGCCAAATATTTCCTAGTGTATATACATATGGAAATGTGGTAGGCATAAACCAACCCTGTGTTTGAATTACTTTAGGAACACAAGCAAATGGTATTGTTATGTTTCCCAAGGAGTCTTTTTGAGTGACTTTATTTGAAAATATTATAAATTAAAACCAAACTACTGAAAATGCATTATGTTTCAAGTGGTTTTGGTTTGTGTAGGATCAATATAGTTGTGCCAACAATAATCACCAAACATGTATAAGGTAACTATTAAATCCTAATAATATGTACGGTATTTGATTCTTCATAATTGAAGATTTGGAATAGGATGAGGTCCTTATATGGGAACCATATTAAGTAAAATTTTGAAGGCACTCACATAAATATTAGGAACACCACCTTTGTGTTCATGATACACATTTCTTAATTTGTCTCCATAATTTGTATAAGGGATAATACTTTGGTACTTCTAAGGAAAAAAAGTGGTTAAGGAAACCTTTGGTAAGCTATATAAATAATTGTGAGCCTCATCATAAATGATCATATGAAATACCTTTAATAATAGTTTGTCATTATTTGCCCATTACTCAAAATAATGTACATAATTTAGCATGTGCAAAAATGAATTTCTATTATGCTAAAATATAGGTATGCATTGTAATTCAAAATAATGTGGATAAGGATATTCAAGTGTACATTGTGAAAGAGGTTGATTATTGAATAAGGTAACATTTTCACTAGCATTATGGAAAGCTAGTTACATTTGAAGTATATAACCCTATTTTTGAAGATTCCCAATAGTGTCCATTATAGACATAAGATAGCTAATTAGAATGGTAGTGTTTGAGATAAGTGTTATCATTAATTTAAAAACACCCTTTCTTGTGGGTGTAGGTATGTGAGTATCATCATTTTCATGGACAACAAGTGCAAGTTTGAAATCCTTAAATTTTAGATGTTTCGGTAATGGTTATTTCTCTTGATGTGCATCTATGTGCACCTCAATATGTAGTTCCTTATTTTTATCTAGAAATGGAGGAGAAATTGTACTTGACTCACCTATTTCATAAGTGTGTAAATGCTCAAGAATAATTTATTATTTAGGTGGTATCATTGTAGGAATTCCTTCAATTTTAGATTGCATCTTGAAAACTTTTAAAGGTTTATCATCGATTGTAATTATGAATAAAGTCCCATCATGTATGAATTTTACACATCAGTGAAGTGTAGATGGGATAAATTCCATTGAATGTATCCAAGGTCTACCCAAAATTATATTATAATGGGATGACTGAGACATTGCTTGAAAATTAGTTGAAATAGTCTTAGGTCCCAATTTCACATCGAATGTAATTTTACCAACTAGAGGGATATGTAAAATATCAAACTCTTTCATATGTATAGTTAACTTTTGAATCAGATTGGTGTTAATACCCATGGTGGTTAAGACATTGATACAAAAAATATTTAGGTCTAATCCATTATCAACGAGCACACTTTTGTTGCCTTTATTTTACATTATCACTTGTATGAACATAGGTAGTTCTTGATCAATAATATCTTTGGATGGTAATTTAGCTAGGTCAAATGTGATAAGTCTGCCATTATTTTTGAGATATTTCATAATATCTAAAAAATAAGTAGCATAAATATCATTTAGAACCTGAGTCTCATATAATGTATCATATAAGATGTCCTTGTAAAAATTAGATTGTTTTAGGAGCTAAAGTATTGAAAATTTATCATGTTTATTTCTCAATTGGACATGTTGACATCCATATATCAGATTTATAGCATTGCAAGAGGACTTAAGGAGAGATGTCAAATGTTTTCTCTGCTATAACACTCTCCCATTATATGCATATATTTTCTTAGAAACTTCGATGGTACAAGTAATGTAGTGAACCATAGCAACCATAATAAATTGGACCATGAAATAATTTAAAGATGTGTCCATGGAAAACATGATTTTAAAATTTATCAAATTTTGATCAACAATAGGAAATGAAATCATAAACAACCCTAGATAGCCTAGGGTTTGATGTTTAATGATCAGTTTCACCAAATGTTTAACCCTAATTTAGATATGGATCCTATTTAGTGGTTAGGGTTAAATATATAGAAATGATAGGGCACAAGGGTGAATATCAAATCTATAGTAGACTAATTAATTTGCTAAAATTAGATATACCATATACTAAATTTTTTAAACTAAAATAGGTTATTAATAAAAAGTACAACTATGATAAATACATAAAATATATAAAATAAAGTATTTAGTTATTTTTGATGCTAATGTAGTGTTGGATCTTGGATAGGTAGAAAACATACATGAAGACATTTATAGATTAGTCATTAGACTCTAGATCTAGTGCTTCTGACTCTTTGGACACTTGTGTCAGCCTAAGATAGTTACATTGATACTAGTGTTTGATATTGACATTAGTGTCTTGTATGAAATATTTATATAAACAAGATGCAACCACCTAGATGCCTCTAGGTTTGGCTTCACCTTTGCTCTAGTGCATTCAGATCTAGGTCATGGACTATCAATCCTTGTGAAATGGTAAAACCTTATCTTTACATCTTCAATGTGACCCTAAGGTAAAATGGGTTAGTGGTCACATAGTGTCAAGCTAACTTGAAATGACCCCATTATCAAAGGGAACTACCTACATATCAATACTCTAGAATAGGGCCTTAGAATCATGTAGTTCTCCCCTATATGTTGGTTTGTGTCTGAATCATGTAATGTGTAAAATAAAGTACAACAATGACCTAGCTTATAATTGTCAAATATGGCATTGTGACTACTCCTTTAGTACTTCAGACCTATATCTAGGTTGTTCCTTTAACTGATATCAGAATAGGATAGAATAGGAAAGCTTTTGGTATCTTGGGTGCGTCTTGAGTGCTCTTTTGGTTTGATTTATAGGTGAAGAATTAATGAGGGCTGATATTATATTTATACCAATATTATCGGGAGATAAATCAAATTAAAACACTTATATTGACCATTTTAATACATTTGAGTTGTAAATTATATGACTTTATGACAGTAACCACTCGCATCAAGACAAGACAATAATATCGACGTTACTATCTAACCCAGACATTAGTGTCTAGGGAGAAAGAGAATAAACATAGGCTCAAAACTTGTAGAGGTGTAAGATAATTGCATTTTAAGCATTCTAGGAAAGATGGGATGTCTGTGTCATCCATATAAGGCTATTCATACTAAGAAATAGGGCAAGGGGCATAAGATAGAGTAGATGTGAGACTTGTGGAAGTAAGGCATGTGTAGAACTAATATGAATAGTCTACATCATGAGTTTTCTAATTGTACAAGGCTAAGGTACTACATGATCACAAAATATCACCTACAAGTATAGGGTAACTATCACAAAGGAACTAAATGAGCCATACTTATCACTAGTGATTGTTTATTGTTAATAATATTCACATTTTAGAGATAGATATTTCAATTTATTTGAGGAGTTTTATTTTTGAATGTTTACCTCTAGACCATTTTTAAACGCATCAAATAGAATGACTATTAAATTCATTAAAAATTGTTGATTATATGGTAATTGTCATAAAAGAACCAAATGATCCATGCTTATCACTAGTTGGTAGTTTCTTATTGACAATATTTCTATTTTGGAGATAGATATTTCAATTTATTTCATGGTTTTTTTTCATTTTTATATATCTTTTTAATTACTACTACAAAATAATATGTTAATTTTAGTAAGAAGTGTCAATGTTCAAAATTATGAATACCAAAATATATATTGTCCTTAGGTAATAATGTCTAATATTAGTCAACATCTAACCATGTGTCAAAAATAATTTATTAGCTTATAATATGTTTACCCCGTGCCTTCACATTGGTTCAAAGAGTTTGAGAGCATATAGGTAATAGCCATTTTCTACGTACCCTAGATTATTTGAAAAACTTTAACAATTATGTGTAATTGTATTGAGAGAAATATATATGAAATTAAATAGTATATAAATCCATAATTCTAAGATCCTTTCCTATTCACCAAACACAAGTAAATGTCTGAATGCTCTCATGCCTTCACATTAGTTATGAAATTGGTTTGAACTTATTAATTAATTGACAATTTTTGGTCACATTGACTCTAATGATGGAATTATGACATTCGGTTCTATTTTATGGTCACATTTTGCATACATGTTTATTGGGGTGTTTTCAAATACAACATATGATAAAAATTTGGCTTCTTATCGTGATTTTATGAATTTATGTAGCCTTATCTAACAAGGCCTTAGTTTTTATCTGAATAGTTTCAAACATCAAAAATGTTTCAAACTAATATTAATATTGAGTTTTTTGATATTTCATGAATTAATTCTATAATTTAATGTATTTATTTAAGTAAGAAGTGTTGAAATTAGAAAGTATCAATGCCAAAAATATATATTGTCTCCATGTAATAATCTCCAATTCCTTTCAACATTTATCCATGTGCCACAAATTTTGTTGGATGGTAAAGTGTTTCAAATCCCAAAACACAAGTTTAATTATCTAAAAATTAATAAAACATGTGGTTTGGATTATATATACAAAGACATACTACATGAAGGCAAAAAATAAAAATGTTAAATAATTTTTGGGATGTTATTTTTTATTTATTTTTGGCTCCAATGAGGGACACACATTATACTTTGACCTAAAATTAAATGTCATAATGATTTGCATGGCATCACATTTATTGTGAAATTGATTTAATTTAGGAATTGTTTGAAAAAAAATTGTCACGTGGACTACAATAATGGACATAAGACATTCAATTGCATTTTGTGGTCACATTTTACATACATTTCTATCAAGTTGTTTTCTAATAAAACATATGAAAAATATGTGCCTCCTATCATGATTTTATGGATGTGTTTACCCTTATGTAGTGTAGTAATATTATATATGCTTCAAATATAATATTTACTTTATTTTGTATTGCACATTTACTAATTATTTGAAAATTATGGATGCATGGATTGTAATGATAGGATTAGGACATTTAAATGTATTTTGTGAATTAAAATAACCTTTGCATTGTTTATTTAATATTTATTCAATAAATTTTAAATTTTAATTTATTTATTTTAATAATAAGTATCAAACATTGAAAGCATCAGTATGAAATATTATATCATCCTCAAGTAAAAATATATAATACTTGTCAACATTTAGCACTTGCCACAAATTTTATTTTACAAAATGCAAAATCATATGCCATTATATTGATAACAACATCTATTCATTCAATAGCGTATCAAGACATAACACTAATATCCTTAAGTATTCACCAAACACAACTAAATATCATAATTCTCTCATGCGTTCACATTAGTTCTATAAATGAGGGAATTTTTCAATTATTTGATAAAATGTTCTCTTGTGGAATACAATGATAAATTTAGGGCATTTAGTTATTTTTTTTGTGGTCATATTTTTCTACATGTATATCAGGGTGAATGCACAAAGTTGTGGGAAAAAAAGGGGCATTTTCTAAAAAAACTTCATTTTGCATAAAGGTTGAGTGACATTTATAAAAGGGTGCACACCATTTTTAAACAATCCAAATAAAAAATGCAAAGGTCATTATCAACCTTATATGGTGTACACAATTTTTCACAAAGGTCATATCAATTTTCCAAAAAGGGCATACACCTTTTGTGAAAGCATAAAAATCCCCTAAACATACAAACCTACATTTGAATTTTAAAAACAACCTTTGATAATAATTGAAAGGGTGGAAAATGAGGGTGTGTATGTTATTCACCTCCAAACATTCCCCACCATGACTCCAAACTTGCACCACGGTCCTAGATATGTGTTTTACTCAAGGCAAGTGTAGGGTTTGTAATGACATTTTATGTGATGCATTTTTCATAATAATCACAAGGAAAGAGGGTATTGAAATTAATATTATATTTATCCCATGAAATCCATGCCTAAATAAAATCTAATATAAATGTTTATTTTTGAAAATTTAGATACTTGATTTGATGGACCCATTTCATGAACAAAATGTCCAACAAAACCCTAATGAAAACCCCCAACATTTTAAATTTGTAGGAGAAAAATTTGAATCATATCAACAATATAATTCAAGGTGGAATTAGTTAAAAATTATCATCAATATTTTCCTTGACTCTTCAAAATATAGTATAGTAATTAACTTGTTGATACATTAGAGGTCATTTATAATGAAGTGGAAAATGTCACTTCCAAACATGGTGTAATGTTACATCAAAGAGAGGTATTGAGACAATATTATCATAATAAATTTTCATATGAGGATATTAAAATAAAAAATAAAATAAAATAATAAGTATGTGCTTTGTTTCTTATGTCTTGAACCATTGAACCATCACTAACAATTCATATTACATTAACATTGATTGGTGTATTCATGCAGATATTTATAAATTTTTCTGGGATAGGTGGTGGATGGTGATTAATGAGTCTCTATGAAATAATAATGAGGTTCCATTGTATTTTTTGAGAAAAATTTATTGTGAGCTTATTATACAATAAATATTGAAATATTTTGACATTAACACCTCACAAGGTAGGGAATGTAGGTCTTCATTTGATAGATTTGGTGCAAAATGAGACCAAAACTTCAAAAACCACTAACAAATATATATAATGATAATAACACATATTTTCATCCTAAAAATCATGTATTTTATTACACAAATGTACACCCTTGAGGTATTTAGTAGTCTCACACAAGTTATTACTAACCATGGTATGCATACACTAAGGATTTTTACATAGTTCATAATTCATGGCACATCTAGTAGTCTCCCTCCTAATATTATTTCTTCATGTGGTGGTATATCTAATAGGCACCCTGGAGTTCCTACACATCATTGTTGGTAATAAAATAGGGCTAGAAAATTACAAGAGTATAAATTTTGGACACTTATGCAACTCACACTATTTATGTATATTGTATATATTTTTGTATGTATTTCACACCTAAAACACATCAAGAGGACTTAAAATGCAAATAATATATTTTTATTTGTATTAAAAGGATGGAATATGAAGTGACAAAGCCTTTATAATCTCTACATATAACACTTTGTTGTATTTTAAAACAGTTCTAAAAAGATATAAATTAATATAGAGATATGTTAAATGGTTTTCCAAAACATTTTTTTATCCTTGTTATGCGCATAGTGAATGCTCTATTTTTCACAAATATGTTTAATCATTTAAAATTTATAATGAATGTTTTATACATGTTAGTTTGCATTTATAGAATAAATACATAATCCTTCACCAAAGCAAGAATTTTTTTGTTATTTGACTATGATTTGATTTTTATCATGTTCCTATTTCACACATAAAACATAAACTAGTTTGTTATGATGGTTTTTACATGAATATTTGCTAAAAATGGTGAAATGAGTAGATGGTTGGGAGTCTTATGTATTTGACCCATACTCACCTTAAAATTTAATTTGTAGTTAGGCTTGTATCTAGGTTTTCACATGACCTTCATGATAGTCAATGGTAGGATACTCATTTTGGATTACACTATACTAGGGGTTCTACTCAATTGGCTAGATATAATGATTCATATTGGGTAGGTTCTCTTGATGACAAGAATTCTACTTCTAGACACATACTTTGTCTTGTTTATTCACCTATTGATTAGTTGTGCAAAAATAAGTAGGCTATTGAACTTTCATCTCTAGAGGTTGAGTACAAGGTAGATGTTATAGTGAGTTAGGATATTCTTTGGCTTCATCAGTTATTGACAGAGTTTGGCTTCACATAGGATTCACCCATTGTAATTTTGTGTGACAAATAGAGTGAAATTCACATATCTCACAACCTAATTGAGAATTAATGGACCAAGTACATTGAAGTCATTTATCAACACATTCAAGATGGAGTTCTTATCTTGGAGTAAATTCCAACTCAACAACAGGTTGTAGACATCTTCACAAAGCCTTTTACATCACCTTATTTCTTTGAGTTGCATGGCATGCTTGGGGTTTCAAAATTTTTCTTTGGGGGGAGTTTTTGAGGAAATCTTCCTTATTAATTTCATATATACATATTATACATGAGTACCTTTTTAGGCCTAGTTACCAGGACTCATAATGTGGATATGCCAAAAAAATTTGGCTATTATTAGCCCCTATCTTCACTTGGGGGGGGGGGTCGTGGTGTGTTAGAGTATATATTTCATGTATTTGTCATGTTTTATAGTTTAATATCTATCTATTTCATCTTTTTTTTATTTTTTTTATTCCACATTGGTTAGCTAGGCTAGTTATGTGTTTTTCCTTGCCTACTTATGCAAGGGATTTTCCTTATACTAGCATCTTATTTTTGAATAACACTTGACTTGATTTGATTTGTAATAATTTGATAGTACCTTTATTGTGTGATGTTTTTATTATCAACATTTCTAAATCTTGGGTTGGAACACTTTCTCACCATTCCTAACATTTGAGAATCAACATGATCATGTATAGATCAATGGTAATGATAACCTTATAGATTAGAGTGAATACAACCTCAAGACCAATGATTTATCTAAGTCAAGAGAAATTAATACCCAAATTAGTAATTATGTCTTTGAGTATACATATGAGGTCTTATTATAACTTTTAAAATTAGGGGCTAAGTTACCTCTGGACTTCAATGTTGAGAATTTGTCTCACGTCATTACTAGGAGGAACCAAACCCCTCCCAATATTAATCACAATCTGTATATAAATTCATATGGTAGGGATAAATATAGCTTAAAATCCACTAATTAAAACCCTCATGTATCCCACTTCCATGTTGACAAGGGAAAAATAGTTCTAGAAAACTAAACCCAACAAGACCAATAGCTAGTTGTGTCAAAACACACAAAGATTGACCCAAAAATTGGATAATACTAAATATTATTTTAATCCTTCCATAAAAAATGCATAAAAGCCAAAATCAAATAATCAGACCCTTGGGCCACCCAAATAAAATTAGAACCAATCATCATCCAGGTTATTCAAGGATACATTATTTATCCTAGAATGGTAATCTAGGAAGTATTTCATTCAAGGATTGAAAGATGGGAGTTAATATGTAAATCAAAAAATATAGCTTTGAATAACTATGCAATACCCCTTTGATATAAAAATTATGAAAGTACCTTTTCACTCCCACTTTGAACCCTCAAAGTTTTAAAGTACAAAGGAAACTATGACCCTAGGGAATACATCAAGGCATTCTTTTTGTCTTGTCAATACGTGGCCTAGAATGATAACTATTTACTTAGACTTTCGCCATGCATTTTATGTGGACAAATTCTAAAATGGTTCCTTAGACTACCAAAAGGGTATATTACCACCTTTGTGGACCTATTTGATATGCTTGTAAAACATTTTTTATATAATGTAGAACACGAAATCATCATGCTTAACTTATGCAATGCAAAGAAAATAAATGGAGAAGGTTTTTCCTCTTTATTGAAAATATGACATGTCTTATCCAGTAGGTTCCCTTAGACAATCCCTGAAAAATAACTCATTATAATTTTCACAACTAATTTCAATCCTAAGATGACCTTACACATTCAAATCCATTATATCAACTCCTTTGATGAAATCATCAAATAAAGGAGTACAAATTGAATAAGAATTCATAGGCAAAGGAATTGTTAAAATCTTCCAAAATTATAACCAATTTTTCCCAAGATGATAAACCCAAATTCTTTAGAAATAATAATAATGTCATGGGTGATGGGGTAACTTATGCTAACCATGTCCAAAATGTTCAACCTACCACAAGCATCACCATACCTAGAAGACAACTGATGAGTCAATAAAATGGCTCACTATATCTATAAAATAAAATAATTTTTATTGCATTAAAATTGGATCTAAATGTAGTTTCCAAACTTATAGTTTATTTAGAATGAAATAGTAAGTATATATCATGGTTATATCTTTAGAATTCTTTATTATCTAATGGTTAGCTATTTGTAAAGATTTTTGGGAAAGAGATGTCAATAAGTGTATATACAGTTCATACTAAGCTGATAATGATTCAAAATATGAATTAACCATTCAATAATAATGTTGAAACAAGATGCATTATTCTAGTCAAGTTATGGACTCCTATAGGGTTACTATAGCAACTCCAAATTAAAATAGGCTTATTACAGAAACTATATATCACAACATGATTGCTATAGTAGTTACATATTACAATAGGCTTCTTACATACTAGCTATGTATTACATCAAACCAGCTATAGATTTCACTAGGTTTGCTATAGATTTCATCAGGGTTATGAATTTCAACAGGTTCCTATGGATTTCAATAGAATTGCTATGACTTCAACAAAACTATTACATACTTATTTGGGAAGTATTTCTAAGAGTATTTAAATGTTTCAACATCATGAATAATGATTTCCATTTATATTCCTTCTATATAGAGATTTATATGTATAAATTTTCCATAATAGATTGTATTCGAATATATGTTTATATTATTTTATTCCAATAAATATCTCTCTCCATATTTGTTGGAGATTGAGATTATGTTGTAATATATTTTATTACTAGAATAAATATCTCTCTCCATATTTTGTGGAGATTGAGATATGATAGATTATGTAGGTTGTTATGCCTAAATAAGGTGTTGGTTGAAAACATGAAATTATAAATGCAACCTTCCACACTTGAGTGTATATTTATTCAATAAATCAATACATTTTATTTCCATTATTATGAGTAGTCCATCTAAAATTTGTGTTTTGAATAAATCCTCTTTCAAGGAATGAGTTGGCCACTCATTCCAAGAAAGATGGATCAATGTATTTTTATTTTATTATTTTATTCTGTAATTATCATTCTTTTTTAAATTCTTATTTTATTTCCTTATTGTTGTAAACAGTTTCTTTGTATAGTTTATTGTAAACCTGCAAGTGTTTTGTGTTTATCATTTATTTTTAATTCAATAATTTCCTTTCTATAATTGTGCTTTAATTTCATGCAAGTATGATTTTATTTTTGTAAGTGTGATTTGATTTTAGTAAGCATGTTTTTTAATTCATGCAAGTGTGATTTTCAATTCCAACAAGTGTGCCTTTCAATTCTTGCAAGTGTGGAGTATGATAGAAGGAACCATTTACCAAAGGTCTCTTTATATTTTTGCATACAATCTTTAGACACTAGTCCTAGATTGACATTATTAAATGAAAGGTATTGATGACACCCATTAACAACTAAAACAAGAGATGAAACAAAAAACTTATAATCCTTTAAGATAACATATTTAATCCATATTTTATAGGTTGGTGGCCATGAAAATGATAGTGTCCCCATAAACCAAACCATTTGATGAAAAGGTACATGTTTAAACCTAAATTAGATCAAGGAATACTATACTTAGTTTTAATAGGGTTAATAAGATATAAATTCTAATGTACAAGGTTGATAATCAAATCTACAAAAAACCAATTAAATTTTAAACTTAGATATAAACATGCACTAAATTTATTATGCTGAGAATAGGCTAAATATATAAAGTACATCTAAGTTATAGATGAAAATGAAAAATAAGTAATATACTTAGTTGGTTCTAATGCTAACACAATATTGGATATGGGACAAACATAAATCAACTTAGAAGGAGGTTTAGAAATAATCATCATATTCTAGATATGATACTTATAGAGCTTTGGACTATCACTCATGAAATTTTAAAACCCTAATTGAAATAGTCTTCACCTTCACTCTAGTGCATTTATATCTAGGTTAATGACTATCACTCCTCATGAAATTTCAAAACCCTAGTTCATCTTCATTATGACCTTAGGGTGAAATGAGTTAGTGGATACATGGTTTTGAGTGACCCCAAATATCCCTCTATTAGTGAGTGATTCTTATATAGCTAATACTCCAAAGAATGTCTCAAATTGATGTAGTTATCTCCTACATGTTGGCTTGTGTGTGAAACATGCAATATGTAAAAATCAAGTATAATAGCGACCTAGCTTATAAATTGGCAAATCAAGATCTTGGAATACTCCTTTATTACTTCAAACCTATCTATGTGTTATTCCTATGACTGATATGAGAATATGAGAAAATATGAATGCTTTTCTTTATTGACTAGTTGATTGAATGCTTTTTATAGGTTGCCTTAGTCTATGTTAGGTTTCTTAGGTGACGAATGAATGAGGGTTTATATATATATATAGAGGTGTAACTCAAATAAAATCACTTAGGCTAACCATTAGGATACATTTCATTTGAAAAATAGATGACTTTAGGGAACTGAACACTTTCATCACAAAAGACACTAGTGTAGACACTAGTGTCTATCTCATACATTAGTGTCTAAGGAGAAATAAAGTGGGTACATGTTTAGAATTTTCAAAGATAGAAGATAATTACATTTTAAGTATTATAAGAAAGATATAAGACCTAGGTCATCAATATAAGGTTAGTCAAACTAAGATATAAAGGCTAAGGGGCACAAGATAGAGTAGATACGAGACTTATAGAAGCAAGAAATTTCTAGAACTGAGAGGAATAGATAAGGTCTAAATTTTTCAAGTGTACAAGACTGAGGTGTTATATAATCCATAAATATCATCTACATTTACCCCTTTTAATAGAGTAATTAAATTTCTAGATTAAAGGGAATAAATGCGTACTTATACCTTGTTTTTGAGTGTGCCTAACTTGAGTGCTTTGTTGGTGACTGAACTAAAACCAAGAACATGTTACAATATATAATCAATTCATATAATATGGGATTTAAATTACTTGAAATGATTTAAATTGAAAGGGTAAAGTTTAGGTGTACATATGTGTGTCAATGTAATTGGCTTGCCTATTATTAAGTTGATTTAAAAAAGATGTATCATTGTAAGGCTTTGAAATTGAGATTAGGAAAGATAAAGATAAATATTTAAAGTGCATATATACAAGGGGGATAGAGAGATAGAGATAAACATGCCCTTAACTTTCAAGTAAAAGTGAGTTTCCATCTAGAAGTTGAGATTAACTCAATCATGTAACCCAATGATACTTATAAAATAGGGAGTGTGAGTAAACCAAGCCATCCACACTATCAAACTAATGAGACTGGATGATACTATAAAGTCCAAATTGAAAACTTATAAATATTTAGTGATTTGATCATCTCAACCAAACCAAAAGGTGAACCAACTAATGTAGTAGATTAGCTCAATATAGTTTGTACAAGTTAAATTGGTGGGTGGTGACAGACCCTAAGAATGTTATAAAATATGAAATTAATTTAGATTTTGAAATGTTAGGCACACATTTCATATCATATGAACTTTAGATATGTATCATGCTAAAACTATGTATAATAATGGTACCAATGTATAGAATTTTGCTAAGTGTGAATCTAAATCTTATAAGTATGTACTTTGGCCAGTTTAAAAAAACTATTTAAGTGTGGAGAAGATGCTTCTAAAGCATGTGCCCACTATATATGTATAAATTTTAAAATTGATATAAGTACTAATGTGGAGAACATGTTTCCAAAACATGCCCCCACTATAATTTAGAGATTTTAAATATTGAATAATTGTGTATAATATGCTTTGAAATCATGCCCCCACTAACTTTGTAAATTGTGAATGTATGTGAGCGATGCCCATATGACATGGCCCCACTAAATTTGAAAACTGATATAAGTGCCATATATTGAATGAGTGTGGAGAACATGCTTTCAAATCATGCTCCCACTGAATTTGAAAACTAATATAAGTACCATAAATTGAATGAGTATGGATAACATGATTCCAAATCATGCCCCCATTGAATATGAAAATTGTGCCAAGTATGGAGAACATGCCTTTATGACATGACACCACTAATATGTCTCCCCTTTGTGTTGAGGTAAAGATAGGAAATAGTAGCTACCTCACTTTTAAAAATATAAGTCAACTATATAATATGTGAATGTAACCATGTAGCATATATAAGGAACATGTCTAGGTAGATATAATAGTGAAGTGCATAGAACCAATGTGATCACATGAAGGCCTAAGATACATGATAAGGATCATGGAAATGTCTAGATAGTAATAGTACAAGATCAATAAGTAAATAATAACACACATAAGAGCACTCAAAATAAATTAAAATGGCAATGGTCTAAAAAAATTTCAAACAAGGGGCATGTTCAAATGCCACACAATTGAAGGGACATGACTTATAAAATCAAGAATGACATATTCAAATGTTCATACAATAATAAATGACATGCAAATGTTAGTGAAAGAATAAAAAGTCACTATGGATGCAATCAAGGGAATATATTCAAAGGCTCGAACAAGGAATACAATATCAAGGCAAGACACTCAAAGAAGAGCATACAGTAAATTACAAGCAACCATCATAAATATGTCATAGTAGCCCATGTATCTGATGTATTAGGAAAAATGTCAAGTGTATACCATATCAAGTATCCTATGTAAGATATAATCATGGATAAAGACATGTGTAAGTATATATGTAATCTCAAACATGACAATTAAATGTGATCATCAAACCATATAACCCATTAGTATCAATATCAAATAAGAGAATTCCCCTAATGTCTACATGACATGAGTAGAAGGAAGGCCCAACATATGAAATAGGAATAGATCATGTATATTTATATGCCTATATCAAACTCAAGTATAAGTGTGACACACACACACACACACACACACACACACACACACACACACACACACACACACACACACACACACACACACATGTAGGATTAACTGAGTATGTCATCCATCATCATGGAAGTAAAACATAGATGTCAAGGAGATAATATAACATGTATGTGCCCAAAGTGTTTTTGTATTTTTTTTTTTTTTCTGGTATTTTTGGAATATTTGAAGATTAAAGATCATCCTATGATGCCATCTAATTGATGGTCATATATATCTTCCATTGCAAACCTAGTGTAATAATATTTTGACATTATCAAGGAGCATGCATAGGTTCCATATCTATCACTAGTATCAATATGTAAAATAAGACTTTATGGTCATGAATTAGTAGTAGGACTAATAGGAGTATGGATTCATGGTGTAGACATCTAATTCCTAACACCATTTGTGTTGAAATTGTCAATCTTACTCGAATTACACTCAAATGCACATTTTATGTCAAAATCCATAAAACGTGCTAAATGGTTCAAACTTGTCATTTACAAGTGCCAATTTAGGTCAATGTATCCCTAAATAGGGAAATACAATTTATGAATCAGCTAGCTTTGATCAATTCATTTCGAGTCAAAATGACAATTACGCTTTTTGTGCTCTAGATCACTCTTTTCTCCTAAATTTGTTAGTACATGCCATGTACCTTTGTTGGAAACATATTAAATATTAATACATTTTTGGTGTATCTAACATCACCTTCTAATTCTTCTCGAATTAAATTATAACTCAGTAATATGGCCTTATGACCATTTTGATTAATTGGGGACCAATTTTCAAATAATTTCACAAATATTGATTAACCTTGCTTAAGGCTAATTAATCTAAATCAAGAGCTTAAGTGGATTTTTCATGAGAGTTGTTGATTTTTTTTTGAAAAAAAATCCTATTAACTACATCATCAGGTGACATCATTTCTTGGGAAGACATCCCTAGGCCATAAATGCCACAAATATCAGGATTATGGGTCACTCATGCCTAGTTAATACCTTACATGCCTCTTTAATGTCCCTTCTTCCAAGGTCATGATGAAGATAATTATGGATTTAATTCAAAATATTAGTATTATCCATGGCCACACATCTTGATCTTGAGATGGATGATCATGGTTGATCCTGACCAATCTTAAAAATATATAAATAGAGAGGCCATGAACATCATTTCTAAGCTATTTTGGTGCAAGGTTATTATGCTCAAATATATTCAAAATACTTTGCATTAGATCATATATTTTGTTTGAAAGATTCATTGATAGGCTATTTTAGTGATTTAGAATCAAGAGCCTAGGTTTTATGGAGTGTTCTTGAGGCATTGGAGGAACTTACCACCATTATTGCAAAGACAAGGATGTTTGATCAAGGGAGAACATGTTTTTGAGCCACATGGGTATGGTGAATCCATTTGGGAAAGTAATATGGTGTTTATTTCTTTCATTTATTTCTTGCTATCCCTTTTAATTCTCATAGGAATATATAGGATTGGTTAGTTAGTTCTTTATGCATGTTTCATTATTTATGGATTAATGCTTGACTAACTTGCTTTGTAATCATCTCTATATCTTGGCATGCCCAGTGGGACTAGATGCATCTCACACCTAAAGAAGATCACTTTACAACTCTAAAATATCCATTTGGACCTTTAAAACTTGTGCAAATTGATTTTTTTACTTTATTTTGCCACTTTTTGTTTGCCACAATTTTACATAGTAACCGACATTGACAAGAAATACCAACATTAGTTACCTAAATTAACTGATGTCGATCAGCAAAACTGACATCAGTTAGATCTCAGTTAGCTAGAGTAACTGATGTCAATGGTAATTATCGACATTGGTCACTGTGTTTTTTCTAAAAACATAGACATGAGAGCTACTTTTTCAAAGTTCATTGTTTCAAGTGAAAAAGAACTTCAAAGCTAAGAGACATGCTAGCATTTTTATTGTAGGACCAAACTTTTGCTTTGATAAAAACATGTTTAAATCACCTCTTGTATGCTTAAAAATTATTTAGGAACTTTGCTTTGGTGTTTAAAAAAGAAATTAGATGTTTTGGTGAATGTTTTCAAAGTTTGCAACTAAGACCAAGGGGTCAAATGAACAACACCAAACATTTCATTTGGGTTAAAAAATTGAACACACTTGTCAATTTTTGTTTACAATAGTTGTTTACTTAGACTTTGTTTTGAAAAAAGAGGAATGTTACATGTATTCTCTTCTATTTGTCCCCTTTAAGGAACCCTTGGAATCAAAAGCACCATTCTTATTTCAAATAGCCTAGTCCAAGGCTTACAAAGAATGTTGCCTAAAGCACTCCCCAAAAACTTGCCAAAGCTTGGGTGATCTTGAAAATGACCCTAAAGTCTTTCTATTTTATGATTTATTTATTTTCATGCAAACTTGTCTTATGAGGGGGATGTCATTACCTCTTGTGAGTTATTTAGGGAGGTTTTGACCTAGGGTTTTACCTCCTAGCATTGACTTTATTTGACTCCTTTGGAGTTACACATGGGACATATCTACATTTGGACATTGCACTACACTGAGCGAATAGCAAGATGTAGTGGTTGTAAAAAGGACTAGACCTTTTTACAACTAGCCAATGCCATGGCCACCTAATTTTTGTGCTTATCTTTTACATTATTTGATGTGAAATTCATTATGTGATTGATTCCCCTAGAATGATCAAAACTTTGCTAGTTTAGTAGACCCCACTTTTCCATACCTTGTTATTTTAGACTTAAGACATTTGTTTTTTGTCATTAGCTTACTTGGTCTTTATTTGTGTCTAAAACTACTTGTTAACTCAATGAACTTAACCAAAATAGATTGTCCTCAATTTTCTTGATAAAGGGAGGTGTTATGCTATCTAAATGGAAAATTCATCTTTTCCTTATTCAAATTGTTATCAAAAACTTTGTGTCATGTCATCCACTTTGGCACAGTCATCCTACCCAATTGAGTCTATATTTTTTACCCAATGTGTTTAAATCCTTCATCTATAATCCACATTCAAAATTGAACCTTTTTGAGTTCTAAGGGTTGGTGTGTCAAAGTGGGTTTGCCATTTTTGCACTAAGCTTGTTTTAACTTGGGTTCAATTTTCCATTTGGATTGAAAGTCATTTATTAAGACTCAAAATCACATTATCATCTTGGTAGACTCAAGTCATCTTACGTATCACTCACACTTTGAGTCCTAAAGAATATTTTATCCTACTATAATCATGTGGCAATGTTGTGCTACGTATTTGGTCCTAGCTTTATACTTAGTGATCTGCGTATGTTTTTACATCATGAGTTGCTTAGTCCATTTTGTCTTCTTCATAATCTGGAGAGCTTTCTTCTAAACTTCTAGGGTCAACTTGTCAAAGTTGAAACTAGATTTTGTAGTGTGGTTGTATCACAAAGATCTAGGCTTTGGTGTACTATTTTTCACCTTGGGTCTTTGAGTTACCTTACTCTCTTCCGATCTATATGATTTTATCTTTACCAAAGGTTTAATAAACTCATGAATTGAATCTTATAAATTATGCATGGTCTCAAACCACCCTCCCTTATAGTCTCATTGGTACCTTGGTTATTTATTTAAAAGAGAGCCAAAGCATACTTTGATTAGTTTCCAAACATTGGTCCAAAGTTAGTCAATACACAAAATAGATCTTTTTAGACATGACTCAAAGGTTCACTCATAGTGGGGCCTCTTATGGCCTTAGTTATGAAGATGAGCAATTTTATGATGGTCAATATAACCCCATTTTTTTTAATGATATCCCCACAATAATAGGATCTAAAGATGATTATAATGGATATCAACCCCAAGAAGATCAAGATGAAGCTCTTCTTAGATTGATAGAATCATGTGCTAAACAACCTTCTAACTTTCCTTTAGAATAATTGCATACCTTAGTTAGAGAAGGAGAATAATGACATCAAAAACAATATTTTTCACAAATAAACATACCTGCTTCCTTTAACAAAGGAAATGAAATACAAATAGAGTCAAAACCCACAAATCTGGATCTTCTAGTTAAGATCAAGATAATAAGTCAATGATATGTAGATCAACTTTTTGCAGACTTAATTGACTCCCTAGTTGCCACTTCAATTCAAAATAGTGCTTCAAAAGAACATGAAGATATGGTTGAAAGTATGCAATAAGTATTAGATGAGAAAATTACCATAATGCATCAAGGAAATCTCAAAAAATAGTTAAAATCACAAGAGACCTTACAAGATGTTCCATTTGATATGGAACATACATTCTTAAATCATCAATAACATCTTGTTACTTTACAAACTTAGAAACCCAAAAATTTAGTTTTAATTGAGGAAATACTTCAAGACAATTTGGATAGTTCTTTTCAACCAACCCAAAGATTGGTAAATAAACATAGAAATTTTCAAAATCAGCAAAGTGTGAAATATTCAAATTCAGGGAATGTTTTACAATCCAAGAATCAATGGCCTATGTTCTAAACTCAAGGGGTAAATCAAAACCAAGTCATGAATCAAAAGATATACACTCCTTATAGATTCACACAAAACCAAGGGCACATTCCACCCCAACAACAACAAAACTAGGGGCACATTCCACCCCTATAACAAAAAAACTAGGGGCACATTCCACCCCAATAAAAACAAAACCAGTAGCACATTCCACCCCAAAAACAACAAAACTAGGGGCACATTCTACCCTAACAACAACAAAACTAGGGGCACATTCCACCCTAACAACAACAAAACCAGGGGCACATTCCACCCCAATAACAACAAAACTAGGGGCACATTCCACCCCAACAACAACAAGACTAAGGGCACATTATACCCTAACAACATCTTATCCAATCCACAAATGCACCCAACATGTAGGAATGGAATTCTATCAAGGAATTTGTCTAAAGATTGGAGACAAATAATAGAGTCAAAAATTACAAATTCAATGATATATGCCCATATCATTTGACTTATCTATTCTCCAAAACCCCTTTCTACCTCATTTTGAGGCACCCAAATTTGACCAGTACAAAGGGAAAGGAGATGCACATGAACACATATAAGCATTATTCATCTTATGTCAAGAGGTTACTTATAGTAGAGAGTACTTACTATGACTATTTTTATGAAGTTTAGTAGGACAAGCTCTTGATTGGCTACTTAAACTACCCAAGGGATCAGTTGCAGATTGGAATGACTTATCAGAAAAGTTTGTTAACCATTTCTCATACAACATAGAACATGAATTGACCATTTTTGAATTATGCAAAGCCAAACAGTGTGATGGTGAAAGTTAAACTACATATTTACAAAGGTGGAGAGCATTGGCAGGCCACTTTCAACACAATTTACTAGATAAATTGTTGGCTAATATCTTTGCACATAATTTACATCCTAAAGTTGTGCATAATCTATAGTTAGCTTGTGCAAATTCATTTGAAGAAATTATTGACAAAGGAGTATAGATTGAGAAGACTCTTATTGCTAGAGGCCTTGTTAAGATTTTTGCACAAGGTTAAGCATCTAATCAGAATAAATAACTAGCTAAAATAGTTATGCATGATAAACCTAAGGGATTTAGCAAAAATAAGAACATGGTTGTAAATGGGGTAACAAAAATAAGACACGTACAAATGGTATAGGTTATGCTTCCTTCAAATGTACAATTAACTCCCCCAAATATACTACCTACTTTACAGAGACAACCTCTGTAAAGGACATTTCATAAAAAATTTAGAGTCTTTAGCAAGTTAGGATAATTGGTTTAAAGTGTTACAAAAACTCATTGTAGGTAATTTAATTATATGGCCAGTATAAAGGCAATTTCCTCAAGATCAACCAAAACTAGACTAGTACAAAGAGAATGAATTGTGTAACTTTCATCATGTTATTGGTCATGGTGCATATCATTGCATTCAATTGCGACACATTATTGAGGACTTTATTTAAAATGGTGAGTTGGAAATTAAGTTAGCCCCTAATCAGGACATAAATTAGGATATGGGAATCTACAAAGACCCCTTTCCTCAACATGATCCACCACCACCAAGAAACAATCAAAATGGTCACAATCAAGAATAGAGGTAGAATCATAACTAATAACCAGGTTAGAATCATAATAATCATAACCAAGATCATAATGCCCACACTAATAATGTGGCTTATAATAATGTACCTTACACCTATAATAACACTATGGGACACAATTTTGCAACCCACATTGCCACTGTTTCTATGAAACTTCATGGCCAATCTTGTGTTCCTCACAACATGGGACCCATCATTATAGGGTCAGTACCCTATCCCCCTATTAATACCATGTTGAGTTTTCATCATCATATTGCTACCCCATTTTCATGGGTTACTAATCCTAAATAATAGTACCATTCTTCTAATTATAAAGGCTCCTCACAGACCCAAAATTATAATAATACAATTGGTCACCCATGAGTCACCATCCAAGGCCCTTTGCCTTGCTCTTCTAATTATAATGACTCCTTGCCACCTCTAGGTTGTGTAGTTACAACTAAACACCTATGAGTTACCATCTAGGGCCCTTCTTCCACTTCTTTCCATAAACCCAATGAAAACATTGTGTCAATGGTTCCAAAGCTGAATACTATCCCAAAAAAGACTAAACTAGTTCAATCCATAGTTCAAAGGCCTTATAGTCTAATGGATCAATTAGATAAAACCCCTACACAAATTTCCATATTAGAACTCTTGCAAACATATGATGTCCATAGAACCATCTTCAACAAAATTTTACAAGAGTCTATTATGCCTAATGATATAAACTTTGATCAATTCTAAAACCTAGTTGGACATTTGTCTTCATTTTAAGAAATTACATTTGATCAAAAGGACATGTCCACCCTTGGCCCAAACCACAATAACCCACTATACATTGAGATAATCATTACGTATCACAAGATCAAGTGGGTTCTTATAGATAATGGTTTAGGGTTGAACATCATATCTCTTAAATTAGTATGATGATTGGGTTACATGGATAAAGGTATTCAGTCATAAACTATTATAATCAAGGTTTATGATAATGTTGAGAGGGAGTTATCCATTACAATTTGGTTGCCAGCCATGGTTGGGTATATTTATCATCACACATTATTTCATATTGTGGATATTGAGCTTCCTTATAACATACTTATTGGTCATCCTTGGATCCATGCAGTACAGGTAGTTCCATCTACTCTTTACCAATGCCTTAAGATTCCCCATGATGAGATTGAGGTTATTATTCTTACTAATCAATAGACTCACTAGTACTACAAACATTTTGAAGTAGAGTTTCATAATTATAACTATTGCCCAAGTTTGTAATTCATTGCAAAGAAGAATAAAGCCATTATTTCTCATCCATCTCCATCTAATTATATAGACCCTAGTGATTTAGCTTCCACTTCAGCCAATCCACTTCCCATGGCTCTGGCCAAGAAGGTTATTATTAAAGATGTAGGCATTTCCATGTGCCATCTGAAGGACATCCTCCATATTGAAAAATTACCAAAATCCCCTAAAACATTTGGTAAGCCTAAAACTTCCTAGTTTCCTAATAGACCTAATCAGATTTGGCAACCAAAGAAGAAGCAACCAAAACCTCCTGTGGTTTTTGTACCTATAATTTCACCAAAGAAAGATCGAGAGGCTTTTACTGAGGGAAATTGGTTATATTTTGAAGCCCTTATGGATTGTTTTCAAAATCCAAAATATCCTATCCCTAATAGGATAATGGATCATCTTGACTATATAGAGAAAGGTCTTGGCCTATAGGCACAAGGAATTTTAGAGGCCTTATCAGCTAGAGTTGTCAATTGGAATCATGTCTTAGATTTAAACCACCATAGGATAATCTCATGACATTTGATAGTGACTCTTCTAAAGTGACTAGTAACGAGACTCCTAACACCAATACAATATCCCATTATAGCCTTTTTAATGAGCTTGCTAACTCATATTTGTTTGATTTGAATGCCATATTGACCCTAATGCCTATTGGAGCTTCTCATCCTGAATCAAAAACCCATCCTAGTGGTGCTTCCCTTCCTGAAGTGGGACATCATATCTTAACCATTAGAGTTTCCCATCCTGAAACAAAAACCTATCCTAGTGGTGCTTCCCTTCTTAAAGTAAGACATTATATCTTTACCATTGATACTTTTCATCCTGAAGTAAACCCTCACTGTAACCTATGCCTTTACCATATTGAACTCATATATTGGGATCAGTAAAATTCATTCCTATGCATCGTTAAGTTTCAAACTGAAGAATCAATTATAGAATACATGGGCCTATGAGATGTATTCCCCATTAGTGATCATAAGCAAGGTTTTGATTTTTCATTAAATTCTTTTGCCTACTTTGGAGAGTAGGAAAAATTTCTTGGTCATAAAAAAGAACAAACATCAATATATTCAGGTGAAAACCTCTTTGAGACACTTATCGATCAAGGAAAAAGTAAATAAAAAGATAAGCCTTTGAGCGAAAACCTATTTCAGGCACTCCCATATGGGAAAGTTTTCTCATCGCCTCAGAACGTAGAAAATCCATCTAGCCCAAGTTCCATAGCTACTACAATAATATCTTCATAACAAAATTAAATATTTTAGAATCTTTCTCTTCAGTTTATAGAGGTTTTTGTTAATTTGCCTTTACTTGAGAAGGCAAATTCTAATTCTTCATATTATACAAATCTTTGGGAGGAACAATAAGAAGATATAGCAATTGTTATTGATAGGGGTAAGGATTTTGATAGGCACCTTGATACATATTATCTTGCCTATTTTGAGCCTCTAAAGTTAGGAACTTTGCTTTCCAATAGATATTATTTTTTGCCTACCTAGGATAAACCTTAGACTTAGTAGTGGCATTAGGATTTTGGGCCACATCTAGAGTATTACCATAAGTATGAGACAATAGAGTCACAGATACCCTATGAGGTAACCTTCTAGATTGGATGAGACCATTTTCAGCTTTGATAGAAATTACATATGCTTCAGGAAGAGTGGAACCACCCATGGATTAAATCATGATAACAATTTTAGTACCAATGACTCTTAAATAGGAAGGGAACACAAAACTATCGGGTGGACTCATACGAGGAGGCAATCTATTTCAAGTCTTCTGAAACCTCTCACTAAAATCATGCATTATTTCTTTGGATCCTCTTTTAATCACATTAAGCTGATGTATGAGAGAGGCATGGTCACTCTCATTTCCAAATCTTGGGGTCAACAACACTCCAAATTCATCCCATGATGTGATGCATCCACCTTATATATTCCTATACCAATCAAGAGCCTTCCCTCTAAGGGACATGATAAGGAGTCTAATGACAATGTTCTCTTGAGTGATATTATGAAAGCTACAAAAGTTGGAGACATCCCTAATGTGTTCACTAGGTGTAACATGACTCTCACGATTGAATATGGGCACACCTTTTGTGGCATTAAGAGGAATAACATCATATTCTGGAAGGTGAATTAGATTTTTTGTATTTAATTTAGGGAAAGCATGAGGTATAACATACCTTTTTCAAACTCTTAAAAATATTAAATATATTCAATTTCTTCAACCTCTTCCTCTCTATAAAAATTTGCTAGCTCTCCAAAGGGAAGATTAGGCTGAGGATATTAAACTTCAAGGGGAAGTTCAAGCTAAATAAGTGGGTCAATGGGATTAAGAACTCTTCTAGAGGATGACCTAGTGAGAACCATGAATTATGAGAGAAATTTAATAACAAAACAATGGTCTTTAAATATATTTTACCTTGATGGAGTCACCAAATGTTGAGTAACACACCAATTTGCAGTTGATGTTGTCAAGACTAACATTCACCTTGACAAGTTATTTTGAAGACAAGGGCCCCACTAGGCATGCCAGAACTGTTGTCACCAAATCTCACACTCTAGAAGAAGGTGTTGAAGCCTCTTCTATACTTGGGTAAAATGGGAACACTTTTAGGTATGTGTATGTACCTATGGTGGAAGTGAGCCTCTATATTTAAAGGGCTAGCTCCCTAAATGTATCTTGTAAAGTTTATCTCTTATCTAAGTTTGCTTATAGGGAAAAGAGTTATAAATTACATAAATTTAACCTATTATAGGGTGGTGATGCACCAGGATGTTTTCCACATGAACATTTTACTTCTTTCACAAAGAAACAATGCCTACAACACTAGCTTAAAAGTTATAAGATGCACTAGCATTAGTATTTCGATATGAAGGTGAGATGCATGAAGACTATCCAAGGAAAGTGAGACCATAAATCAATTATAGATAATAAGGCTCATTATATAATTAAGATAGATTCATACACTTTAATACACTTTATATGACCTACTAGGCTAAAATCACTTGCATCAAACATGGAAGGACTGAGAGAAAGCAAGGATAGATGAATATCTCTTAACCATTCACTGTATATCTCTTCACACACTTTGAAAAGATGATATATAAATTCAAACTAGATTAAAATTATTATTCTAAGGAAAAGTACAATGTCAAAACTAGTAGGGATTCACCATACATGGTGTGATATTATATTACAAAGGCCAAAATAGCATCTACTTATAGAACTTTAGAAAAAGGAGAAAAAAATGAAGTTCAAAGGTCACTAGAACACATGTCCAACTGATAGGAGTTACACTTGTAGGAGGATGAATTCAGAAATAGACCATGCAAGGTTTAATGGAACAAATGGCTATCAAAACATAAAACTCCTAAAATGTGTCACAAATCTCATTTTTCTATGGACAAGAAACTGACTTTCATCATGGATCATCTCTCAGTCACTTGAAACTAAATTGGAGAGAGTTGACACATACATATTATTTGATAGAGGTTGAAACATGATATGGTAGTCATAATATGTTCTCCTGACTTCTAACTATATTTTAGACACCTATATTCACTATCTATAGTCATTCATTGATTTTTTGGACTTCATTCTTTAAATTTGACTCATCTCTAGTCTTTGACTGAGTTTTTATGGTGGTGTATGAGTTTAAAGAGCTTGCTTCATTATATAATCCTTGATCTTACATAGTTTTTCATATGGCATTCCCTTGCCACGTTCCTCGTTCCATCTTAGAATTTGCTCTATCATCATTTGGGCATGTATCCTTATCTTGTCCATTTGGAATTTGATCAAATTTATCCAGTCAACCTCCTCTAGAGTCTCTTTTCTTTGACTTTCAATGTTGACCATTGGTTACTGATCTGAGGTCTTGAGATTATGACATTTGGTAATATTAAATTTAATTTGAGCTCCTTGATTAGTTGACCTCATTCTGTTAGATTGCCAACCATTGGATCTACCTCTATTTGAACTTCAAATGGATATTTACCATGGCTAATTTTTGACATCTGTATCCCCATCATTTGACATCCACAAGATCATATTTGATGTTCACATGATCATTAAATTTGAAGTCCAATCGTTTAATTACTGAGATTTATTTTAACATTCACATGATCGTCAATGACATTTGTGTGATTATCAATGATGTCTACATGATTTTCACAATTTAAACCCTAATATTTTTTTGTCATGCCTTAAGTTTGACACTCGTGTGAATGTCTCATTCTAGAAGTCAATTTATAAAAGCTTATATCTTGAGTTATAAATCTCATCAAGACATGAATTTTATAGAGTATGATTTGGGCACCAAGATCATCATTTCCATGTGACCATTTTGGTTTCATGATCTTCCCAAGTGTATTTATCAAATGCACAAGTCAACTAACCCATCCATTTCTACATGACAACCTTATGACAGTTTGCTTCCTTTAGATTTGTTCAAGGAAATGTTTGCTTGATCTTTTAAGACCGGATGAATTTTTCAGGATTTTTCAAGCTCACTCAATGCTTCAATTGGTTGAACATTGTGAAAACATACCACTTTGATATATGACTCTAAAATGAACCCTAATATATCAAATGGCATAATGATTAAACTAGATCATGACTAGAGTTTAAAATATATGAAATGATGTCAAATAGACTACAACATACCCTATGACATTATAATGAGCCCCTATACAATATTTTTACTATAGGTGGTTGACCCATTTTTACCTTTGGTAAAAATGGTCAAGGAGTACATTGGTTGCCCCTTGTTGAGGTGACAAAATATTAGATCTTTGTTGCATTGGTACATTAAATGGTACCTTTTTATTGGAATATTAGTCATCACTTATTGTGGTAGAGTAACATTTGTCATGTTTTGTTGAGGAAAGGCACTGGTTTGCGCTTGATTACTTAAACCTTGTGGTTATGTGCTTGAAGAAGTAGCTAGGTTAAGGATTAGATGTAACTTATTATGGTTGGGAGGTATAATTTCCTTCCCCCTACATTTTTGAACCACTTGTGGTATTAACTAGAGGCATGTTTTATTATGGATTAGTTGTTTGTATAGTTAAACCACTTTGGTCTAGATTAGATGACTATGTAGAAGTAGTATATACTTTTTTGATGGCTAGGAAATTAAACATGTCACCAATTAAATTGATTTTCATGAATGATTTTATACCCAAATTTTCTTGGCCTATCAATTTTATTAATACCCATGTTGAAGGAACTAACTCGATAAGAGGAGCATTTGACATGGTCATATTATTAAAATTATGCACTAAATTCAAATAGGTTTGGTATGTTATTTGTAGCTATATAAAATGGTCTTCTATGAGGCATTTTCTATGATAAGCATATGTGATTTCTGATATGGCATCGACACTAGAGCTTGAGGATTTCTAGAAGAGGCATGTTCAATATTTCGATTGTAAGGCATGTTGTAAAGCACTCTAACTAGAATTAACAATTTTTTGTAGGGGAAGTCTACTAGAAACTTGGACCCTACCATGAATCTGATTAAAACCTCATCATTATTCACAAGCAAGTTATCATAAAACAAAAAGGTATAATAGGCCAATGGGATCATAATGTAGTATGGTTTTTATTGAATTTATTCTACAATTGAATGTATGCTAGCTAGGTAATGCAGTGTTTATTCTTGGTCATGCTCTGAATATGGAGGTATGTTGACCAAATAGTGAGCTAAAGGATTTTGGCTTTGTTCCCCTATTCAGTCTTGTAAGGTGGATAAGGATCCATGTCGCAAACTATGTCATCACCATAAGGGTTTTGAATAAATTCATCTTGTGTGACCACATTACCATATTCCAAATTGTACATGGCTCCACTATGAGTAAAGTGAGACATATTCAAATCAATGATGAATGTTTTGTAAAAAGGCATAGAGTTATATAAACTCTAAAAAACAATGTCCCAAGGATAAATGGTTCAAACTTAGTCTAATTTGGTCAAAGGAATGGAGCTATATCTCCAAAAAAGGTATATTCTAAAACTTGGTATAAAATAATATAACGTCAAATGTCTAACATTAAATGTTTCACACAAAAGGTCAAGTGGATGAAATAAAAATGGAATGTCAAACTCTAGGTTCAAAGTGTTCCAAATAAATCTGATCTAAGAAAATAAAAGCTACTGGGTTTTTTGGCCAAATACGGCATAAAATCTATGCTCAAAATAGGCATATGCTAGGTCTTTTAGAAAAGGCAAAAAATATAAACTTTAAAAACAAGGTGATATTTTAATTTAACAAAGATGAAACACTTTGGCATAGACTAGGCATTCGACTTTAGATATGAACTTGGTAAATTTCTATAAGGCATGAAACAAAAGGCATAAGGAAGAGGCTATTTTTTGTAAATTTAGGCAAAAATAAGTCTATGAAATTATTTGAGTAGTTTAATGAAATTATCATTCTCTAAATATGTTACTAGTGGTTTGTTTCAAGACTTAAAGGCAAAAAGTTTGAAATGAATTAAACAGCGTAATGTTACCGTTTTCAATCAAATGACACACATGCACAAGATTTGTCAAAAGGTTAAGGAAAAGGTATGGTGTCAAATGGACAACATAACTCATCCTAAAACAAAGGAGTTATGCATACACAATAATAATTTTGACATGGTATAAAAAAACCAATAGTTTACAAGACTTAAAGGCAAAAAGTTTGAAATGAATTAGACAACGTAATGTTACCCTTTTCAATCAAATGACTCACATGCACAAGATTTGTCAAAAGGTTAAGGAAAAGGTATGGTGTCAAATGGACAACATAATTCATCCTAAAACAAAGGAGTTATGCATACACAATAATAATTTTGACATGGTATAAAAAAACCAATAGTTTAGACTCAAAAACCATGTAATAAAGGATAAAAGGACATAAACACCTAAATGTAACATCCTAGATCCTAAAACTAACAAGGTTGGATAACACTATCAAATCCATCAATATACTTGTTTTTAGGAGGATTTTAAGTTTTAATCCAAAAATAAAATTGTATGAAAAGTTATAGTTTTTAGGCCCCCTCTTCTCCCAAGAGTTTTTACTACAACATAGAACTTTGGGTTACTCGCCCTACATCAAGAATATATCTATGGCAAGTGGGGTTGTTCTAATCTATTAGTTTTTGTACATTTATAGATGGTCCCAAGTGTGGATAATACAAGATATTCTCACATCATTTAGATCCACATCAATCAAATTGTTTTTAAAAGGTCTTATTCTTTTCACAACCACTACATCTATCACTTGCTTAATGTAGTGCAATGTCTAAGTTACCCCTATGGTTTGAGGTAGTATATTATTAACAAAGCTTTTTTAACCACTCAAAAAATCATCCTAGTAAGTTTACCTCAATTTGTATACCCCAACATGGAGTGAGGTTGAAACGATGTTGGGAGATGAATTTTTGAATCAACACTTTCCTAAAGAACCTATGAATAGGTGATGAACTCCTGCTCATAAGCCAAAATGCGTAAAAATAAAAGATAAGTGAAAGTACTTTAAGGTCATGTTTGGGTAACCTAAACCATACGTATTTGAGGAGGGACTTAATATTATTTTTACACTTGTGGACTAAAGTGATAGAGGAAAATAATGAACACTTTTGGTCACCCAAATTCCCTAAAGGGGATGGGGGAGATCATACACGCATCAATAATTTTGTAGAAATAAAAAACTTTAATAAATAATCAATGAAAATAAAACTCTTAAGAGCATTTATCTAATGTGAGAGGTCATTTTAATCACCAAAATGAGATGTGTTGTGAAGTTTAGGCCCCTTGGCATTAGTATTAAAACTTACAAAACTTTAAAAACATCTAAGGCATGGAAATACACGGGGTTCATTTTAAACACCAAATAAAAATTGATCAAGATTTAACCACTTTAAAACTTGGCCTTTTTAGCCTTAGGACCTACAATTTTTAGAGGGTTTTTTCCTTCTCATAAGCCCAAATGTGAATGAGAAAATAATATTTTGGATTTTATTTTGGAGTTTCTCTATTTTTTAATCTCATAGATCGACGTCGATCCATGCAAAGATCAATGTTGGTCTATATGAACCAATGTCAATTAGTCATAAAGGGATTGACATCAGTCAATATAGATCAATTTTAGTTTCCTATAAAACCCAAAAAATAATAGTATAGTTTTGACAAAGAAATTGCTATCCAAATGATCCTTAAAACTAGCAAATAACACTAGATCTTGTAATGAAGTGGTTAGCTAAACAATGTTTAGGCTCTTAGAAGGAAAAAAAATAGAAAACTCAAGAAAAACTTGTTAAACATGTTTCCTCCATGCTCTATTTTGCACACAAGGGTCAATGTCGGTCTTGGGTGGATCGATGTCAATTTTGTCAAGGTTGATGTCTGTTTTGTAAAGATCAATGTCAGTCTTTGTGTAAATTGTGTGTCACTACAAAATATGATACACAAAAAAAAAAGTTAAAACTTGAATTTTTAAGATTATCAATCATTCATTAGAAAAACTAAAAGCTTCATATTAGTCTCCTTACTTTTATGGGATGCTTTGTGTCCCACCAGGCGTACCATTTGTGATCATAAGAATCCAAGAAGGGAGGTTAGTATAGTGTTATCTCAAGAAACAAAAGCTTAAATAAACACACTAACACTTGCACTCCTATCCTATAAGTTAGGGAGAGATTAGTAATAAAATCTAAGTGAAATCACAACAAAAACATAAAAGACAACAAATCCTTTACCTTCCTTCGGAGCTCCAAATGCTTTATTGAGTGGCTTGCTCGGCTTGTGCATCAAGAAGTCTTTGATATATGAAGCTTATTGGCTCCTTCTCTCCTTATCACCATTGGATTTGATGTGTCTTGATGTTGCTTTGGCTCAATATTTTGGCATTATAAAACTATTGCAAAGCTTGTTTGTCTCCAAATTAGAATTATAAATTTGGCTCATGAGAGCTTAAAAATGAAGAGGTATGGCATTGTATTTATAGCTTAAGGATTTAACTCTCACCGAAGGTGAGTTAGGGTTAAGTTAAGGCTTGGAATAGGTTAAAAATAAACCTAGGTGAGTCAAATATAACCCTGATAGAGTTAATAGTTGTTCAATAATAATAATTTGTAATTACTAGGAATGGCTCTCAAAATAGATATTTTAATATATTTTCAAAGAGCTTAACAACTCATAAAGGAAATGATGAAAGGCTAGGATATTTTGATTTTTGGATTTCCTTTTTTTTAGTTTTTCATTAATTTCAAATGGATATTTCAACTAGGCACTTAATTTGGTTTAATTTTTTAATTGATTATGATTAGCCTTTTAGCTCTTTCCAAGATTTGATTAAGTGTACAAGTGCCCCACTTAATAGGTCTATAGGCCAAATTGACTATTGTGATTCCACAAGATGATTAGGGATGAATAAATGAGAGGTTATTATTGCATATGATAGGATACCCCAATTAGGTATGCCTTAATGTGATTTTGAGATTTGATGAATGATGTGCAAGCAAATTTTGGGATGTTCAGTGATTTCTAGGCTTAATTTCAAATAGTTGGTAGGAATCGATCTAAAGTCTAGTCGAAAGCCAATTGTGGCTAGTTTTAAGTGTCTAAACTCCTTAGATAGTAGTGTAGATTAGTCTTATCCATTTATTATGTACTTGTTTATAGTGAAAATGGAGAAATTGATATTGTTTCATGACCTATATCTATATCCACTAAGACTATTGATATATTGCCACAATCAAACTATCATGTGGAGATACCTAAAATATGAAACCCTAACTATTTTACAAGCTTTTTTAATATAAAATAAGTGGTGTCAAGTGAAAGGGATTGAGTTGAAATGTCCTTGGTTAATCCTCAATGACTGACCAAGAATTGAACTACATTTTTGATACTCCAAAAAATGCTCAAACTTGAATTTT
This sequence comes from Torreya grandis, assembly GCA_037957365.1. Taxonomy (NCBI): domain Eukaryota; kingdom Viridiplantae; phylum Streptophyta; class Pinopsida; order Cupressales; family Taxaceae; genus Torreya; species Torreya grandis. The sequence goes on along the minus strand of JARHVA010000171.1, from coordinate 4,167,644 downwards.
GTTTTCCCACTAATGTGTATACGTGAAATTGTGAATATAAGTCTATATTTTTTCTCTCTTATTTTCCCTTGGCATAATCATGAAAATATTGATTTAGCCTTTGTAAATTTCATATTTAGCTTACACATTTCTATATATAAATCATGTAGTATTTATTTAAATCTTGATAGTCTAGAGTGCCATCCTTAATTCCTTGTACTAAAATTATATTTATAAATATTTTGATTTCAAATTAGGATAACATTGGCTCAAAAAAATTGTCTCAACAAGACCCAAAATGGAAAAAAAGAAAGACCTAAATGAAATGTGATCCAAAAGAACTTTTTTAATTACACATGGACAAGTCTAGATTTCATAGATAGTTCCAAGGGCTTGGAACCATTTGAAAAATGTGAAATTTGCTAAAAGGTAAACAATAGGATAGAAATAATGAAATGGGGATCAATTTAAAATATTAACATGATGAGAAAAAAATGGACCAGTGACCACACAAATGTATGAAATAAAGAGAAAATACTAGAAAAATGCACCAATAGATACTTCACTCATCGTTAATAGTCTATGTGTAAAGATTATTTAATAGATATATAATATAGGTTTGTTCCAAATTTAGGTGTCTAAAGAAAAATAAACATTCAAATATTCATTTGTAACATATTCATTCTAAATTGTAGGTGTAGTCTATGATGTGTTATGTGAACAAAGTAAGTCTTTCAACTCTAACTTTCTTATCATTAGAAACATCAATAGTTTGATAGCTAGACATGACATTATCAATCATATATTTGACATTCACATCATTTAAATTTACAAAATTACCATTTACATTTACATCCTAATCTATATCAATAGAAGTAACATTAACATTATTGAGATACACCATTTTATTTTTCAAATAAACATAAGTATTAACCAAAAGAATTAAAAAAAAAAACTAAAAAAGTTTGCAACTCAATATATAACATTTTCCTAAAATATTTTTGAGAGATAATTAGCATAGGTGGCATAAGTTTTAAAAATACATAGCATGCAGAGATACCCTAGAATTTTAATGATAAAACAAGAAAAATAAATCATGCTTTTTAATGCACACACAAGGGATATGGCTAATTATTTTAAACAAGATAAAATAAACCCTAGAATAATAAGATATGTGACACTTGAAGTAGAGTCTAAACCTAATGGGTGTAAGAAGGCATGGGTTCACCAAAACATAATATGGTAAATTGGTTTGATATCAACAATAAATTACACTAAACCATAAACAATGTGTAATTTAGATCAAAACAATTTAACCCAAATAAATACTAAAAATAGACCTTATTGTAGTAGAATAATATTTTAAAATTTGTAAATTTAGGGTTTTGAAATTAATTATATATATATTTTTATAAATCTATAGATTATCTAAAACTAGTATTAGGTGGAAACATGTCCAATAATTGAGGCAAACAAAACCCATAAATTGTTTTACAAATTGACTACTTTGAAATTATGACCAAGAGTGGACTACTATGCTCTTGGTTATTGCCAAATGTATAGGTTAGGGACAAGATATGCTCCTAGTCACTATAGAATTATTCAAAATAAATTTAATGAATTTTATCCTTTACTCTTTGGATCCAAAAACCTTGCTCACTTTATCATAAATCACTACACATAATTATAAATAGGTCTCTTTTATTGAAAACATAATCATCTCACAAAACCTTTAAAATTGTGTATACAATTGGGGGCCCTATCTCAACCAATACCCTATTAGTGGAAAATTTTGAAATTAGTATTCAATGCAGTTTAACAAGTAATTGTTCGATGCAATCCCTAATTCTTATATGTCTTTTCACTATATAAACAATAAACAATGGTGTAATATGAAGATCTATAAGAAAGTTTTCCCTAACAAAAAATTTTAATCATAGATGTCTTCTTATCACTCTTGACCTTTTTCTATAACTATTATCATTCATGTATATCAGTTATACTTTTCCTATATTCACTAATGTACTTATGTATGTATAGACATATAAAATTCAAATTAGGACCTTTTTTGGCATGCAAACTAACAAATAAAGGGCATGAAAAGCTGAAAAATAAATTCTAAACCCTAGAGAAATAAAAGAGAAGGGTTAAATGGATCTATGGAGAAACAAACTAGGATTGTAACACTACACACTTAGTAAAAGCCATGAAACATAGAAAATAAAAGAGTAGACATAAAAAACCAGGGAAGAGAGAGAAAATAAATGGAAAGGGAAAAAAATGAAGGCCAACATAGGAAACATATTCTAATAAGAGCCTAATATCAACTAATAATTGACAAATACACAAATACCTTAAATCAATATAAATTGACATCTAAAATACCCCTAGACTAAAATTAAGTGTCTAGATTATCTTTGTATGCTATATACATCAGTGAATTTACATGATATATTACATGTGTGTTACATTTAATATATTTATTTTGAGATGTAAACTTCATAGTTTTATTTTCATATCCACTAAAATTGCAAACCACAAGAAACTTTCTTCACAACCAAATATTTAGGGTTTGTGCTTAGTTGTTCAACAATCAAAATAAATTTTAGTGGACTTTAAGTGTGATTTTGAAATAATTCAAAAATTTACTCATCCATTATACCAATGATGGTTGGCATGCACCTTTTTTTAATGGAAATGTGCAAAAAAAAAGGATTAACATAGAAGCATTAGTTAGACCCAAATTAAACACTAATCAAAATGTAGGATTTCCTAACTATATCAAGTCCTATTGGTTTGGATATAATTATAATTCATTCTCACTCCTTACTCATACCTTGTTCAATGATATCATTACTTGGTGTCACCTACCAGGATTATAAACATGGTTAGGTAGCCACAAGGCTAGAGGTACACATTAATTGCCAACTGTAAAATTCCCTTATATAACTTAACCTTGAATTACCTATTATGGACCCACTCATTGGATTTTAAGGCTAATATAAGAACCCTTTATAGTTTTTACTGATTATTACCTAGCTAGATAGGATTTTTAAGGCTTTAAATTTCTCAAAGAAAAGTATTGAATGCCACCAATGAAAAATATATTTTCATTAAAATAAAAATAATCTACTGATAAGAGCTTTTAAGTGTTTAACATTGCATAAACTTAGATCAATTCCAAAGTGTTAAATATGTGGTAGGTTTCATCTATAATGTTCCAACCAAGTCTAAGTGCCTCATAATTCAATATGTCTACTTGGCCACTAAACAATATACTTGAAATAGAACTAAATACATGTCATCACACCATTAATGTTATACAACATAAAATTACTTATATCAATGATTTTGAGATTTACAACATATTCCATGAATATTAAGGTGTATAACTAACAACACTTACATTTCCAATCCATGTTACAAGAAAATAACAAAGTCATACTTTTAAAAAATTAACTTCCAATGTTTACATCTTGATTGAAAAATCCTTATATTCTCATACATTTAGAAACTCGTATTTGACAAAAAAATATTTAATGTATGCACCTTGTCAAGTATTTAATCCTTCCAATTAACAATGAAAAATATTCAAGATAAGTTTTTTTCATTAAGAGATAGAGAACTGAATTCTAGTCAATCATCAAGGAAGTTTATCTTATCGAACACAGACATGGCCTTGTATCACCTAGTTAAATATGATCCCTAGCATTCCAAAATTCCTTTGATTGAGTTGTTAATATAAAATTATCATGCTTTAACCATTCATAATCTTTTTTACACAAATATAAAGCATAATTATTAGTTAAAGTATTACATTGAGTGAAAAATACTAATCTATTAATCATTTATTATAGTAGAAGTAAGTCGATCTTTACTTCACCAATTAAGGCATGAGAATGAATTTTATAACATGAATGCTAATCAATAATAATAAGGATAAAAATAAAGTGTTTTAAAGACTACTATAATAAAATAGAGTATAACAATCACTTGTCATCATCTCACCACATTTCATGCAAACACCCTAGCACAGTGAACAAAATAACAAAGAAGGATAAAATTTTGACATGCTCAACCGATCATAGAATCCATGCCTTTATCAACTAATGATACAACTAAGAAATTATATATACTATTTTTATTTACAACAATGATATGATCATGTATCCATTATGAACATTACATGTGTATATTATTTTCAAGTTTAGAGAAATAACATTTATACCAGAAACTAAACATTAAATTTACATTTTCCTTACAAGTTACCTTGGTTTATAAGGAAAGCAGGACATTCCAAACACTACTATGGAAATAACCATACTAATACATTCATATCTATTTTATAAGGTCTAACTTCAAAATTATTGTTTAAAATGATAACCACATTCATGCTTACTACATATATAAAACTATACTCTATTGAATAAATTAACGATTACAACCATGCATGGAACTAGTTCGGAGTGCTTATACCATGGAAGTATCATTGAGTTGTAGTTTAAAATAAAAGGGAAATAGCATTAATTTAATTAGGTAACTAATTTTTCACATGTAAGATATCTACATCATAAGTACAAGTACCCAAATTTCCTTCCAAAACATAAAATTCAACTATAAAAATTACATATATGTTATAGTATACAATCCATGTCACCTAAATACTAATTGAAATAAATTGATATTATCATAAGGACTGCATCTATCCTTAAAAAAAAAGTATAAGTGGAAATCAAATGGTTCTCCTTGAAATAAATCAAGTCTTGAAAATGTAATCCATATATTTCAATCTTATTAAGTTTTTAAATCAAGAATAAGTCTCTACATTAATAGATTATTATATTTACAATACCAAGAGTGTAATAGTACAAATATGGAATACATGATTAGAATGAATTTCAACAACTCCTAATGCAATTCCAACTAAAGGAACATAGTTGTAATACATATATGCATGATAATATTAGTCAAGGAAGTAGCTTGCACTAACACCATCTTAGTGTCAAAGGGAGCCAAATGAGTCTATGAGTTAGCAGAGTATTCATACTATTATCTAATGAGTTTAACAACAATAATTTCTTTGATATTAAGAAATACCTAATAATCAAACAAAATGAGTGATGCATCCAAATAAGCTATAATTAATTTAGCTAATTTGATTATTAAATCCTTAATTATTTTGTTGTGTTTTCACTTTAAAATGAAAGGGGAATGTGTAAAATGAGCCCCATATTGGTGGCATTTACCACCCTGAACCATTAGTATAGTAATGCAATAGCACCTAAAGTAGAAGGACGTCACTATAAATCATATGAAAGAAACAAGAGAGAGATATATAGAGATGCTTATACAATGGGTTAAACATATTAAGCATTCAAAAATAAAAAACAAAGATAGGAAAAAATAAAAACACTATGAGCTCCCATTAGTACAAGTGTCTACCCACCATTAATGGCAGCCATTAATGGGCCATTTGCCACTAGTTTTTTACAGACATCTATGGCATTAGGTAAAACATCAATCCAATCCACTCAATGAAACTTTGAGGATGGATAAAGCATACCTAGGGTTTTTATTTTAAACAATAATTAGAAAAGTAAAAATACAAACATACACATAAAATTAGCAAGAACGATCAACATGAAAATAAGAAAGGTCACTAAGGAAAGTTAGATTGATAGTGAAAAGTGTTTGTAGGAAGTAATGGGATGTAGGGATAGGTAAGGGAATCAAATGCCTTGATGTAACACCTATCTCTCCCATTCTGCCACCTACTTCTCCATGCCCACCAAAAATATTCTTCTGATAACACATTTATTATTTGTATAGTATCAAATCAAAAATGTCTATCAATGAGGAGAAAATAAATAAAATAACCAACTCAATCTTAATCATCAAGGTCTAGTTATAAATCATAAAGTTGCCAAAATGATTCCCAAGTGTATTTTTGCATTTTCTCTTTGTTTTCCTTATTGAGTTCCCTAAAAAAAAATTAAATTCTTCAAATATCCATGCTACTAACTTGTTCATTACTTTACCTAGATTTTCCAAGTTTTTTGACAAAATGGCTACCAAAAATGGCAATTCTTCCCTAATCTTATCCATATAAATTGAATGCACTAACTCTCTGATGACCTCTTCATAGTCTACATAGTGTTAAATGCCTTCCATCCTTTTAGTTTCTTTATAATCTTCATTTCATAGTTTTTCAAAGTCAAATGTCCATGCAAGACATCAATAACTTTATAAATATTTATAACTTTTTTAAAAACTATTTTATAATCAAATAGCATACATACTAAGTAAATAGTTATATGACTACATTTGGTTACCAACTATAATTCACTTTAGAAATATAATTCTATATTAGCAATATTTTTTATTCAAGGTGGATTTTAAATAGAACATATTATCATTTATTCATTATGTTACCAAGGACTAATGTTATATTCCAACATGTGTCAAACCCTGCACACCCAACATTGATTATGAGCCTGAGGGTGCCTTCAAGTCTTGATTTTTGTATGCTTATGCACACTTCACATCATCGCCACTTTATTGATCAAAACTGATAAAAAACCACCCTAATATAAGGTAATTATAAGGTATAATAAAATGATGAAAATATGCGCATCATCTTTCTGAGCACAATATGAGATAATAAAAACAAATATGGAACAACAATTTCTTTCTCATCTTTTTACCTACCATTTATTTGCATAACAATGTTATTCTATTTCTTGGGATTTTTTACTGTCAGCCCTAGTTCATGCTCATTAGACAGTACCACATGAAACACATAGGTAGGACCATCAACAATACTTGACTAAAAAAGATGAAATTATAAAATTGTTACAATTATATAACTAAATATAAATAGCTAAAACTAAATCAAAGCATTAAAATCGATAAGTTATAAGACTTAAACATATACAATATGCATATAGAATTAGTACAAGTCAACTCAAAAATAGTAAGTAGATTTATTGTAAGGGTGTTCGATGCATTCTTATTTAGGTGGATAAACCTAGGATGTCACATTTATCTCAAATATCAAAAGGGGGCATATATATCAATCATCTTATCCAAAGACATGCTTGAAGGGCATGTGCATTATGACATGCACTTTTTGGTGACTAAGGATTGGACTCAAGCTTTTGTTCAGTTTTATTTAGGATTTTACTTAGTGTTTTTATTCAAGTTTTATTTACAATGTTAATTGAAAAATTTACTCAAGGTTTTATTCAAAACCTTGTCAATTATATGGTACTCGACTCATTTTGGTATTTATAAATTTATTAGTATAATAAGATATTTTACTTTTGTTATTTAACATTTCCCTTCACAAATGCATAAAAACTTGTGGTTTACAAAACCATGAATGATATGACAAGGAGGTGAGACTTAAGGGTCACAAAAACTAAGAAGAAATTTAACATGTTTTATATCACAATCTATGTTTTAATTGATAAGATTGGTTGCCTTTATGTCTCATAAGAATTAATAGTGAATAGCTTGTGTTAATGAAAGGGGAATCAGAAGTTCAAAGCTTACAGTTATGTCCCAACTGCATACTAACAAGATCTTTCGTATCATGGATCTTAAAAAGATTCCATTTCTATTTCTTTAATTTTGCTAAGTTTTTGTAAGATTTTCAATTAAACATAAATCTTGGAACCTTAGATGGCGTCTCTAGTGGAGTCCACTTTATTTTATTTATTTATATTTAATTATGGGTTTAAACTATTACACATAGTATATTTCAATCTAATTTCACTTTCTCTCTAAATTTTTTGTTTTTTGGTGGTAAATAACCTTAATATAGCTACATCTCTATGTTGGACCTAAAAAAAAGTGAAAAAGACACAAGATCACGTATGAAACTATGAACAGTTTGACAAGAAGGTGAGAGTTGTAGGTTGAATAAATTAAGAATAACCCCAATATATTTTATGTCACCATATATGCCTTAATTGATAAGATTAGATGTATTTATGTCTCATAAGGCTTAATGGTAAAAAGCTTGTTCTCTTGAAAGGAAGGTCACAATTTTATATCATGCAATTAGGTGCATGCATACTAGCAAGGTCCTTGGTATTGTGGAACTTAAGAGGATTCCATTTATATTTCTTTAATTTATCCAAGTTTTTGTAAGTGTTTTTTTTTAAACATAACCTTGGAACCTTAGATGGCCTCTCTAGTGGATTTCTCCTTATTTTATTTATTTATATATTTAGTTATGGGTTTAAAATATTTGATATATCTTAATTGAATTTATCCAAAAACTACTAATAGATATCAATCTAACTTCAATTTCTCTATGAATTTTTTGATGCTTGACCATGTTAGATAGCTTCAATATAGCTACACATCTAAGTTGAACGTGAAAAATAATTTGGGTAAAAAACATGAGCTCACTTATGAAACCATGAATCATTTAATGAGGTGAGACTTGGGAGTCACATAAATTAAGAAGAAAACTAATATATTTGATGTCACCATATATGCCTTAAATAATAATATTGGATTTATTTGTCTCATAAGACTTAATGGTGAAGAAATTGTGCTCTTAAAATGGAGGTCACAAATTTAAATCTTGTAGTTAGGCACCTCTTGCATGTTGAATTTAATTTCTCTAGGTTTTTGTAAGTATTTTTAAATAAACATAGAGCCTGAAACATTAGATGGCCTCTCTAATGAGGTTCACTTTAATTGATTTATTTATATTTAGTTTTGGGTTTTAAATACTACATATTTATTAATTAAATTTTATCTTAAAAATATTAATATCTAAGTCAATTTAATTTCATCATTTTCTCTATGTTTTTTTTTATCTAGTGATAAATAGTCTAAATCTAGCTACATCCTTGGCAAAAAATCAGAGAAAAAACATAGACTCCGAACTCCACCATATACTTGCACAAAATTTCACCTTGCATTTATCTTTAAAAAATAAAAGATTATTTTGAAAAAGGTGTAAATTTAGGCCTGGATCACATTATTGCAAAGGGATGTATGTCAGGTTTGTTTCGTATAAATTTTTTGTAATAATGTTATTAAGTGTGTGTTTTATATACACATTTTAAATAAATGGTAATTATTAATGTCAACATTATACAAATAGAATTCCTTCTTAAATAGATCATCTATGAGAAATCCAATGCCCAAATACACAACCTCACTTTTGGTTATGTTATGTTGTATTTAGCTCATTTTCACTTTTGTCTACTCTTTTGTAACATTTTCAGTCTAAAAAAACAATTTCAAAATTATTCAGTATTAGATTTTAGAGTTTTATTTTAATATTTGTTAAAATATTTTGTAACTTACAAATACATAATTTATAAATTGCGTTGTAAATTTTGTAAATCAACAGGGACTGAAGTGGCATCATGGAACTTGTTTTAATCTTCCTTATTCACCCAAATCAAAATGTTTTTTTCTTTTTTGTATTTTACATTTACAACATGTCAATCTTGATGGATTAAAACTTCAAATGTTATTTTGGGGCTTTTGTATGTTCAAATCATAACCCTTATTGATTCAAACTAGTTTTTGGGGAAACCAAATGGACATGGAGAAGTCTATGAAATTTTGAATCATCTTAGTTTTATTTAGTCTTGTAAAACTCAGATCAATAAGTATAAACTTTTGAAATTTTGAGAAAGTAAAACTACACCTTCATTATGTGAATTTGAAAAGATCAAGAAGTAAAAACTTTTGAAATGAAAAATTGCATTCACGATATTTAAAATCTATTTAACCCTATTTTTAAAACAATGGTTTTGTTACATCATTTATTTGTACACGATGATGTGCATGATAATTGTAGCCAATATACTTTATATTTGTCTCAAGTTTGTATAATTTTCTCCCTCGGAAATGTAGAGTTTTGGAATTCTAATTTTGGTGATTCAACCTCACAAACAAGGTTAATTCTCTTTATATTCCCATAGAATATGCTTGTAAAGAACCCTCCTTTGGACAAATATTCTTTTAGGAAGAATGTAAATTGTTAAGGTGTTGGGAGATTATCCATAGTTTTTTAAAGTGTATTTTTTGTTATTTTGCTCGCTTCCTTCTTTTAATTAAGAAAATTCACATATACTTTGTGTGCTAAATAAGTTTAGGTCTTGTCTCAGTAAGACATTTTTTAAATGAAAATATAATAGAATTAATTAAAAAATATTATTTTATTTTATATAAAAATAGAATTGTATGTTGTTGTAAACATTTAATTTTGGTATGTCTCTTTTTCATAGTGTCTTTTACTTTTTTTTAATATTTAGTATATTTTTTTTATATTTAGATATTTTTAGGACACTTCCTAACCCAAAATATTGTCTCTCTAACTTTTGAGCCTTTTTGATGTCTTTAATATACACCACTTTTAGATTTTGATCCTCATTTACCTATCTTCTAAGTTGTTTGCACCAATTTTGAACATTTGTCTCTTTTGAGATGAATTCGGTGACTACAAGTGTACTGCCAAATCCATCCTTTATTTTTTGATGGGTTATTTTGCATTGGCCTAAATTATCACACCCTTTATTTCACATCTTACACTTCTCCATGGTTGGCCATTATGTGTCATGTCATAAGGATTCTTATATATACAAATCATTCATATTTAATGTTCCTCATTTCTCTAACTCACATAAGGCTATTTGTCTGATTCTATGTCATGTCATCAGGATTTATATATATATAAATCATTCATATTCATTTATAGTGTAAGAATCTTACAAATAGCCTTCCATGAGTTAGAGCCTTCAATTGATAAAAATCCTTCGACACACTTAAGAAGGAACCTCTACATTGAGCCACCGTTGGTCATTCATTACTTCATGCTATTGTGACATCATCACTTGTATTAAAAGAGGGTTGAGGTGAATGTTCATGTAATTGCATCATCACATCTATGGAAGAGGAGGTTGTATCACTTGGTTGATATTCAATTTATAATACACCAAAACTACATAGGATTTGATTCCAACATGAGAGATATGTAGATGTAACTACCTTGAGGTTACTCACTTCAATGACTTATTTTCATTATCTTTTTGCATGTGTTGTGGTAAATTAGGTCAATAGATGAAGAAGACATGAATTTAGAAATTATGTTTGAAAATTTATAGAATTACAAGTGCATGATTAAATGGCATCAAACAACACATTCGCTCTAGAAAATATGGATTATAGAATTGAGCATATTGAAAATTTGGTGCTCCAAAACATAATCAGCAACACTTGCATAGAGAACATTAAAAAAAAACAATAAATAATTTAAAAAAAATGGTGAACCCATCCATTATTCAAAAACCTATATCATTTAAGGTTTTTTGTTAGGGTTTCATAATTTATGTTTTATTTTATAGATGCTACTTCCTTATTTTTGCTTTCATATTATATCAATATTTTAGAATTTGGTGAATACACATTTTATCTTAAGTTAACATGTCTTTTGAGGTTTTTATAGGGTTATATCCTCTCCATTTTTAAATCTAATTTTTATATTTGCACCTTATATTTTTTGGCTTGCCACATTGATCATGATTTCTCCTAGTGATATTCTTCCTTCTATGGCTGATTTTGATGCCAATGGTCCATCTCTTACTAATAAAGTACATGTTTCCCTTCCTATAGATGATGATAGTGACCATGATATTTATGATGATCCATATGTTTCTAATGATTTTGATCAGTGTATATTTGTTACCATTGTTATTTTTTTATAAGATTTAGTGTATAAATTAAAAACCATGCAATAATGAATTGACAATAAGAAAACTTTTCTTGAGTATGACCCTATAAGTCCATTTGCATTATACTACTCTACCTCCTAGAGGATATTCATCTACATTAGGTGGTGAAACTAGTTACCCCCATGTTACTACTAATATTTCTATACCTCCACCTAGTGATACATCCCCTCTTGAAATAAATTAGTATATTCTTATATAATCTTAGTCTTCTACGATTCCTCTTACTATCAATCCAATGTCTAATGTGTCTCCTTTATCATATTATTATATTACATCCCTTGATCTTGGACAAGGTCAAAATACCAATCATGCCTCCATTAGAACTAATGTTAATTATGAAAGGGAAATGATTCTTACATACACACATATCAATGCTAATCATACACCTAATAGTGCATCTACTTATCTTGTAGTACAAAAACAACTTGATGATCTATGATTAAAACTTTCACATATATCTAAATCATCTAAAAAACATAGCCATGTGGTTTCATCTTATGATGTATTACACAACCCTTTATCTATGAAATTACCCCTTGCCTCCTTCATCTCATATGCCTAAATTTTAATTGTATAGTGGCAGTAGGGATCCTTCATATAATATTAAGGCTTATTTTGCATCTTTCTTTGGTTTTAACCATGATTACTTATTTATTACCAAGATATTCCCTAGAAGTCTCATCAGATACGCCTTAATTTGTTTATACACCTACTTATGGGTTCAATGCATTGATTCAACATTTGGCCATTAATTTCTTGTCAAATGTTTCCATAAACATTAGATAAAATATCACATTTCTCAAATTTCGCAAATAGAAAAAGGATATAATGAAAATTCTTGTTAACCATGTGATTAATATAAAACCACACTTACAAAAAATGTCACACCAAATTCTTAATAGTGAGCTTCAAAGTATATAATTGAATAGTTTTCTCTCCTCTCTTAAGGAAAAAATCATATTTAATTCTTATGAATATTTTGATGAACTTTGTCATGTGTTATGAAACATTGAGATTAAACTTATAGATTCCAATATGTTAAAGTGTGCATCTATTATTTCTACATCCATTGCTTCCAAATATTAAGGAAAGATAGCAGTCAAACCTACAACTAATGATTCACCTAATTTTCACGATTTTTCACCTCCTCAAAAATAAAATTAGGTATGGGAAACTCCCATCCCCCTTCTTTTCACCCCCTCAAACTTTCCCCCTAAAAATTAGCCAGCTCCTTGTTTTTAAGAAAAGATTCTAAAATTCCATGTTGCCATGTCTTTTATTTTTCATGGGACCACTTGCTCATTAAAAATAAGAACTAGATTCCCCTCCATGGGACCCCTGCCTAAGTCTATTTATGGAATGCACTAGTGTTATGGTAATATATTGTGGCAAAAGGATAAATAAATATTGGCTATGTTAGGGATATAGGGTCTCGAGGAAGAAGAATAGATAGATTTTTACCACAATGATTCCCATTTTGAGTATAGATTGGAGAATTATATGTAGAACCAAGGTGTTAATTGGTGAATGGTTGAGGCTAAAAGGAAATTAAATTGAAATAATTGTATAACCAAATTGTACCTTATTCTATTAGGTTATAGAATAGAGGCCATATCTGCAATCTGTTAGGGAGAAAAAGTGAAAAAAATTTAAATATAAGTAATGGAAAGCTTCACTTAAATTTTGAACCATTATTAAGGGAAGTTATACTATGGAACAAGTATTGTAATGAGGAAATATGGTATATTTCCTCTTTGACTACATAGTATGTGTCACAAATAGTGTAACCCAATGCATGATGGCTTGAGTGTATTGATGTGATTTAGCATGGTGATGGTTCCTTTATTGGAAATGTGAATGCATAAGTTTAATTAATTACCATATCATTGTTTAACTCTTTCGAGTTATATTTGAATGGACTTATTGATGTCATTTCAATATTCATATATTTCTAGAAAATGTGAATGTGTGATATCTAATTTGAAAATCACAATCCCTAAAACATGAAAAATGTGATTTGCAATCACAAGCCCCTTTGTTAGTGTCTAATACCATGATAAATACTTATAGTCACTAAATTTTTGTAGGATACGAGAAACCATGATGAGACACCTTCCTCCTTGAATTATAACCATCCACATCCTCAATTTTCCATTCACAATGATCACTAAGGTGGAAAATCCTTCTCTTATGAGATACTTTCATTTTAAACTTATCACTCATGACTCAAATAAATCTTTCATGATTGATCAGTTTATTGTGGATAGGTAACATACTTCATCATCTATGAGCATGAGATCACACCACAAGGAAAAAATCATGCTACTAGATCGACTCAAGGATCACCCTCAACTTCTACTTCATGGCCACTCCGTGAACGATGTGAGGTCCATGAGTCTATGACTCCATGACTAAGGATGAAGCTATAGTTAATTAATGTGGATTAATAAGGTATCCCTAGCTAATGTCAAAAATGATTTCCATAAGTAAATTTAATTATTTTTATAATTTGATTCACTCAAAACATTTTGACCATTTTACATGTGAGTAAGACTTAAATTATTTTAGTCATGTTGCTAACTGTGTGGGGTCAACCTCCAACTTCCTTAAAATCTTACTAATTTATAAAAATCCTAATACTTGAGATAATAGGATGAATACTCATACCTTGAGCCATACCTTGTCATCATTTATAAACTATATGACTTTGTGACCTCTACAATCGTGACCTGTGTTGTCATCATAAAGTGTTAAACTCGACTTATCTTGTAAAAGTCTTGAATAGGTTTTATCTTGGTCCATAGATGAATTACATTTTATATCTCTTTTAAATAATTTTTGTGTTTATGAATAGCTTGAGGAATTTAGTCATGTTGATAGATAATTTTCTGTAGATTCCACATGGATAATATGTTGAGCCCTTTTTTGAATATGATGACCTCATATGTTGACTATTTAGCTACATGGATGGCATAATCATGGTAAGGGATCATAGTGAAGGGATGCACTTGGTCATGTAACCTGAGTCAAGTGGTTTAAAACATTATTTAATAATAAAATCAGTCTAAATGGCATATACATTCACAATTACTCTTTATTTTATCTCTAAGCCTCTTCAGACTTTTACAATCACACACACATAGGTTGCAAACTTTGTAACTCTTATTTGAGACATTTCTCTACTTTATGGCCTCCTCTACTTATTTAATCATGGTTTTTATTTTGTCATATGCCCTCTTTATTTTATGTGGATGCTCTCTTTCTATATTATGGTCATCTCCCCTTTCTTCATTTTATTGGCCTCTTCTCTCAAATTTGAGACCTCCTCTATTCTACTTCACCAAATAGTTTTATTCTTTGGAGATTCTTCATATTATTTTAACTAACCTAAGAACATGTTTCCCCTAAGATAATTTAACTTTCCCAAACCAAAATAGTTCTTATATCTTTAACCATGAACAAATTTTGCCATAACTAATTTCCTAACCTATGGCCACCATCAAGATAAAGCTCACAACAAGATATTTCCAATGAGGTTGATAACTCCACAATTGGTGTTTTATTAATAAAATTTTAGTTTCTTGAAATCCCCAAAAATGTTTGGCCTTCTCTATGGTTTGAGAATACTTAGAAATAAAAAATTGTTATTAATTGATGAGATTGTGACATGGGTCACAGTCCTAGAGCCTATGCATAACAAACATGACATTGTCTCTAGGGTATTTGTACCCTCTATGGACCCATGGATTTATAAAATACTCCTTGATATTTTTGACTCATATGTCACTTTAATTGTGATCCTCGCCTTAACTTCTGACCAATTATCACCTTACGAACATGTCATGATTTTGACACTTGTCACCTTAACGGACTCTCACGATCTTTGTAAACTCCATGAGTTTAGTGAAATATGTGGGGTTTTATAAAGGTTGTGACTATATGATCATACACTACATTGGTTTTCTTTGAGGTTGCCAGTCTTCATTGATTCCATGTGTAAACTTTGATAATTTTGTGGTTTGATGATCATGTGTGAACTTTGATAATCCTAAGGCTCCATGATTCCTTGTGCAAACTTTGATAATTTCATGGAGATTTTATAAGGTCTCTATGGACTCCATGTAATTTTCTTAAGAATTTCATATTCTTGTTAGAATATTAATTATGAATTATCAACTATTGGGTTCATAGTGAGGTTAATGGAATTTGTGAAGGCTTACTAAGGTCACTAAAGGTATGTGATATCCATGAATACTAATTCTTCCATGGTCTTCATGATAATTATAAATACTAAGGATTTAAATTGTGACTACTATCAATATATATAAGCATGAACATTTAGAACATTTAGTGGTCGTCATGAGACTTATGAATTGGACCAATTGTGAACATTGTAAATATTAAGGATTCAAAGTGTGGCTATAGTGGACTTCAATATATATAAGCGTGAACACTCAGAATATTTAGTGGTTTTTACGGACTTCAATATATATAAGTGTGAACACTTATAATATTTAGTGGCTGCCATGAGACATATAAATTGGACCAAATGTGGCATGCTTGTTATGTGATCACTGTGAAATTGTATAGTGATCTAAAATGAATTCTATGCTCTCTCTAATTTATCCTGAGGACTGCATTAAACTGAGAAAATTTCCATTAGACTCTTTAATGAAAGCTACCTAAAACTTATACATTTTTTTTGGGATGCGAGATTACATGTACACCTCATATGTTCTTGCATATGTGGTTAATATGGACCCCTCGCAAGTATGTGCAAAATGGCTAAGCTAATTATATTAAATGATTTAAACAAATGTTAGCATATAAGATTTGATCTAGGCACAAGTATTCTATGATCGTGACATGTTTTTCTCATTTCAGCATCAGACACTTGGTCTCTCACAATTTTTTGAATCAAGTTTTATTTTCTTAGGCCTGCAAACATGTTGCACTATATATTTTATTCTATTACACTTTTGATTTTTCAAGCAATTGTATCGCATAGGTCATTATTTTAGCATCATTTTTTTATGTGGGGGATACATGAACACCATGAAGACTTTTATATATAATTAAAACATCACTTTTCATCCACATAGATATTGTGGATATATCACACACATGATCTACAACCACTCTCTTAATATAGATATAGTGTGGTGAGACTATGTGGAACCCATGAAAATATGTGGACTCCATGAACTCCATTAATAGTTTAAACTCCATGACTTATAACCACATTGGTTTTGTGATCACACCACACTTATTCAATATAAATAAGTTATAAGATGGCCCCTATACATATTAAATTATGCATGTGTTTGTTGGGGTGGGGGGCGGAGTGAGCGGCGGGGTGGGGTAGGGGTTTATTTGTGACATGTGGTGGAATTATATTTAAATAGTAGTATGGTGACCCTTTTTATGGCTTGGGGGGCAAATGGATACATTGTTTTGTATTAATATGATTGTATCCAAACCATTTATAGTAATAGTGTGATATGACCCCATAAATCTTGTAGTTTTATGGCACGTAGTGGTGGAATTATATTATGACCATGTGAGCAATAAGTAAGTGTGGAAACTAAATAAGGTTATATTCTAATAGAATCAACAACCCACAAGCCAAATGAGAATTTATATCCAATGTCCAATATGAACAAGTTTAAAAACACTCTCTAGGTTTATGGATAAACTAAAACCAACTCTAATTATGTTTATACAAGTACATATAAATTTATATGTAGTAACCTATGTAGTAGGTGTGGGCATTATAAAGTAAACACTTAGGGTATTTTAAATCTCATGGTGGGTTCAGAATTATATATGTGGAAACACAGCTCAAGTATCCTCTTGAAAACATAACTTGGCATGGGTTTGTTGCAATAAATGAGGCTAAGTTAGCAAAGCATCTATCTTAATCTAGTAGGATTAATTGTGGATGAGTATGCAATATTTTTTCTGCATTTGTGTGAATTATGTTAGTGTGTATGTTTAACATTGGACTTAAATACTTTACGTAAGTGTAGTTGAGTGAAAAAAAAATGTGGTTGGTTTTGAAATAGATGTGAGGGTGATACTTTGATGGTCAATGGGTTTTTTAGTTTTGGTGTAAATAAATCAAAATTTCCCTCGCATAATTTCAATTTTGTTTGAGAAGTGTGTTTCTGGTTCTCCATATTGTTATCAATGGGAATTTTACATAATCATCCTTGTATTTAATTCTTGGAAAATTTTATGATAGGTGTATGTTTATTTTTTGATAATATAAAATGTGTTCTTGAGAGATTCCTCAATCAAGATCCTATCATTGAAAATAAATAAGCTTATTATGGATGTTCATTTTTTTAAGGATATGTTTAATTTCTATTTAGTAGTTGGACATATGTATTCCTAAAATTCAAATTAAATGATGAAAAAATCATGATTTTTTGGGATTTAAGTGGTACAGTCCATAAATTTAATTTGTTAGTACAGTTTTCAAACTTTACTTATTAGTTCATTTGGAAGATCTTAATAATCACATGTGTTTGTATTATGGGTAGCTTGTTGACCCCCAATTAACAGGTATTAATATAGGGATAGCAATGCAATATGTTTTTACCCTATATTAATACCCATTCACTAGAGGTCAATTGACTACCAACAATGTGATTGACCATGATCATTAAATAAAATTGGTCTGCCTTACCTTATTTTATGTTAAAATGATACTTAATGAAAGTGAAACTATGTGATGGACCTTTTAAGCTGCCTAAGATTTTCTTGCAAAGATGTCAATTTTTTCCCCTATGGTTATTATATATAAATTGAACAATTGAAAATCTTAAGATCATAATCTAGTTTTTTTAAGAAACAAAAGAATTTTGTATGGGTACAACTATTTTTTTAAATTATGAAAAAGGAAATCTTATTGGAAAATCCAAAAATTGAAACAAATGAGGCATTTTTCAAACTATTGATGTAATTTGTGTATGCTTCCTCATTTTCTACTAAGGCACTTGAAAATGTAACATCATCACTACTACACAATTAAATGCTCACGAATACAGCTTATATTCTGATTTTGATGACTAAAATTTGTACGGCATTTGAATTCATAGATATAGTTCAATTGTTTAAGTTGTGAGTCTATTGATTACACTATTTGTATTTTCCATTTCTAGCTACAGAAGGGTTTGTCATATTACAGTGGTAGTAAAAGTATTCAAAATGCTCAGAATGGTGCCAAATAATAGCTTTTTTAGTACCCATTCATGCTTCTTCCATTTCAATTGCTAAAACAATTTGTGATGATAAATGGGCCCTTGAAAATAAATAAGGCCTCACTAATGATAATCAAGGTTGTCAAGATGGTAGCAAGGCAAGCCTAATCCCTAGTTTTGTATACATCTCAATCTCAATTTAAATAAAGCATTGGGCCCTATGGTGGAGGCTAAATCCTCCTCAATAGCAAGAGAGAAATTCTTGCCAAGGAAGCTAAAAACTATAGGATTTATCACAACCTACAACATCCCCTCTAATAAAAAAGTATTGAACTCTAATGCACCTACTATAATGGATTCCTCTAACCTTCTAATAAAATTTTAATTTTATGGGAGGTATAACTACTAAAATAAGTATTCCTAATTTCACTAGTTTGAGTGAATCAATAAGATGCCATTTAAATAAAATTATTGCATTTGTAAATAATGTTCACCCAATGTTTTAGAGCATTAATTATGGAGGGTAGACCACCCATAGTTTACTATTTTATCTCTGAGATCGGTTATGAGTAGCTTCTCAAGGCTAACTGCTTACCATGGAAGCTCAATTTTATATTATACAATAAATGTTTAGGTATCTATAGTGATGGGTCAAATTCCACTCCACTTCACACATAAATATCCCATGCTTAGTGTTGTCCCCAAAAAATGTCACTCATTTTTGGGACAACCTATGGCCTATTTTGGCCCTGCACAGACCAAAAATCATCTCTCCCCTTTTCAAAAAATTGTTATGAGCATTCAGGTTCTTAATTTTTCAAAGCTTTTCCAAAAATCTATAGACTCTATAGGCTTGAATCTATGGACTCTGCAGGAAGAAAATCTATGGACTCTGTAGGCCAAGTTCTACGAGCTTCACATGTTGATTTTTACAGAATCTGCAGGAAAGAAGCAAGCTCTCAACACTTAGGTGATTTCAAAGTTGGTTCAATGACAAGGTTAAACCAAAATGTCCATTGGCAAGCTTCAAAGAATAAAGGCTTGAACCGTTGAACCTTGAACCATTTTGGTTCTACGGTTCAATGGGTTCAGTTCAACGTGCTTGGTGCAAAAGATTAAAAAGTCTTAGCCAAAGATCAAAGAATGAACAGATTGAACCATTAAACCAAAGTTGGTTCAACCAATTGGTTCAATCAGTAGGTTTAAGGGGCTGCCCCCAATGCCAAAAGAACAAGTGCCCTTGCGGAGGGCAGTAAGCAAAAGCGAACAAAAGTTAGAAACCCCTCGAGAAAATGGCTAAGTAAAAGAGGCCAAAAGAATTCTTTAGGGAAGATTTTTCTCAAAAAAATTTTAAGGCAAAATTCCTTCAGACTTTTTGTCCAAAGGAATTCTTTCGGGATTTTTATCCAAAGGAAAAGTGCAAAAAAAAAGCTTGAAAGCCAAAAGCCCACCGAAGATGCAAAAACACACCAGGGAAGTTAAAGCCCGAAGGTCACATGAAAAATCTTGAAGGGTAGATACCCTTATAGGGGACACTTGGCATCAGAAAAAGGACCTTTTCCAAGGACCCGAAGGGACACCTTCCTTTTTAGACATTCCAAAGGCTAAACAAAGATGCAAAAGGGAATCCTCAAAGACTTAGACATAAAGAGCTTCAAAGAATGAACCAATTGAACCAAATGGTTCAACGAGTTCACAGGTTCAAATGTTCAACCAAGCACTATAGAGACCAAAGAGCTTAGGAAGAACAAGCAGTTGGTAGAATCAAAGAACCAATGAACCAATTGAACCTTAAACCAAAAGATTTCAAAGTTCAATGGTTCACAAGTTCAATCAGTTTAATGAAAGTGATGGTTTAACTAGAGAGCAAAGAAGTGCTTAAGCAGGGAAGCAATGGACCAAAAGAGACAAAGTGAACTGATGAAGCTTTGAGCCAATAAACTTTCAAATGGTTCACAGGTTCAAATTTGAACATGGTTCAAGCAGCTAGTGACCATTAACAGTCCCTCGAATGTCAAATTTAAAGTAAGGGAAAATCTGTGGAAAATTTTAAATAGAGCACAGAACTTAAAGTAAGAACCAAGAAATTAAATAAAAAGAGAGCTTGAAGATTTAAATTGTTATAGGTGAGAGAAGATCAATGCAAAGGACCAAAAATATTTTCAAAAGATTTATTTCCAGTAGGTGGAGCAGTGGATCAAGTAGACTTCTGAGCACACCAAAACAAGGACGCAGCCTATTTTTCTTCCATGAAGTAAAGACAAATTAGATAGCTGCGTAGACATTTGGAAAAGGACTAGATAGTCCATACCAAGGAAGGGACATATTAGATGAAGGGACATGCCATAGTTATGGCAGTGAACTGTTCTCAGCATGGTCTTTCTAAACAAGACTGAAGGTGCATTAAAGACATTGATTACAACATGGGCTATCCCATGGAAAAAAGTGCAAATCATTGTGTGGTTGTTATAAGATTGTAATATCTCTCATTTGTAAAGGAGATATTTTTTACCACATAAGCAAAACTTTACCCAAATTGAAAGGTGAATACTGAGACTTTGAGCACAAATTGTATTTCATATTATTTTATCTGAATGAGAAAGCAAGTGATTCATAGACTTTATGCTGTATAGCTTATATAATTTTAGGAGATTATTCTTATGTTTATCTTTTGAATGTGTTCTTGTTTATTTAATTTAACAAGTAGAGCTAGTGGAAGTGATAAGGGAGGTGTCCTGAAACCAGTTACTTTCAGACTTTGTGCTGACATAATTGTTTTCAGTGTGTGTTTTTAGTTTCTTTTTGTGTAAAGGACCATGGGACAACTTTGTGCCCCCATTGTTCTTTGTATCTCACTCTTGGGCAGTCAAGGTGGAGACTTTGTGCTACACCTTAGATTGCTAGTCACTCTGTATTCTATTATCAGTCACTTGTTACCATAAAGATTCCTATTGTTTACAAGAATAAGCACTTCTGAAAGAAGATAAGTGCCTTCTATCACTTCACCAGGATTTCTACTATCCTGGAAGGGATCTAGCTCTTGGCTGAATGTTACTTCTGAAAGAAGAAAAGTACCTTCACCAATCACCTAGGATTTCTCCTTTGTTTTTTAGCATCATCTCTGAAAAAAGAGAGATGCATGGTTTATCCCACACATGTGTCTTACTTTCTACTTATATTTATAGTATATAGCCCCCTT
Organism: Torreya grandis; assembly: GCA_037957365.1. Lineage (NCBI taxonomy): Eukaryota > Viridiplantae > Streptophyta > Pinopsida > Cupressales > Taxaceae > Torreya > Torreya grandis. The sequence continues at coordinate 4,145,496 of JARHVA010000171.1, read as the reverse complement.
TATATTTATAGGGAACCTCCCCTTGATGAGAGGAGAGATTTGTCCCTTGTTGATGTAGTAAAACTACACATCTAGATGACCAATCTCCCTATGTTGTGGTGATAGGAACTATTTTGCTCACCAGTTAGCTGGTTGACAAAATATTCACCCAATAGTTTTTGGTGACTCTACTGGGATGAACGTGCATTCTGAAGCCTCAAGTTTCAGATTGAAGTAGTTCCTTCCCTTATCCATTAAATAGACTTTGGTGACTCTATTTTATGTCTTACCCATTATCATTATATCCTTACCATTTTCCTCCATCTCCATTATTTTATCTAGTCTACAAAACTAGAGCTACTAGAAACGTGTGTGCAGTTTGAAGCCTCAAGTCTCAAGCTAAACTAGGGCCAGTTCTTTTCCATTTTTGTTTTATAATCTGGCCACTCTACCCAGATTTGTTATCCCTATTTTTCATAACTAAATCATGGCAATTTGAGGCCCCTAGGGTAACTCTTTTGGCCAAGTCAACTTGACTCCACCTCTGCATGAACTTCCATGTAGCTCGAGAAAGAACTTCCCCAAATTCTTGGGAGATGGGAGAGTTCACCCTGATGAACACATTGCAGCCTTCAGCATAGCCTATGGCGTAATAAAGGTGGAATTCTAAGACATAGTGGTCAGGCTATTCATGGAGACACTATAAGGCACTACTACAGACTGGTTTTACCACCTGTATGCTAGATCAGTGACCGACTGGGATACACTTAAAGACAAATTTGAAGCCAAATTCAAGCCTGTAGAAGATGTCCATGCCTTGCTAGCCTAGCTCATATAGATGAAGGAGCACCATGAGCCTATGAGGGACTTCATTTCCAAGTTTGACAAGTTGAGGCACATGATTCCCATGGTTGCCTAGTCAACACCTCAAAATCTCAAGTGTTTCTTCATCAACTCATAGTTGCCTAAAGTGAGCTTCCTAATGAGATGGGCTAGGCACATAGACCTTGCTGCTACTCAAGACTTGGATATTGAGGTAGAAGATGACCTTATCCTAGCAGGAAAGATAAGGAGAGACCCTAACAGAGGTAAACCCTCTTCATCTTCTAAATACTCACCTATATCCACCATTGACCCAATGGTGCAAAAGCTGGCAAATGACATGCAAGCCTTGAAAAGACAAATGGCCCAAGTCATGTTTGCTCTTCCTAATTAGGATATGCCAAGGAAGACATTTTAGAATCAGGCATACCAAGGCAATGCTACTAGGAATCAAGGGTAGCCAAATCGTCTTCCTCCCCCATAGAGGAACCTTACCCTTGAACCACCTCCAACCAACTCAACAGTTGGATATCTTGAAACTAAACATGATTTCTCTGTCCAACTTGAGTTTGATCAAGAAAATGACACTGATCTCTTCACGAAGGGTCAAGAAGAGTCAGCTAGTGACTCCCACATTGGTTTCCTAAATTATCAAGATGAACCCAGAGGTGAAGGTAATGCAATCGAGAGATCATACGTAGTATTCACCTAATCAAAGAATTAGTCAACCCAGCAAGCTAATAAAGAAAGAACAGAGGAGTGAGCTCAGCCTAAAATTACAATTGCTAAGCATGGAACCACTCTGCCCTTCCAGCCAAAGGATTTGGTGATTACAAGAAAGGTAAATACCTTAAATGCCCCAATGCCTTCTACTTCAAATTCACAGTCCAGTCCTCCCCCTTTTAAAAATTAAAAGGAAGAACTCCCATCCTTTACTCCTAGCTCATTCTAGGCATTTGACATAATTGACCATATAAAGAAAACCATAATTCAAATGTCTGAATTTGAGTTCCTACAGTCCAATCTTGAGCAATTGGATAAGTTGGTTCAATGTGTCAAGAACCAAACCATCCCTGCAAGACAAGAGGTTAAGAAAGTAACTCATGGTCCCCCAAGAAACATGCCCATCCCAGATAGTCTTGTCATTACCCCTCCTACTATCCCTAGGAAAATAGAGCCTTTCTATGTTTGCCTGTTGATAAATGGTCACCAGCTCAATAATTGCATCATTGATTCCAAGGCTTCAGACAATGTCATGCCTGCTAAAGTGGTAGAATCTCTGGGTCTCACACTGACCAAGACATTTGGGAGATGTTTCTCCATGGAAAACAAATAAGCGCCACTACTAGGGTAAATCAAAGATGCCCAATTTGCATTTGCCGTCTTTCCAAACAAGTGAATCAAGATGACTGTCCTAGTGGCTGACATCCCAAAATCATATGGCATCCTTCTTGGGTAGAAATTTTGTAAGGATGTTAGAGGGGAATTAAGCATGGACTTGTCTCAGGCAAGAATCCCTGTGAAATGTGTAATGCAGAGGTTGCTTCCTGAGAAGGAGGCAAAATATGTCGTTACTCAGACATCAAGGCATGAAGCTCAAATTATGTTTGAGTCTTCAGGTAGGGGTAATTATTTTCTATCTACTGAAGACATTCATGTTTCAGCAAATGAAAATCCTATAGGTGATGATCTAGGAATTGGTTCAGATGGAACAACACCAAGTATGCCTGATAGTGCCAATCATAGGCAGGTGTTGAATGGGAACAATCAAATCATGTGTTGGACTGAACCAGAAGAGCAACCAATTATGGTAATGGACCATGCTGTTGTGCATCAAAATTAGGGAAAGGAACTCTTTGCCAAGAGAGCAAAGATTCATGGTTTTTAGATTAAAATTCAAGTCTTGATGTGGGGCTAGAGGAGAAAACCAAAGGGAGGACACAGAAAATTGGTTTCCTAGTGGAGAGTTCCATTCACCCATCACTGATTCTGGGGAGAAAATGGCTTCTTGCTAGTTTATTAGGACAAAGCACCATTTTCATTACCTCTCAAGGGGCAGCATCTAAAGTACTTCAATTCTTGAAGTACCAGATACGTTCAACTATACATATGTACATTTGTATAGTCTTTGTTTCTACTTTGTGTTGTTCATTTTCATTTTTTAGAGCCTTTCTTTTTGGGTAGCATGACTTCATAGCCCAATGACACACTTCAAGGCACTGGAGATTTTAGTTTCTATTCCCCTCAGTTGTTACAAGTTTTCAACTGAAGGAAGATCCCCAACTGAAGCCAGTTGTTCTCCCTAAAAAATGTCACTCATTTTTGGGACAACCTATGGACTATTTTGGCCCTGCACAGACCAAAAATCATCTCTCCCCTTTTCAAAAAATTGTTTTGAGCATTCAAGTTCTTCATTTTTCAAAGATTTTCTAGAAATCTATGGACTCTATAGGCTTGAATCTATAGACTCTGTAGGAAGAAGATCTACGGACTCTGCAGGCCAAGTTCTACAAGCTTTGCATGTTGATTTCTATGGACTTTGCAGGAAAGAAGCAAGCTCTCAACACTTAGGCAATTTCAAAGTTGGTTCAACAACAAGGTTCAACTGAAATGTCCATCGACAAGCTTCAAATAATAAAGGCTTGAACCGTGGAACCTTGAACCATTTTGGTTCAATGGTTCAATAGGTTCAACAACCAATTGGTTTAACATGCTTGGTGCAAAAGATCAAAAAGACTTAGCCAAAGATCAAAGAATGAACCAATTGAACCACTAAACCAAAGTTGGTTCAACCAGTTAGTTCAATCGGTAGGTTTAAAGGGCTACCCCCAATGCCAAAGGAACAAGTGCCCTTGCGGAGGGCAGTAAGCAAAAGCGAAAAAAATATATAAACCCCTCGGGAAAATTTTTAAGTAAAAGAGGCCGAAAGAATTCTTTCAGGAAGATTTTTCTTGAAAAAATGTTAAGGGAAAATTCCTTCAGACTTTTTGTTTGAAGGAATTCTTTCGAGCTTTTTGTCTGAAGGAAAAGCCTGACAAAAAAACCCTGAAAGCCAAAAGCCCATCGAAGATGCAAAAACCCACCAGGGAAGTTAAAGCCTGAAGATCACATGAAAAATCTCGAAGGGTAGATACCCTTGTGGGGGACACTTGGCATTAGAAAAAGGACCTTTTCCAAGGACCCAAAGGGACACCTTCCCTTTAGGATGTTCCAAAGGCTGAACAAAGACACAGAAGGGAATCCTCAAAGACTTAGACATAAAGAGCTTCAAAGAATGAACCGATTGAACCATTGAACCAAATGGTTTAATGAGTTTGTAGGTTCAAAGGTTCAACCAAGCATGATAAAGACCAAAGAGCTTAGGAAGAACAAGTGGTGGGTAGAATCAAAGAACCAATGAATTGATTGAACCTTGAACCAAAAGAGTTCAAAGTTTAATGGTTCACAAGTTCAAGCAGTTTAATGAAAGCGATGGTTCAACCAGAGAGGAAAGAAGTGCTTAAGTAGGGAAGCAATGGACCAAAAGAGACAGAGTGAACCGATGAAGCTTTGAAGCAATGAACTTTCAAATGGTTCATAGGGTCAAAGTTCAACATAGTTCAAGCAATTAGCGACCATTGACGGTCCCTCAGATGTCAAATTTAAAGTAAGGAAAAATCTATGGAAATTCAAATAGAGCACAAAACTTAAAGTAAAAACCAATCGATTAAATAAAAAGAGAGCCCAAAGATTTAAATTGCTATAGGGGAGAGAAGATCAACACAAAGGACTAGAAACATTTTCAAAAGAGTTATTTCCAGTAGGTGGAACAATGGATCGAGTAGACTTCAAAGTGCACCAAAACATGGACACAGCCTATTTTTCTTCCATAAAGTAAAGACAAATTGGACAACTACACAGACATCTATAAAAGGACCAGATGGTCCATACCAAGGAAGGGACATATTAGATGAAGGGAAATGCCATAGTTATGGTATCACACTATTCTCAGCATGGTCTCTCCAGACAAGACTGAAGGCACATTGAAGACGTTGACTGTAGCATGGGTTTTCCCATGGAAAAAAGTACCAATCCTTGCATAGTTGTTATAAGATTGTAATATCTCTCATTTTTAAAGGAGATCTTTTTTACCACAGAAGCAAAACTCTGCCCAAATTGAAAGGCGAATACAAATACTTTGAGCTCAGATTGTATTTCATATTATTTTATCTGAATGAGAAAGCAAGTGATTCATAGACTTTGTGATGTATAGCTTGTATCATTTTAGGAGATTATTCTTATGTCTATATTTTGAATGTGTTCTTGTTTATTTAATTTAACAAGCAGAGCTAGTGGAAGTGATAAGGGAGGTGTCCTAAAACTAGATGCTTTCAGACTTTGTGGTAACATAATTGTTTTCAGTGTGTGTTTTTAGTTTCTTTTTATGTAAAGGACCTTGGGATGACTTTGTGCCCCCATTATTCTTTGTATCTCACTCTTGGGCAGTCAAGGTGGAGACTTTGTGCTACACTTTAGATTGCTGGTCACTCTATATTCTGTTATCATTCACTTGTTACCAGAAAGATTCTTGTTGTTTGCAAGAACAAGCACTTCTGAAAGAAGAGAAGTGCCTTCTATCACTTCACCAAGATTTCTACTATCCAATAAGGGATCTAGTTCTTGGCTGAATGTTACTTCTAAAAGAAGAGAAGTACCTTCACCAATCACCCAGGATTTCTCCTCTGTTTGTTAGCATCATCTCTGAAAAAATAGATATGGATGGTTTATCCCACCCTTGTGTCTTACTTTCTACTTATATTTATAGTATATAGCCCCGTTTATATTTATAGGGAACCTCCCCTTGATGAGAGGAGATATTTGTCCCCTATTGATGTAGTAAAATTGCACACCTGGATGACCAATCTCCCTATGCTGTGGTGATAAGAACTATTTTGCTCACCAGTTAGTTGGTCAATAAAATATTCACCCAACACTTAGGAAAAATGACAACTTTCTATGATATTTTAAAATCCCTGGCACATGATTTCTAACCTAAAAATAATAACTACTACATGATAAATATAGCTAAGTTTGGGTTCAGGTTTGGAGGCCTAGTGACACTACTTTTGAACCACTATTTGATAACCAAGCTACCACTCAAGGTAAGGTGAGAGCATATGGTGGATAGTTGTAGAACTAATATAGTTTCTATAGAACACGATGTTAGAAAGAGATTTGATATAATACTACTTTTGAACCATATAGTTTCTATAGAACATGATGTTAGAAAGAGATTTGATATAACACTACTTTTGAACCACTTTTTGATAACTAATTTCCCACTCAAGGCAAGGTGAGAACATACAGTGGATAGTTGTAGAGCCCTAAATTGATATTTTTGCTACAAAACATAATGCTAGAAATCATTTTGATACGAGATAATATGAACCTTTCTGCAAAAACATTAAACTAATAGTGAAAAACAAATAAATTATATTGCAAATGAAATGGAAGATAACAATATTATATTAGAAGAGAGGATGAGTATTTCAATATCACTAGGCTATTCGAGGGGGAAACCTCCTTTGAGCAAGCTCAATATAATATAATGTTTGGATATCTTTTTATTAGTCTATACTCCTAATTATATTAATTCAATACTAGCCAACTAGTATTTTCCATACATGTGAAATTATTCTAATTATTCTTGTTTATTTAATGGAAAATTAACTCGATTGTAAATAATGTGGACCTTATTGGGTTGTAAATTATGTTAGTTTCACATAATTTGAAGATTTCATTTTTAAATCTATAAATAGAAGAGTGCATATTAATTTGTGAAAATGGTTGGATGTATTTGAAAATTTTAATAAAGGTGATGTTGTATTAAATATGAATTATTTTTAATAAATTATTTAATATTTAATTAATGTTTAAATTAATTAATAAAATAAATATATATAATTAAGAAGTTGTATTTTAAATATGATGGTGATTGGAAATAGACTTTAAGATTATTTTTAATATTCATGTTAAGTGTCGAAAATTAAAAATACAATTTTTGATTTTTGTGCTCTTTTTTATATTCTTTTGTTTCATTGTTCTTATTTCATACATTATGACATGATATCTGAAAATGGATATGGAATGCTTTTGGGGCATGTGTTAAGGTTAATAAGTAATGTAGGATTAATCACCTATCTATTTTTTCAAGGCCCACAATGATAATAAAAATATTGATAATGGAAAATTGCATAAAGAAAATTGTATAACATAGATAACTTTAAACATGGCTCCATTATTAATCTGTAATAGAATGATATCTCAAAAACTGATGATTTTTCTCTTGATATCACGATCCCTAAATGGAGTATAACACTTGTTTAAGTGACATTTGAATTTAAACTTAACAACATTATCACTTATGCCAACTTCTACGAGTTAGCACTTAAAAATAGGGAAAGAAGGTGACACAAGTGCACCCAACTTAAAAGGGACCTAAATCACAAGATAAGATAAGGCATAAATAAGGGAGTCTAGTAAGCTAGAATAGAACAAGAGGGCCCATATTGCTTAATTAAAACAAAATTACTCTAACATACAAACATATATTAAATAAACATAAATTACTGCTAAATAAATGTCATGGGGTCATTTTTACTTGTCTACATTATTTCTCACTTTGAGGTGTAGCCATAAAATAGAAAGTGTAGGCATGCACTTCAAAATAGAACAAAAAAAGGATATAAAATAGTATATTGCTATCTAGATCTCTAGCACTAGAAATAATGAGTCTCAAAATCCCTAAAGGATGCCCAAAATATAATATGGAACTCTTTTACATAGTGACACTAGGGTATAATGTTATCATAAATATGGTAAAACTATGCACACAAGAGGGATATAGGACAATATAGTCTAAAAGAATAATTAGAACCTTAATGTGCTAAAAGTAGTAAGTGGAAGTAAAGTTAGATGATTGAACAAGCAATTAAAATGATGAAAATATAAAGAGATATAAATAAATACACTTGTGAAGTATTAGAGAATTCTAAAATTGAAAGAAGGCTATGGAAAATACCCAAATTTAACCTTATAAATATGGAACTAGTTGTTGACTAGGGTATATTTGTCTTATCATTGATGGTGTACCATATAAAATAAGGATGTCATTGATTGTGTGCCTATGTTTTTACTAACTATGTACCTAGCTGTGTATTTTTTCTCTACTCTTTTCTAGTTATATAATTTTTTGGGCAGGTGAGTATGATGATATCAAATAGGACCGTGCATTCACTTTGTGTAAATGGTGGAAAAATGTGTTGAATTTATTCTCTTTCTCTCCTTAAACTAACCTTTAAATGTAGCAACACATAAATGTGTGCAGGAGAAAACATGATATGTTGTCACAAAGGACTCACAAACAAATTGAACACTTTTAGATTGTTTTAAAAGAGGTCAAGACTACATTTGGACTATCCTTAAAAAGGTCAAGATATAAGACCCATGAAATAAACATTGAAATGAACTGTAATATAACTTGGTGGAATTTGAGGTCAAAAAATAATAAATCTGAAGTGTTCATGAGAAAATATAGATGATGTAAGACTATGAAGGGTCCACTGTGAAGGGAAAACATACTAATAAGATCCTAGAGTAAGAAAATGAACCAAATTTACCAAAGCATGACAAAGACAATAAAACATGTGACTTGTACTAAAATTAGGTGTCTACAATAATAATTGTGTTAACTTTTCTATCTTCTTATAAATTCATAGTTTTTAGTTATTTGAATGGCAAGATAAATGATAGGATCTTTGGTAGGTGATATATATTGAATGGGTGTAAGAGGTTATGATTATATTACCTTGGTACATGAACGAGTAATTACTTGAATTTTGGGTGAAATTTTTCAAGGTTTTATGAACAAATTCTTTACTTGAACTTTATGTAACACCTAATAGAGTTAAGAAGGTTCTTCAACCAAGAACTTTCCATGAATCCATTATCACATCCATGAAATTAATACATTACACACAAAAAATACACTATATATTATCCACTCTATTTCAAATACTTTATAATAGAGATGTATAAGTAGGTAAAAAAATGAGAGAATCCTAACCATCCCATGCATATGGGACTAAATTCCCCAATATAAGTGGAAGTAAGGCATAATCCCATCATCGTCATAAATGTGAGATAATCATCTCCAATAAAATAACACCTAAGTAAGCAAAAGAGTAGAAAAGTAATATCCTACACCAACACCCCCCTTAAGCATAACTTAGGTGCATAAAATAAATTATGCAGTGTGAAACCATGTCAATCCATCTTGTGAGAGTAAATGGATGTCGATTCATTATAATTACTAAGTGAAAGTAGGAATGGTTTTGAATACGATGATCACTAAATATGAATACTACACTCCATAATACTGGCTAGAATAATGAATCTAAGAAAGCATTGCTTGAACACCCTCCAACAAGATGTTGATAAGTAAGCACAAAGACTAGTGGAGCTACCACACTAGTGTCACTAATGGGGATACCACACTGGTGTCACTATAAGAATCACCAAGAAGGCCATGGAGATAAGTAAAAAATCTTCATGTGATTTTCAAAAAATAAAGCGTCTGAATAAGATACCCATGTACAAAGGAGGAATCTATAAAAACATTAAAAAAATACAAAATATACACAACTCTCATAAATTGGAGAAAAGAGAGAAAATCCATAGGAAAAAATCCCACTGCAAAAGAGAGAAAAGAAGAAGAGAGAGATAGAAATCCTCCTAAATATGATGCTAAAGTAGTTCACACTCCAAGTACTCAAAAGTCACAAAGAAACTCAATTTGCATGAGTGGTCTAAATCCACGACTCGATCACAAAAATAAATGACACTGAGTTTCACCAGAATAGCTTCAATTAATAAGACCTACTAGTGGTGATAAAAATGTAAAATAATACTACATGTGCAAAGAATGCTTAATGTCTAAAAAGTAATATTTACACCATACCCCCCCATACTGTTGACTAGGTGGGTGATGATAAAAAATTGTATGTACACCCCTCCATAATGGATGGAGTGGATGAAAAATGTCTTCATGAGTGGTCTAAATCCACTACTCAAACGTCAAACAAGATGACATTGTATGCACCAAAATAGCTCCATATCATATTAAAAGAGATTGTCAAACTGTCGAAAAAGACAAGACAATATTGGGATTCCCTAGAATAGCTATACTTCAATATGTGGGAGACTATTGACAAACTATCAAAAAAGTGGTCTCAAAAATACAAATAAGGTCTCTAAAAGAGGATGGCTCTACCGATGATGAAATAAAAAAGCAACTGAAGAAGTGAAAACGTGCCCAGAATAAAGCACACAAATGCATGAAGGTAGGCAAGAGTGAATTAACAAACCCCCCATGGCACTTTATAAAAAGTGTGAGTATAATATATCTCAGACACAAAAAACACCAAATGGAAACAAGGAAGACACTAGGCTTCACCAGAATAGCTCCAAACAAGGATATCATCAACCTATAGAAGAATTTATCACCAATCATGAGAGATTCTCTAAAAATAAGGGAGCATAAAAGTGTCTCCATAGAAGAAGGTAAGGCACTAAGAAAGGGGCCTTAATGGAGACATGACACAAACTACAAGTGTGTGAAAGTACCAATGTGCAAACTAAATAGAGAATGTCATGGACTAATGAAAGAGTGTGGAAAATGGTGAAAAAAATTATCATATATGCAAAAACACACCTAAAATGATCAACTACCAAAAATGACAACCTATAAAACACATGCAAAGGATGTTAGACTCAGCAAAAAAATGCGTCTGAGATAATATAAAGTGCAAGAGTGGTATAAGTAATACAATGTGGGCCAATTAAGAGTAACTTAGGCCAAATATCATGCAAATAGGATGTTGATCGTATTACAAAATTCATCTAAAATTTTAATGAGAGAGAAAATCCCTCATGGTTATTGTGTATTACCCCTCAAATTTGACACTTTACATTTTAGTGCATTTTATTAAATAAATAACACCAATAGATCAGGTATTAAAAAACATACACTCTTAAAAAAATAGCATTCAATTTTGAGTTACAGATCAAAAGATATAGTTTTTACAAGGTTATCTCGTCATAAATGGGTCAAAAAAAAAACATTGCACCAAAAAATAATAAATGATTGGAGAAAATTAAATTATTTCTACCAAATCTATAAAAAATGGATTTGAAAGAAATTTGCATCAAAGGAAAAGAAAAATCTTCCACATATATCAATATTTCACACTAATTTTTCACTTTAAATACAATATCTAATTTTTTTTCCTTGATTGTGCATAAAAATCACAAAAAACCAAAATCACATGGTCAACTTCATATCTTCATATCTCCTTGGTTGTTGATCAAAATCTTTAATATGACCACTTTCTAGAAACCTCTCAAAGTCCTCTTTCATTAGGGAAAGAATTTTTTTAATTAGACACAATTGTGAAGAGAAAACTAATAACTTATCTGAGTGGACAAATAATGCAAAAAATAGCAGTTAGAGACCGCTCTGACACCATGATAGAATTAATAAGACTCTTAAACCAAGATCTCTCTATGAATCCATTATCACAGCCATGAAGCTAATGCATTTCACATAAATAATAAACTATCTATTATCCATTCTATTCTATATCAAATAGTTTACAATATAAGTGGAAGTAATACGTAAACCCATCATCCTCATGAATGTGAGATAAAACATCTCCAATGAAGTAACACCTAAGTAATCTAAAGAGTAGGAAAGTCATATCCTACACCAACAACACCTTGTTTTCAACTTTTGTTGAAGGTTTATAGGTAGTGACTTTGATAGTGATCAATTTATTATCATGGGTGAATTTTACGTTCTGATGTAGTGTTGAAATAATTACTTTCATTTGATTAATCCCCCATTATCTAACCTATGCATCATATGCCCCATTATCTTGTAATACATGAAACCAAACTAAAATGGTCTCATTACCCACTTTGATAGATAAGTTAATTCATCCACATGTTTTATTGGTTATGCCATCATATCTTTTAATAATATTAGTTATACCAGCTAAATTCATCTACATGTATCCAAGACAAGTAAACAAAATTGTTGTGCACATATTTTTACTTCAGCCATTATCAATCAAAATCCTATTTATTAGCATTGAATTTATATATATGAAATCTTTAATGAAGAGTGGTCCATTATTAGAATCATCCTTTAAAATGTAATGATAATAGAATTAGAGGAGGCTATTTATGCGTGCCATTAAACACACCTACAAATCTATCAATTGGATTATCATTATAATATTGTGATGGTTTTTCTTGAGCTATCATATGAATATTGTCTTGGTACTTAGATTGATTATCATTATTTGGAATGGAATTTTTAAAGATTTTCAAGTGTTGATTTTATTATGTGATTGATTCATTCAAAGTACTATTTTGACCTTCTAATTATATTTGACTATTTTCCATTAGGTCTTCGATCTTATGTTTGAAAGTGATACATATGTTTGTATAATTTCTAGGGACTTTATGATAATCACAATATGCATTAGCATCATATTTATTAGGAAATGGTCTTGATGTGTCAATCTCTTTCTTAGGAGGTAACTTAGCAATCATATTACATTCACGCAATCGTTTACGCATATTTTAAGGAATTTTAGTTAATCATATAAATTATTTGCATTCACTTTGTTATGATAATACTAACTATTAGATGGTTGGTCTATTGGATTTACTACATTATGGCATCATTATTAGGTTGGAAAGTATTATCACTATTTTTTTATGTGGAGGATGTAAATATGTTCAAAAAACTACATCAACTACATAAAAGTATAGGGGTAAGATAGGTCTGATATAAATATAATAAAATATTAAATAAATTAAAAAAAATCAATTTAACAAAAGGATAATTATTTTACCTTGTTTTTTTATTAATCAATTTATATGTTGTACTAATAGATTTAAAAATTTAAAGAGATTATAATGCTAAATATGTACAATAATTAACAATTTTAATTTTGGAAACTAATAAATATGAAAAATTACTATTTTCAAAAAACACTAAGAATAAATGCACTTAGCTTAAATATGAATTTATGTTGACTATTGTTGATGTTTGACACTAAAAACTAGCAAAAGATAGTACTGTGACTATGCTTGATCAGTAGTAAAATATGAAACTATTCCTTGACAGGTCTGCATTCCCTAAACAATGACACATGTTGGTCATGTATGTTGACTTCAAACTTGTCCTAATTGATTGTGAATGATGAATGACAATTAAAAAAAATAAAATTATAATTGTTATAGTACAAGTCTAGAAATAGAATTTGATAATATTTTAAAACAATTCCACACTCCAAGGACAAAAGTACTTGTCACTCATATCCTTTAGCTATGGACTTTTTGTATTGATTGTGACAAATAACAAATTACTCACCTCCTATACCTATATCTTTTTATCAATATAATATGTATGAATTCATATTATTCCACACATATATCATTGATTTATTATTATCTACTTTGAAAACCTAGAGTTCTTTGTGAGAGATAGAAACTTTCAAAAAAGAGAGGAGTGTAATGGGTTGAGCTAACCCAATTCAACCCATTGATGATTGAATGTTTCATACATTTTTAGACAATCCTAATATGCAATTCAAGTCCATGTAGTTTTTCCACCTAGATTGATTGTGTAATTATGATCTTTGACTATATGTATACAACCATAAATATAGCTTTGATACATGAAAATGATATCTCTTGACTTGCTTTGAGATGCTTCAAACTTGATTTGAGACCGATCCTAATGCTTAATATCGAACTTGGGAAGAATAGAAAAACATTTCTCAGTGTGTAATAGTATAAAAGATAAATGGTCAATAAATAATCAAGTCCTTTGAAATGAGGTTTTAATTTGCTTATATAGTAAAATATTTTCACAATTTCCTTTAGCCAACCTTATAAAACATGTGAAAATGCCCAAATAATATTTCAAATTTTTAAAACTAGCCATTATTTGGTGTGGGGCATGGTTGTTCTAGGTGAATAGGTCCATGATAGTCGACCCATCTACCTAGCGCAAACCTGTCTCAAAAAATCAAGGATATTTGTCCTAAGTTGGAGACATTTTGATTGGTAGCATAAAGTAGTTTGAGAATTTAACTTGGAAAGTTCTATGTAATAATGAAAACAAATAAAGGTTTGAGCTCACATATAGATAAATGTATTAGAGTAATGAAGAATAAGAGTCATGTTTTTGGCCACAAATCATTTAGTTTAAGATGTGTCAAGAATTATCATTGTCAAGTACATGTGACTAGATTTATGTGTCTATATTTGACCCCTTTTTATTTTAGTAATGAAGTAAATGATAAATTATTAAACTTGAGTGCATACAACACACTTTTTATTTGAGAGGATGCTCCAACTTTATAGGGCACTAAAATTTAGTAAACCTTGCAACAACACATGAAGTAGTCATTTGTCCATATGTGAAATTTTGAAATTTGATAAATTGAGAAGAGAGCAAGGAAGGAGTATTATTATATGGAGATTAAATCATATGGGCTTGTAACCTGTAAATTTGATGGAAAAATTTCCCCCTTATTAAAGCATGTGGACAATTTGAACCATTGGAAAATTAAAAGTGATCAAGTCTCAATTTTGAATAACTAATCAAGCCCTTGAGTTGGAAAGATGTATATTCTAACGTAAATGAATGGTAAAAGTACCAAATGTACTTATCTAAAGAAGTTGGAATCATAATGGGTTTACTAAAAATTATGTCAATGTCATTAAGTGTTACTAGACTCAAACATACACCACCCATAATAGAAGATGGAACCACACAATGAGTTTACTAGAAGTGATGCCAAGGTCATTGAGTTTCACTACAATCGAACATTAATTACCCAAAATAGATGGAATCAAACCTTTGTAGATATATTTAAATTATATTTTCATGATCAAAAGATAATGAAGGATATTTATGTCCCCATCATGAGCTTAGTTCCTAATGAAATGCATTTTAATTTTTGAAACTGTAACTTTAAATTTTGAAAATGTGTATGAACAAGCATCATGCCTTTGAAACTATAACTCTGAAATTTTAAAATGTGCAAAAATAAGCATCATGCCTTTCAAATTGTAATTTTAAAATGTCCATGAATAAGTATCATGCCTTTTAAACTTTGAAAATGTATATCTAAACATAAACAAGTATCATGCCCTATAAATATATGCCAAATGATAATGAATGGCATGCATCTATATGCTAAATTATAATTATATTTGAAACATATAACTTTGATCTTGTAACTATTTTGTATATGAATTCAAGTGTATGATTTTATACTTGAGTTTTTGAAAAGTGAGTGCATATGCATGTCATATGCCCCCATGATATGTTTCAACATGTCAATATATGTTGTGTTTGAATTTTGAGTTAATTTAAATCTTTGAAAACCTACATTGTGTTATAGAATATGATCTTTGAATTACTTTGAATATTTGAAATCCTTATTTTGAATATTTGAAACATATAGTTTGAATATTTGAAACTTGTACTCTATCACAAATCTTTTTTGTTGTATATTCATAGACATTTAGAACTCTAATACAATCCCCTTATCATACATCTACTTTTCAATGAGGGATGTAGCCCCTTATGATGCCTTTTTTTTGAGACGAGGGATGTAGCCTACAAGTCACTCATCTCAAAAAAAGAGTTAATTATATCATGTGATAAAGATATAGTCATGTAAATCATGTCATAATGTGGAGAGTATATTATCATAGTAATTTACTTGTCAATAGCGCATGTATGTAACACAATTGAGTGCAGGGCACACATGTGTCATGTCTAAATAGATATAGAAAATAGGTATGCAATAAAATAACCATCTTTAAAGTAGACTACGAAGTAAAATTTCATCATATGTATCAATGTACCATTAATCAAGCTCAAAAATCAAAACACATAATGTCACACATAAGGCCAAAGATCGTATACAAGGGACATTTCAAATTCCATATATACAAAGAAACATGACACACATAGGTCCAAGGGCCATGAGAAATGGACATGTTAAAATGTCCCACAAGTAAATATTACACACATAAGACCAAGGGACACAAACAATGACATTTTTCAAATGTCACATAATAAAATAGGGCCACGGACCTCAAGTAATTAGACAATTTCAAAATTTTCACATACCACACATAATAAGCAAGCAATGTCAAGAGTATTATTGATAAATCATTCAACACACCAAATCAAGGTGTAGACAGTAACCCATCAAGCCTCTCTTAAAATGAGGCTTTTAGGGTCTCCCCAAAGTTTATTATTATTGAGTCATGATGTATTTGATGATATAATTGGTCTATGCATAACTAATCCAATTCAAGGGGTTTGTTGGTTTGGAATATTATAAACTAGTTTAAGTGTTGTTGTAGTCTTTTTATGGATTTAGAGGGAATGCAAGTTTATTTTTTTTAGTTTGTAGGTTTTAATTAAATGGTATGTGGATGATTTAAATATCTATTCATTCATTACATATATATTCAAAAGTGCATTTATGATAATGGAAGATATCTTACAATCAAGATAAAATAATAACAATAGATTGCATTCACCTACACTAACCATAGCTAATAGAGACATAAAAAATGAATAAATATAATGGAAAAATGAAAAATTCTTATCAAAATTTAATTAAATCAAATATGTTTGAATGAATGAAACCCATAAACTAATACCCATTTGACCAACATTCACACAACCACAAATGGGAATTAGTGACAAAGTCTGAGGAATAGAAAGTAAGAAGAAGAATAACACCACCATTATATCATATTCATATGAAATGAAATAAATAATTCACAAATTATATTAATAATAATATATGATGGGATAACATAAACTCAAGTTTACATTCACCATTCGATTAAAATTTTGAGAACCTAACACTAAGGGATAAGAGAGGGAGAAAAAAATAAATAAATAAGTGAATAGTCCATAATGTCTCCAATGGAGGAAAAATGAGCCAATACTTAGAATGACCCTCATTTGGAAATATATAGCAAATTTGGTCCATGGAGGGAAAGGATTTTCCCTTTAGAAATTTTCCTTTGACTTTTGTTTCTCACCACTTTTCACCAATCAACACTTTATGCTTACAAAAAGACAAAAATGAGTTAAAATATTACAATTAAAAGGCTCCAAAACAAAATAATACACTTAAATGCGAATAGATTTTAGCATAGGAAAAATTACAAAAAATTGAAAACATCATTGAGACCAGGCCAGCACAAGATTTTTAACAATGCAAATGTTTCAAAAAGTATAACTGAGGCTTAAAATATCATCAAAAACCTAACTCATATAATAAGTGGCCTCCCAGACCTAATCGATATTTTTTAGAGGCACATGTAAGTTTTAAAATGCACTTTTCAAAAAAAAAACTCAATTCTAATCAGGCTTCAAAACCCTGAATAGAATTAGAGGAACTTTTAATACACATTGTACACTTAATCAAGGTATCAATCCCTGATTAGCATTACTTTTAGTTGGTTGGGGGGAAAGACCTGATTGAGTCTTGGACCCCCAATTAGCACTATCGTAATTTGGCCTAGCAAGCCCCCATTTTAATTGGGATTCAAATCCTGCATGGCACTGTCAAATGATGGGGATGGACCTACGGACCTAGTTAGGATTTGTGGCCTAATTACCTCTAGGATTTGGGGCCCCAAGTCCCAATGACCTAGTCAAGTCTTGGGTCCTTATTAGCATTATTTTGAGCTCATTGTAAGGTTACCAATTAAAATTATCTTGCCAAAAAAATAAGCCTACAAACCCAGTTAGGGAAATATACCTGATCACAACTAAGACTACCCCCCCCCCCCCCTCATGATGAAAATACCTAATTGGGGTTTATAGAACCAATTAGAACTATTGAATGAAAATGACCACCACCTATACCTAATCATATTTTAAAGTCTAATTAGGTCTATGAGAATTATAAAAAATACAAAAAAACCAAATCAAGAAAATAAATCCAATTACAACTATAAAATGAAAGTTTTGACTTTGAAGACCTAATTGGTAATTGAGATCCTAATTAGGTCTAGTAACTTAGAAACTTTCTCGATGAGCTACTACAAGCCTAATCGGGGAATCATAAAAATTCCTAAACTAGATCCTAATGGAGATGTAGAACAATAAAAAACAATGCCCATGTATCCTCATTAATGTTATATATAGTGAAATCATCCGTAAAATTATCATTGAGGGGTGTTGTATCCTATAATTGGGTTGCAACTAATTGATCTATGATAACTTGGCATTTTATATATTTATGACATATAATCTTCAAATCAAACTGAATGAGTAACATTACCCATTTTTATTTACATCTTGATAGATGAGGTTTTGACATGAGAAATTTTAATGGATAATCCCTAGTAATAACTTAGGTCTCATTACTAATCATGTAGTGTCAAAGTTTATGTGTAGAGAAGACAAGCCAAACATTGTTTTTCCATTTTAATGTAATTTTGATCATAATAAAAAAGTATGAGACTAATATAATAAATTACTCATTCTCTATGATAATCATCATACTATGCTAAAACATTGCCTAGAGTATGGTCTATGTCATTTAGATATACAATAAGAGTGATCAATTTGGTATTGGAGGCATGAAAAATGGGCAAATTCAACAAATATTTTTTAAGTTCCTCAGAACTCTCATGCCATTTGATGTCTCATTCTAATTTTATATCTTTTTTGAGTTATCTTGTAAAACACTTTGTCTTATCTACTAGTTGATCTATAAAGCAACGTATTGCTTGAATCTTACCTTATAAATATTGGAGTTGCTTCAATCCTTATGGTGGAGTCATATCAGTAATAGCTTTGGCCTTTTTAGGATCAAGTTCAATACCTCATTGTGAAATAATAAAACATAACAGTTTACTTAATGTTACTCCAAAAACACACTTTTTTGGATTTAGATGTACATTATAATGTCATAGTTGCTCAGATATCTATCATAAATATATGACATGATCTTGTCTCTATTTTGATTTTACAAGAAAATTATCCACATAATCCTCTATTTTCTTATGAATAAGATCATGAAAACTATGCATCATGGCTCGTTAAAATGTATCCCCAACATTGTTTTAATTCAAAAGGCATCACTATATAATATAAGGTACCCCATGGTGTGATAAATGATGTTTTCTCTTAATCTTCATCAACAAAACTAATTTTATTATAATCGACAAATCCATGCATAAATGATAACATATCATATCATGCGGTAGAGTACATGATCATATAAATGTTGGATAGTGGAAAATCATCTTTAGGACAAGCCTTATTTAAATCTTTGAAGTCTGAATAACATCAAATATTCCCATTAGGCTTTACTATCGGTACAATTTTAGACACCCACTCTAGATAGACTATTGGTTGAATAAAACCCACATCAGGAAAGTGTAGAATTTATTCCTTGAAAAATAATGCAAAATTAGGAAGTATTTTACATATTTTTATGCTTGACAAGGTTTTCATTAGGATAAAGTGTTATTCAATGAAATGCAACTAAAGGATCAATGCCTTGCATGTTGGAGTATGCCCAAGAAAATATATCAGGGAAATCATGTGATGTTTGCCTTATTGATTTATCCTCATCAACTTTAAGTGTGTTAGCTATAAGTATTGTTCTTGGATCCTTATTTGTCTCATAATTAAATATTATTATCTCTTCATAGTTCTATTTCCAACATAATTTATAGTAGAAACTACATCAAAGCCATGAACTTGGACATCATTCTGTGAATGGTCAGTCTTTCTAAAATATGTGTGAGCATTTATGGAATGAGGAAACCTATTCTTCTGATATAAGGGAGGAATATCCTCATATTCTCCTAAAAATTATAAGTGACACTCATCATTATAAAATTCATCCAATGTCATAAGTTTTGGTGATATGGTATCATCAATAAGATTTGGATATATAGTTGATAATGTGGATAAGCGATTGACTAACTATTTTTCTTATTTAATAGATTTGAAAAATTCTATGTCTATTTTTTTATGTAATTGAGTTGGATTTTCTTTAGCCCTATTTATAACCAAGGCCTTGTATATCTTTGTGAGTAGATGCCTGAATAGGATGATTAATGCCTTGTTCATGCTTTCCTAATCCTTGTCCTTTATAACCCATCTTTTGTAATTACTTTAATCCAAAATCATATTACTTCGCATTTGTATTATTAAAGGAAGATATTTACTATGTAACTAAAGTATTCACTATAGAATTTTTAATAATAGGTTGTCTCACTATTTGAGTAGAAAAATCCATAGGAGGGACATAATTTTGTATACACTCAGTTAGCTAACAATACTTAAATGGTTAAGGATCCATAAGAATGCATATGTATACCCATGGCAAATAAACTTTAAACATGCATTTAAAGTGGAAGGTATGGCTTACATATCATGAATCCACGGTCTTCAAAGAAAAATGTTGTAATTAAGGTCATTGGGCATAACTTGACATGTAGGAGTAATAGTTATAGGAACCAATGTGAGATTAAAGGTTATCTACCCTAATACCTTATGATGAATATTATCAAAACCTATAATGTTACATACAAGACAGCCTTATACATATTTGAATGTTAGAGTAACTCTAAAATGGAGATCTTAACTATTCTATTATTAATTTGATCGATAAGATTATATCCTTAGGTACTTTCATCCTACCACACATGATGGGGCTCTTTTCCTCTTCTAGTGATAACAACATGGACCGCATGATCTACTATAAATTGAGGGTGAATAGTAGAGGTGGGATGATAGCTGAGGGAATTTAAAGATCTAGGGGAAGGATGAATGAATGAATGAAACCAATTCTACTCTTTGACATTTATTAGTGATAGGTGGAAACTAAAACTAAACCATGAAACAATAAGCATCATGGAACTATTCATTATTACCCTCTTGGTCCATATTGTATTTTTACTTTTTGATCAAATTTTGAGTACATGGATTTATATATAGATTAAAAAATCTACATATTATAGGTAAGCAACATGTAAGGAATACTTAGAAACTTTGAACTAAGAAATGGTAAATATATTTAGTCATTAAAATCCCTTTACATATTTTAAGATAAAATTAAAATCTAAAACTCTAAGAAAAATTATAAACAAGATAGAAGAAATCCCTAGAAACATGAATGTTTAGGGTTTTACAATATTTGACAATAAATGGGCTCACCAATATATTTTATCAAAATTTTGAGATTAAGTGAATTTATCAATTAAGATAAACAATTGAGTAAATTAGAATGCAATATATATACAATTATCACACATGATTGATTTGTATCTTACTATGTTTAGAAATGTGCCAAAAGGGAAAAGTACTAAAGATAAATAAGTTTGATAGAACTCAGATCGGAGGACTATAATAAAGACTATGTAATCAGCTATGGGACAAAGTGGGATCACTATGAATTAGGATAGGGATTTACTTTATTCTAGGATAAGGTCATGATTTTTGGACAAGGTCGGTATGCACTAGTGTTTTTAGGGTGCACCACCATCCATTATTGTTTTTAATCCCAATGTGAAAGGTGTAATGGGTGTGCCTTTGCTTGTAGATCCTATGTGTATATGTAAATGTATTTGATTCATCACGAGAGTTATTATATGCCTTATTACTCATCAAACCCCTAGCTCAATGATAAGATGGAAAAAACAATGTAAAATTTAGACACTAAGAAAGGGGATGGGGTTGTGCTTGACCCTAACACCATGTGTGTTGAGCATTGCCTACATACTAATACTCTTAAGAGATATCAAAATCCATGTATTTCTCTCATGATACAGTGGTGTGTGTGAAATACTAGTGAAATACTAAATGTTGGTGTAATCTTAGTGTAATTATGTGCTTGAATAATGAATTGTGACCTTTCTAGTGTAATTAGATCTATCTCTAAGATTTTGGGGGAATTTAGAACTTAGAATTGGGATGCATAGATAATTTCATCTCAATGTGCAGTTAGAATAATTTTGGTGTTTGTCATGTAAAACCATCATCGTGAACAATTGAATATAAAATGTGTTTATATAGGTTATCATTTTAGAGTTTATTATAATTGGGGTTTTAAAATGCGTAGACGACCTATTGGGGTGAATTTTAATTTGAGAAACTAGTCATTGTTTGGAAAGATGATGAAACCAATAGATTTAGACACTGTTGACCAATAGGATTATCTAGAAAGCATGGTTTCATCTGAAGAGAAAAGATAACCATATTAGAATCATGACTCAGTCAAGGATGTACTTAGGTTGTTTGGATTGAGGAATAGAAATAAATAGTGTCATATTTTCCTTATGGTAGATGGTTATTTTCATAAAAGTAGAAGAAACTTGGCTTATAATAACCATGTAATTGAGCATAGGTTAAGTGTGCATAGGGGATGGTCACCAATGCATTGTTTTAAAATTAAATGTTAATTTTAGTGTCTAAAACAGTGCTACCAAAATAAAAAATAACATTGGTAATGTCATATCCTACTAGCTCAATATCCATTCTAGGATCCACATCTCATGGATTCTTGGTTTAGACATACCAAACCACTTGTTATGTTCTTTATTGTCCTCTTTATGTGAAATCAAATAAATTATTTAATAGATTTGTAATATTTTGGGATATATCCTCATTTCATTGGGTACTTACCAACTTTATCAAATCTATTAGGGTTGTGACTACTCCATCTTGTTACAATATCTGAACGATCTATCCATACATTAGTGCATTTACTATCATAAGATCTCCTTTAGTTGTATTTTGATCCTGGATTGAGTGTAATATATATATTATTTCATTCATCATAACCTTCTCTCATATGGTTTAGATATTTGTTTTTTTACCCTTTTCTAAGTTAGTTTTCTTCAGGCATCCCTAAAGGTGGAAAACCTTATTCCTTGTGTTGATTTCTAGTAGTATCATAAAAAAATCATGGTTCTTAGGATGAGAATGTACCATGTTCACATTTATTACTATCTTCTCCTTCCTCTACTTCTTAAGAATAGGACAATCCTCAGTATATGTTATCATGTGATCCTACAATATACATTAAAAAAATTCCTTTTTGGATTGCAGGGAAAATTTTGTATGATATGATTTATTTTTCCACTCAAGTAACAAGTTACCTAGGAATTTTATTCCCTTGTATATATTTTTGATTACCACCCTAATAACCTCCTTATCTTTGATGGGATCCCCATCCTTTTTGTTTACTATAATATCCTTCATATTTCCTCTGATGCAAAGGAGGTACCCAATTCAATTGATTCTATGGTGAAATAGGAGTCCCTCCCTATTGGTACTATAGAGAAGGAGGTGTCCACCCTAGTTGATAATAAAAAGACAAAAGAGTCCACCATTGAGGATACTAAGGCATCCACCCCATTTGGTATTGAGGGGACTGATAAGTCCACCCAATAATAGGTTGTGTTGTTAAGGGACCCCATCCACCTTATGTTGTCACCTTGGCAACCTACATTGGCATGATTAGTATGGTATTGGATACTGTTGTATATCAATTGTAAAGACATTTCGAGTGATGTTCTATTTTAAATATTTTATAGATTTATAATTATTTTAATCATGATTATGGGATTTTTAAAAAAAATAGAATATGTTGTGTAGTTGTTTTACATACTATTATAATAAATGGCACTTTGCAATTACATGTCCTACACTACAAATTACTTTGTAGAACATATTTTTATCTTTGGAAATTCATTCTAGTGATTCCCCTCCCATCCACATTCAATGCACCTTACTGCCAATTTTGGTTTCTTCCCTTCCTGAAGTTCATCCATCATGTGAAATATGACATCTATCTTAGAATCTATTTTTGTAATGTTAGGAGGGTATTCTCCACAATCCTATATTTGTTCAACTCTAATTACAACATGTTTTTCCTCAGATTTTATGGTAAACTAAGCTTGGTCTATGAAAAACTAGATCTTGCCTTACATGCCTTCCACAAAATAAGTAGCTTTATCAAGATCTTGATATTGAAAGTTTACCCTGTTAATCACATCACAAAATTGATGATCATAATCCCATATGGATTCTCCCCCTTTTTATCTAATTTATTTCAAATCTTAAATATTTTAACCAACACACTTCTACATTTTTAATTATCCTATCAATTTCCCCTTACCCTATTGAATATTCATAGTTGCATGATTATTTTTAGATATGAACTCTATAGTTTGACTAGTTAAAGTTCTTATAAGTTCACACTTATTATTTATGTCATCTATCACACCCTTAACCTGCCACTTCATTTCACATGTCAGGAAGTAATGCTTTGGGTCAACTGACACTTCACATGTTATTAAGGTAACAAAAGCTCCTATAGGAAATGGCATGTTTCCTACAATTGTGCTAGATATGACTGGTTTGATTGGTGATGATTTCACTAATGTTTAAAAACTTACTACGAAGGTGCTTGGAGTACCAATAATATTGGAATCAATAGTTTTGTTAACTTCACACTCACCCATATTATGCATAACAACATTACACTTAGCTATGATTGCTCTACCAAATCATAGGGGTTTCTGTATAGCTTTTTCAAACCTATTCTTAGTTGTGATTTTTTTTTACTTCTTTTGGACTATAATTCTCAGGTATAAAAATAGGCACAGGGGATGCATCCCTTAGAGTGAATGAACCAAGGTTAGAGTATCTTCATGCTCAATTTTAAACTTAACCTAAATCTGCATTTCATCATTACTTCTTGTTGAGATAAGCCTTCTTCTTCCACATATAATCACTACCTTTGTAGTTGTTCTTTAAATCTGTTGCTAAGTTTTTATAACTTCCCTTTTACAACCTCTTCGTGGTTTCTCTAGTTTGTTCCTTCCTCTCTTTCCAAGTCAGTTTCTAATTCCTGATCAATCTCTACATTCTCCATAGGTCCTACATTCCCTTCCATCTCTTCTAGTGTTCTCTAACATTCAAATTTGGTTTCTTCTTCCAAAGGTCTAGTTCCTCCCATTTTTTGTAGCTTCCCTTCTACTCCAACTTTCAGCTACATTTGGCTCTTCCTCTTCAATAATTTTTTTCTTATTCCATATTTTTTGTTGTTGTAGTTATATTTGAATCCTCTTAGCTAATTTATCATCTTGCTAGTCTACATTATCCATATGTTGTGTTTTTATTTTAGGTTCATTGGTTCAATTCTTCTTAATTCAACTTAGTCTGCATTCCCATAGTTCCTTGATTGACTACTCCACATCAATTGTAATTAGAACAATTTCCTTTTCCACAACTAACATCCTCAACATCACAAGGATTCCCTTCAAATACTTTTCTCCACTCCCTCTAACAAATAAATCACATGCATCTTCAAATGCAATATAACCCTAAACATAAAATTTCATAGCATACCCATCAATTATAGTCTTCACCCAATGGTCAATCACATGGGTATATTCAATGTCTAAGTTGTACAACATTTCCATATTTTCTTCGCTCGACACAAAATGCCGTCTTACATGGTCTAAAATAATAATATTTGAATCTAGATAGTTAGGTTGCTAGTAAC